>CM031239.1:935961959-936419459 GCA_018340775.1 Taxus wallichiana var. yunnanensis
AAGAGTGTGAAAATAAATCCTTATAGAATAGCTCACAATTTTCATTTGTTAAGATTTAGTTGTCAATGTATTTTTGGACTATGACAATCCTAGTAAGGGCTTGGCATTTGAAGTGTTACCAAATATTGTTAATTAGGGGAAGAATACACGAGACTAATACTAAGAATGAGAATAAGGATTTTAATGTTCATTAATTAAGAGCACAAGACTAAAGATAGAAATCATAGTCAAAGAAAAAGAACAGATATTTTGACACTTGTGATAGCATTTTGCTTGAGATGGTAAATATTTGAAACTTGAAATGATCTTGGTACCCTAGAGTGAGGTGTCCAACATCTTATTGATAAAGATACAAATCATACAACATATAGTCATGCATAAGACATGAATCAAAGTAAAATATGTCTTTCATTCCAAAGGGAAAATCTCAAAGAAACCTTGGAAAAATGTATAGTTTCTTGAAGAATAACTCCATTATATGGAAGAAGGACCTTTTATGAGATAAGAGAAACTTGTGTGAATGGTTTATGAGAATTATAATAGAACCTAAGAAATTAGAATAAGGAAATTGTATAGAGTATATGAGAAGAATGTTAGAAAGAGTGTTAGAGGATAGTAAGTAATGGAATTATAAGTAACTATTATCCAAAATTCACCCTCAAGGTAATTTTGATAACATGCATCAAATTTTTCAGTCCGAGTAATTAGATTGATTCAAGGACCAAAATCATGTTTGGGCCCCCTCAGCCTTCCCTCTAACTCTCCCATCCAAGAAAAAAATCCCAACAAGTTAGAAAATGGGAAAAAAAGCAAAAATAAGGTTCTAGGACTATTTTAAAGCATTTCGGTCCGAAGGGTGTGGATCGTATCAACAAGGGTCATACCGAGGTTCGTCGTACCAAGTTTGGAGGCAAAATACAAATAAAATTGGCTAATTTGGAAAATTTTGTCCTGTGCTGTCTCATGGGACAGCTTGGGACAAAAGTACGCGCGGATGCGAAAAGGTGAAACGGCCGAAAGCAAGAAAAATCGTCAAGTTTTTTGTTTCACGCGGTTTGGGACAGCCGGGACAAAAGTATGCGCGGACGCGAATCAGCCTGATTTTCCGCAAGACGGTCCATTCAGCACTTGGGAGATTTTCGTCGGGACACTGGGACAAAAGTACACGAGGGACGCGTGGACGCGAAACAGTGAAAAAGCCGCAGAAGAGATAAGGAAGCCCGAATCAGCCAATGCAGGAGAATTCATCTGGGACAGCAAGGAAAAAGTACGCGTGGGACGCAAAAAGCCGAAATGGCAAAAGGCAAAGAAGAAAAGTCAACGTTTGACCCGTGAACTTCAAACGGCCATAACTTTTGAACTTTCTAGAATGAGCACGATGTCCTCTACACCACAAAAATATGATTTCTTATTTTTAATGAAGGTAGATATATTTAATTAAAAGAAACATATTCAGCTCCAAATAATTAATGGTCATTCATGTCAAATGACAAAATGCCCGCTGACCCAAAATAGCTGCCCGCACTTAGAAGGCCATAAATTTTTCATTTCTCAACAAAATCACACAAAATTGGTACCATTGGAATCATGGATCCAAGCCCAATGCACATCAATTAAGAAATTTCATATTTGATGAGATATTGATGGATATTTTTATAAAACGTGGCGAGGATCATAATGTTGTTTTATTTGGTAGTTGGGAGTGCAATTAAGAGGCATGGTCATCATTCTTCTCTACTTCAGCACATGGGACAATATGGGGATCCTTTTCCAAGTAATATACAATCATTTTACACCATTCAATTCCTCACACAAGTGGTTGAAGGACAGATTTGGATTTCCATTTTCCCTTCTCTTTCTCTTCTCTTTTTTTTCTATAAATTGGAGTGTTGGGCTCATTGTAAAAGGGAGGTAGTTTTGTAGTAAAAATCTACCAAAATTGCTTTGTGAATCTGATGTGTTATAGGCCCTTGTTGTGGACTCCTTGCATGGTGATCCCATCCCCTTTTCTTGAACCGATTGAATCGTGTATATCAGGAAGCAATAAAATATAAGTTTGTGGATGCATCTTCCCCTGCTGTGTTTTCTTGCATTCTTCTTGCCCCCTTCAACCTTGATTACAAGAATATTGTGTCTATTATTATGATCTTGCAAGAATCCATTATCATTGTGTATGTTTGAGATATTGTTGTAAATGCATTTTGCTAGATTATGGAGAACTGTCATCACCCCTTCTAGCGTGCACTTTGCTTCTGTATCTCATGCATTTGAAGACTACTCTCACACCCTCCTTTTCTAGTGTATCACCGCTTTAGTGTAGGATTTCATTTTATGCATTCTCTCTCCCTGGTCCCTTGGAAATTTAAATTAGAATAGTTATTTTCCCTTGCATTAGAGTAGAATGTGGTAGGTAGTTTAGGAGCAAGAACCAGCTTTCTCTGGAGGTCTATCTCAAGTAGCAAGTCCCACAACTTGGAGATAGTACCCATGTTATCCAATCACACCGTGAGTTCAAGTATATGCACTTGTATAAACATAGGGGTGCTGTGATTCGGTGATAACAAGAACTTGTTAGCTTGAAGGTTGAAACTAAAATTTTAGTAAAGGAGGAATGAATAAGTGATGACAGTTATTGATCTTAGATATTAGTTGGGGATGGGGAAAAGAGGAATGGTTTCATAAGAACTAATAAACTATCATTAATACATTAGATTTATAATCCTAACCTTGAATAGCCTATAGTAGATGTTATTAATGACAAGAAATCAGATTTAGAAGGAAATATGAAGCAAGTAAAGTCTCAAACATGGAAAAGAGGTAAATTAATAACTCTATTAATGATTATATATACTCCAAAAAAATGACAGATGAGGTCATTTTTTTCTCTATTTTGCAACATGTTGAAAAACACATTGTGTTTTTCAACATCCTGAAACATAGTTTGTTTTCAAGATATTAAAAAACATAGTTTGTTTTTCAATTTACTGCAAAACACACATTTGAACAGACTAGTTTCGACAAAGTTAAAGAATAACATCCTTTAAAAAAAAAATCCATATGGAGTAGTTTATTATGTATGACGACTGGTTTATGAATACCATGTATCTATCGGATCTAAAATTTCGAGATAATAAACAACATGTGAACCATTTTCCTAAATTATTCAAGAAAACGTAGCCATAAAATAGAGCTTACAATTATGAACATTGATACACACACACACACACACACACACACACACACACACACACACACACACACACACACACACACACATATATATATAAAATTTTTGAGTGTAGATAATAAGATCAAAAATGGCTTAAAATTATTCAAACCTCATGATGACTGTGATGCATATGGAAGAGCGAGAGTGTGAGTGTGATTTTAAAAATACTGGGTGGGATTTCATGGGATAGATAACTTCTTCAATGGGAAAATGAGGAAACATATTCATCTTTCTCTATCTTGGGTCAGCTCTTTCCCCGCCCTCGTGGTTCGACTATGGTTGTTGATAGAACTTATGAACGGGCAAGATTTGTTATTCTTGGTAGATTTACTATAATAAGGCCCAATGTAAACTTAGGCAAAATATGGGATAAAAGAAAATTTTAATCGTTGAGTTATCCTTTTCCTCTACCCTTTCTCGATGAAGCTTTCTTTTTCAAGTTTTCTCATAAGATTGACTTAACAAAGCCCTTAGTGGAGGACCTTGGTTCTATGGCAAGACCATTATGCATATTTCTAGATGGAGACCTACTATGACTCGCTGGATCCAATTCTTAAGGTCTTTCCTATTTGGTTATGGATTCAACCCTATGCATTATCTTGGCTATGGATTCAACCCCTATAATTAAAAAAAAAAAAATAGTGCTCTTAGACATTTCTAAATCCCTATGCATTAGCTTCTGTGGATTCAACCACTAGAAGCAAATATAGAATTATCTACGGTAAATGTGTGTAAATGTGGATGTGGGGAAATAAATCCCAACTTCTATCTAACAACTTTCACAATATGGTGAATGGGATCATGTTAGATATGTCCTAACAAAGTTAAATTTTGGATCCATTTTCAACATGATTTGTACCTCACTTATTAAAGGGTAATTGTAAAAGGACTTTCCTACCCACTATTTTCACAGGGGGTCTAGGAGGGTAGAGACATGTTTTTAGAAAGAATAATTAAACTTAATTTTATTTTTAAGAAGGAAAAACCTAATGGTGTTGTTCCACTCTATTTTTAGGAGGAGGAATCCATATTGTAATTTTCCAATTAGGTGTAAATATTTTTTTAGAGACCTAAAGTTTCTTATAATGAGTTAACATATAATCTTCTCATCTTGAGTTATTAAATCTTTCTATTTTATAGTGTCGATGTTTCCCTAAGCACCCATCTCATGTTTTACCATGTAAATATGGTGTTCATCTCTTCCATGTTTTGTATTTTGTATATTTTAGTTGATCTCTATCTCTATAAAATTTTATTTTGTTATTCACATTTATACGGATTCATTTCTACAGAGTCTTTGATTTCCTAGTATAACAAAAATTTGTCTTTGAAGATTCATGTATTTTATTGTGGAATGTAGGTGTGTGGGACATAGATAAGGTGCATGCAAATCTAGAAAAAAGAACCAAGAACGTAAACTACTCTGTTATTCATGTTTTACGCATCTTCTACTAGTCGTAAGTGCCTAGATCACAAGGTTCCATGCAATTTAAAGACAGGGGTTAAAAACGTTTCAATGGAGGTTGTTGGGATTCTCACTAACTCTCCGCCAAGGAGGATGATCGTGTTAGGATTCATATTGTGGTATTTTTAGAGGGGCTACATCATCACCCAACCATCCTTGATTATTTTGATGAAGCTCCATGGGTTTTCCAGAGAATATCAAGGAGGAAATGAATTTGAATATTGGATTGACATCTAGAGGTTCGTTATTTGTGCCTCGAGTTGGGTGGTCATATAGCTGATCCGTAGTGCCAACCATTTTTTTAAAAATAATAATAATGAAAAAGAAAATAAAATAAAAGTTGGACTAAATCGTTTCATTGGTTTTAGGTAAGAGTTAATTTTGATGGAGATGGGAATGGAGTAGGTGATCCCCCATGTGAAGGCATGTGAAGGGACCTAGGTTTGGTTTTCCAGGAAGGGAGCATGGTGCAGGTTGGGTCAGGTGAGAAAGTGGAGATATGAGGAAGAAGGGAAAGGTATTTAGGTAGATGTTACATGTGGAGTACCTTGGGGCCCTTTTCATCCCATTTTCTTTTAATTTGTGAAGAAACAACTTTTCCAAATTATTGTTAGGTGTCTGGTCTTATCATGTTTATTCCTTTTATTCACACCCATTTATGATCATTGGGATTTATGACTAAACTCATCAATGTTACCCCAACTTCTTCTCTTAGTTGGATTTCTACATGAAAGCCTCACGAATGGAGAAATTGTGATACCCATTTTGGTTACAGTGTAGAATGTGAGGATTGTGTAGGCAAAGGAGGAGTTTGTGTTAAGACAGAGAAATGTGGTGAAAATTTAGAGATCCCGTGTGGGGTGGAGTGTTGAGGAGAACAAAATGTTAGAGAAGGCATTGGCCATCCATGATAAAGACACCCCGATCGTTGACAAAATGTGGATTCTTGTAATCACTTCAACCAGCACACAAAATGGCGAGTCAAATACCTCAAAACTGTGGTTTCATGTAATGCTATGTTTGCACATTTTTACACAAAAAATGTGCTTTAGGGATCTTTATGGTTCCTCAAAGAAATGCATCGCTAGATGTCATCTTATGGAGTGTCATAGTTGCATCCCGTGTCGATCGAGGAGGTTGTGGAAGTGAATGTAGACATAGAACAAATTTTACTGGGGCATGACTATTTGATGTTGTGTGGTTGCAAATTCCTAATGACAATAGAGTCTCAATGAGTGTGTAAGGAGTGTTATTTGTTTGGTTTAAAATGAAATGCCACATGGAAGACTATCATACCCATGTCCAAGACATTTTTTCCGTTTGTTAAATGCCAAAAGATGGAATCTCGAAAAGGCATGTCAATTGTTTGATCAAATGCCTAAAAAATGTGGGTTACATTAAAGAAAATTGGGGTGAAATGAAGGATATTTGCATGGCCCTATGTGAGGACAAGTGAGTTATTGGTTAAAATTACCTCATAAAATGTGATCCTATGGAATGTGTTGGTGTAAGATGCTACACAAATTGGTTTATAAAAAGGGAATTGAAATTTACAAGTTGTTAAGCCAACACCTTTAAACGCGCCCTTGTTTAAAAAAGAAAAAATGGAGCTATGCTCATAGAAGTGAATTATTTGACGAAATGCCTTAGTGAGATGTGAACCGAACCCCGGGAACTTCAACTAACTTCATTCCTCCAGAATGGCTCATCTCTCCTTATCTTTCATAACACTTTTACTTTAGTTTTTCATTTGTAATTTAATATAATTTTAAAATATTAGGATTATGATACATTTAATTATTTTATATTAACTTCTTTCAAAACAATATAATTTCGTATCGTAACTCATGAAATCAAAATAGCCCCGTTGTAGTAAACCATGAACTTCAACCCCCATTTTGAGGAGATTTAGAAAAATTCCTACCCAACTAGATCACTACAATATTTTTTTATCCACAAGATCAAATTGACTTTCCAATAAAAAACAATGTTGACCATCAACTTGTTTAAATAGATAATTTTGCATTTTTCAGAGACTCGTTAAGTACCCTTCGTAACTCCAAAAATGGGATGTTAAGATTCATTCTTATACCTTGTTATGCGAGGAGTCACCTTAACCTTTGGTTTGACCGTGAATGAACATGTGTGACCATTTTGACGCCCTACCTGGGAGCAATGTTACACCAATTTGTAGTTATAAGAACCTACTAAAACTATAAAGTTGCATTTCATTTTGAACCACCATTTGAATTCTGGATAGTGAAATGTTTATATGTCTTCATAAACCTCTAGTGTTTTCACTAAAAAAATTCATGAAATATTCAATTTAGGGAAAAAAACTATTCCGTATATTTTGGAAAAGCCATTTTGTAGGCCTTTAGTCATAGTTTAACTAGCTAGCTTAAACTAGACCAATTAGGATCGGTAGCTTCATAAATCATGTCGTTGTTTGAAAACCGTGTCCTAGTTTTCAGTTCGACAACTCGATAAATTCTCTATATATGGTGGAAATCATAGGAAATTTATTGTGGCACATTCATCCATCAATTGTTAGTTTTGGACGTGGTTTTATGAGCCCTCGAGCTAACTTTTGATCATTTACAACTAGGGTAATTATGCAATATGGCCTCAGAAAACTAGTCGCCAATCATAAATTGTTCACTAGTTATGAATTCTATTAGTTCCTATGGACTCTTGGTATATTAATGGACGCATCAAAATTAAACATTGGTGTGTTTGCTCATCAAAAGACAACGTTTGAAACTAGTTTCTTATCCTTTGACCCTAATTTGAATGTTTTTGTAGCTAGCAGGAAAATGTAAAAAGAAAGTCATAGGACCCCTATTGGGTTGCCAAACCACTGTGGAAACTTTTGACACATGTAAATAATTGATTTAAAACTCCATAGTGTAACTTGTTGTGTGAAATAGAAATTTTTACAAATGGTTATTGTTTCTCTTCCTTTCTCTTTCTCTCTCCTTGGATTATAATATGCAATGAAACAAAATGTAATGAATACATGTATCTAAAACTTTTCTTTCGATTTAAAATTGTAATTATCATTCTAAGTGAATAGGAAACTGAAAAATATTAATTATGTTAGTTTAGGATGGATGCCATGCCGGTGTTTATCACGATTTCATGCTCACATGGTTTTGCAGGATGCAAGAAATATGGTGAAAAGATGATGTGTAATTCAATATTTTTTATTGTAATTTATATAGATCATTGTAAAATAAATAAATGTATAATGTAGTATCTCATTACGTAAAGGTTATATTTCAAATTTGTTAATATGTATGAGATGCTAGTTTTAGGGATATCTTAGGAAATGTGCATTTAATCATAGGTTCAATTTGATTCATAGTTGTGTATGGAAAAAGGGTATCATAGATATATAGTAAATGAATTTGAAGTTAATACATTGTAGTGCGTTGTTTTCAAGTGTTCAATAAATGATTAATTAATTAATGTGTTATATTCTTACATCAGTAAACGTAATAAAGAGATTTAATCGAAACACACAACCCTAGTATAAGACTCGTGTATAACAACCCTTCATGCGTGAATCCTTTTAGTGTGGAAAACCTTAACCTTAAGATAAAATTCATTCTCTACTCTCGATGTCATCCTTCTCGCATGATATCTCTTAGCCCAAAAGAAAGTGAAACTATAAAATGAACTTGCACTCTTGTACTCGATGGAACCTCATAGCCTAGGTAAGTAAGACCCCTAGTTTTTTATAGCATCATGGTCGGTATGTTTAGCATTGTTGTCGTGAACCCATAATTTAGGAAATACATGGTCCATTTTAATCCGGAGTATGTGGTTTCCTTTTTGGTTCGATAACCATGCGTGCATGGTAAGGAGAGTGTCTTCACTTCACATCCGACACTATGTTAAGTGGTGAAGGCCTCTTTAGAAGTCACCTTAAGAGTCCTTGTTCAAAGAAATGATTATGCGGTGTAACCCTAGTGGACTACCATGTCTACGGAATAAGTAGAGCTATTATTCTCTTAGTATCCTAGTGGACTACCAGGTCTTACAAAGTTATATATAGAATTATTTCTTATCACCGAATGAACTCCTTGTGGGACCCTGATGACAACACAAATGAAGAGAGTGAAATAGTTGTTCCATGACTTCAACTCTTGTTAATGAACTCTTTATTTCATCTCATCTAGATGTGTTACCTCGGTGACTAACAACATAAAACCTTGATCTTTCATGAAGGTTATTTAGCATAAATATGTCCTCTCTCCTTTAATGTATATATAGTTGAGGTGTAGATCCTTAGGTGAAATTGGAATTAAACCAAACCTCGGTTGATTGGGAGGTTAGGTTGGGTTTCTTGTTTAGTTATAATGCTTCCAATAATATACTTCTTCAAGATGTTAGAGAATTAATTTTGTAAATCTTTATGTTATGAAGTGACACCAAAAATAGACCAAGAAAAGAACAATGTAAATAAAATGAGAAACAATAGTTTATGTGATAATGGTTTAGGAACAATTCTTTTAGTTGAAGTCCTTATTGTTGAGTTAAGCATGGAATTTTGCTAAGAATGGTTACAATTTTCTCTTGGTGGGACTAGGCTTTTGAGCCAATATAGAGTCCACAAATAAATAAAATAAAATAAAATTATGTCATGTAAATTCTTAATTGAATCAATCTAAATTGGGAACTAAAAACAACCATAGTACAAGAACAAATGTGCTTCTAATGGAAGTAAGTTTAAAGGAAAGGGAAACTTGAACCTTCACCTCTTGAATCATATTATTTTTCCCTTGAAAAATTCTGGTTGGTCCCCTTGCTTAATGAGGGTAAGATTAAACGTCAACTAAACATATTTTTAGAAATAAACCTTTATTATAAGAATGAGATAATTAGGAACTTTGTATGTAATTGGAAATATAGAATGTAATTATGTTAGTTATGGACATTGACATGAGGGATAAAGAGTAAACATAAATGGTTGAACAATAAGTTAAATGTGAAATGAATTGAAGAATCTGTATGTGGAAAATGGATAAAATCATCCTTGTATAAAAATGTTCTGGTATGTAAATCATAACTAAGATGTAAATATGGAAATGATGTGGTGTGGGTTTTCAATCCTTGGGTCCCTTGTTTTGGTTGGGTCATTACTAGTATTTATTCTTTTGGAAAAGTGTGGCACCGACATGTATATGGTGTTGTGGTGTGTCTATGTGATTTAATGAATTATGTAAGCATTTGATGTGTTGTTGAGTTTCCCTCTTAGAACACTTGTGGTGTTGTGAAGTGAGCAATATTAGTCAAAAAAAAATTATCATGGTAATTTTACTGTTGTTTTGTGTGTATAAAATGTCGTGATGCTTGGTATAAGAGCAGAGGATCATGCTCTCAAACCTCTAGGGAAAATTGAAGTTGCGATGGTGTTGCATAATGGTGGTGGATATTGGAAGAGTAATGTGATATAAGCGTGATGTGAACTATGTCGTAATTGTGATATTTTGAACGCACATGTTGTGTATGTCACTTAGTGCGTATTTGTTATCATGTTGATGTGCTTGTGATGAGATTATTATCTCTCCTTTTCATAGATTCTATGAAGATTCCATGTGTGATGTACCACCTTATTGTGTGTGAAAAAGCATGTTATTGTGGATTGCGGAGTATTGGAGCATTTTGGGCATTATGTGATATGAAGGTGTATTGAGGTATTGCATGACAAAATTGTTGTAAAGTGAATTGGATTTTATCATGATGTCATCACTATGTTGTGATAAATCATGTGTGTCACCATGTTGTAATTGGAATTGACTATATGTTGTAAGGTTATACATTGTGTTCCTCATACGTATAATTCATAAAAAATGTGATGGTTCATGTCATGATTTAGGGGCATATGGTGGGTGTATGATCCCTAATGTACAGTGATTGCACTTTGGGTGTATAATTTGGTAATACGATGCTTCGTAACCTATGAAAGTAATTATTTTGTTATACCCTATATATATACCATGCGTAAGACGCTATGGTTAATTTGTGTGAATCACCATTGTGTTAGTGATGTAGTTATGTGTTATGTTGTGGACCCTACACTAACCAACCCTAAGGAAATCAATAAAAGGTGTATGTTTGGAGTGAGAAAATGTGCACTATTGACTAGTCACTCAAGCTGAGTACGAGATAGGAAGTGGAGCCTTACATAGGCTGAAAACCCACTTTTGTTCGTTTGGTATGTGTGGCACTTGCTCAACGGGTGTCATGCATATTGTGTTTCATGGACACCTTAGGCTTAGTAGATGGTGACTTGTACTCTTTTCTCTCTCCCGATATGGTTTTCGTATGGATTCAACCTATGTGATTTTGACTATGTTGAGCCTTGTCGAAGTGGTGGCGGGATGATTTAGATAGAGATGATGACAATTGTATTATTTGATATGTTATTTTATGAGCTGAGGCTCGATGTTTTGAGTGCTAAAGAACTCATTAAGTACCCCCGGTGGTGATATAAGGCCACGTAGTTATTGTAATGTGTTATTTCTATACACATATTTTATTCGTAAGTTGAAAACTTTCCTTTTCTTACTAGAACCAGCAATTTCATTGATTGACATATTCTTATATTTTGGGCATTTATTTGGTTGATGCACTAAAGAGGCGATTTTTGCGTTGACTTTGGCTATTTGGCCATTTGTTTTGCTTAGATTTAAATTTTATTTTTAAGTTTAAAATTTTTATAGCCTAGCCCAAGGCTTGGGATTTTTTCCACTTGGCATTTGGTATGGATTGTTATGCTTGTTGTAATGTCATAATGTGTTGGAATAGGGTCATGGGATTCACTTTGGAGTGGTGGAACCTATGGAACCACTTCATTATACAGGGTATGCCCCAAGGAGTTACAGATAACTAGCGGGTTGTTGAACCATGAGTTATTATGTCACTTGGGTTAGAGGTGTTTGGACCTTATGTGCCAGGGCCATAGGGTGACCGACCTCTTTTGTGGAGCTAAAAGGAAAATTTATCTTTTTTTTTATTTTTCTTGAGGGAGGCATAAGAGACACTTGAGGGAGGCATAAGAGACTTGAGGGAGTCATGAGAGACTTGAGGGAAGCATAAGAGACTTGAGGGAGACATAAGAGACATGAGGGAGGCATAAGAGACTTGAGGGAGACATAAGAGACTTGAGGGAGGCATAAGGGACTTGAGGGAGACATAAGAGACTTGTGTGTGTGTGATTAGTGCACTTGGAGTTTATTTTTTTATTTTTTTATGCTTTTGGAAGCATATGTAGTTGTTGGTGATGTTTTGGGAGGTATATGGAGTTGTTTTGTGATGTTTGGGAGGTGTATGGTGTTAGTATTATGATTTATGTGTACTCTTATGAGTCTAGTTGTGTTTTTGATGTTGAGGATTGATGCTCCTCATTGTTGGTATGATGTTGTTTCTATCTTGACCCTATATAGCTACAGTTATGGTTTTGAGTTGCATGAAACCCTTGTATGTGTACATGTTCAAAATTATATGTTGTTGTAGTTTGCTTATGTTATGAGTACCTTTGTGTCAGAAGCATGTGTGATAAGTACTGTGTTGTGAGGGCTATGTATGTTCCTCCCATGGGTTAGTTGAGTTCTTGCAATGTGATACAACTATGGAAGTATGTAGAAATATGTCTTGTGAACCATTAGTGTTGTGTTGTCCCTGATGTAGTATTGTGATGTCAGTTTTATTGGGCACCTATAAACATAAGACAACTAAAATCCTAAGAATTGAAATACTAAGAGTTTAAGATTAAAAAAAATACTTTAAAGGAAAATACAAACTAAGTAATAAAGTAAAAGTGAAATGCCAATCTTCACAAAACATTAAAATTTATGATATCACCAAATTTAGTTTGTTTCCTTGTGGTCATGTTATACCGAAACAAATGTTTTGTTAAATGACATGTGTCACTATTGACTTGCTTTCCTACCTATCCTTAGAGCTTTGGCATTTTTTTGCATCAAGGATGATGCTTTTAAAAAGGGAGGGAAATGTAGTGCCAACAATTTTTTAAAAATAATAATAATAATGAAAAAGAAACGAAAATAAAAGTTGGACTGAATTATTTCATTGGTTTTAGGTAAGAATTAATTTTGATCGAGACTAGAATGGAGTAGGTGATCCCACATGTGAAGGCACGTGAAGGGACCTGGGTTTGGTTTTCTAGAAAGGGAACATGGTGCAGAGGTTGGGTGAGGTGAGAAAGTGGAAACATGAGGAAGAAGGGAAAGGTATTTAGGTAAATGCTACGGTGGAGTACCTTGAGGGCCCTTTTCATTAAAATGGTATAGACATATTTACACGGATGAATAAAATAAACTACAATAATTAAAATCACACAATTAATTATTCTCTATATTATTTTCATTAAGGTCCATTACAAATATATAGGAAATGATTCCCTATATTCATGGAGAACTTCTACCCACAATATCTTCGAATATACTATCTAGTTGTGTTTTTATTCACGTAACAATACACAACTCAAATCATACATGTTGTTAAAACAACTCCAACTAATATATTATTGTTTATATAACAATAATATAGATAACTAATTATTATTTACCTTTTGGTAAATATCCCATTTATAATGTAAACATTATATTTCCTAACATTCCCCCTTAATATTTATATGGAAGTAAAATATTTTTCACACTTCCTCTACTGACACACACCTCTACATGCTCATGATCTTGGCACACACTCGAAATGAAGGTAGAAGAAGGAACACATCAACTTCTTATCGACAATGCACTTTTGGGAACACATATGACCGACGAGGATGGGAAAACACTCAGGAATCATCTACTTATCAAACCAAGTAACTCTAGGTAACACATCTAACCTAGCGAAGTGTGGGAACTCAAGCAGAACACATCCGAATAACCTTTAATGGTTTTCAAGAGGCTAACAATAAACCTAGGCATGAACAGGAACACATCTGACTGTTCTACCTCATCAAGACTCATGATGCTACCTTACACTATGCTATCTATTCTTTACTATGTTTTTGCACGGGGAAATAGGAATAATCACATACACAACTAAAAAATGGGAAATGGAACATTGGTTCATGTTGATCATGTTCCCCCCTCAATGTGAAATTTCCACTTATTGAAAAATATAAAAACGAAGTGCACAAAACCACACTGAAAACCACACCAAACTAAAATGTTGAAATCAAACACACTGGATGCTATAAGAAGGCACACCACTCACACATGTGCCACCAAAGCAGTGAAGCGGCCTTTTTGTTGGCATGACCGACGAGAGGTCATTGTCGATCTCCAGCATTTGTTTCCTCCATCATCTTGTAACATCTGCTAACTCAACAAGATGTAAACATGAAGTACATTTGTTTCCACATTGAGATTATTCTTTTCTTCCCTCCTGCAATGTGAAACAATTAATTTTATGGATGTCGGGTAACATAGAAAATCCATCCATGAGGCAATTTTTTTATATTTTAGAATTTTACAATGACTCAATTGTTTGAATCTTTGTTAATAAAATTCTCGAAGGATACGTCCAAATCTTGTTACATCTCACAGAATAGTGAGAGAGGGAGCTTGAATGGAAATCAAATATTTATTCATAAACCCACGAATCCAATGTAACACTCTGATTGCATGAATATGAATAGAATGCAACATGCAACAATAGATGGAATTCCTTGAATAATTTGGGTTGTATTTGGATGTTCTAGAAGCAATTACAGCTTATACGAACTACAAGACATATGAGTGAAAGCATCCAGATGCAAAGTGAGGCAATAACCAATGCAGGTGCCTAACTTGATTGAATCTATCATATCAAACTCATGTGCACCATTGAGTCCACTGTATTGAATGCAAATCGATTATAGAAGATTAGAAGAACCATTTCCATTGGAATGAGTGATATTCAAGATCATCTAGAAATAGACGTGGGATGATAAAATTAAATGCCAAATGCCTTTTTAATTCCTTTACAATAAGCAGCTACCCAATGGTAAGAGGTAAGTTCAAGATGGGAATATACCCATGTAGACAGGCTATATTGTAATAATACCCATGTAGCTACCCTCTGTGTAAGAGGCAAGTTCAGCATGGGAATATACCTCGGTGTACAGAAGCAGCTACCCAAGTAGCGCCATGCATGCACAGGTCAGGCTCATTATCTATTCACCACCATGAATCAACACTTGAACTTCCTTTCAAATGAAATTCATGACCTTGCTTTCTCATGCAATGAATATCGTGATTCCCCAAAAACATACAATGACACCCACACAGGATTGAGCAGCCGTTTCTAAAAAATATGCAGAAAGAAACCTTTTGCTATTGGAGATGTATCAAAAACTAACAATGAATGCAATAATCACCAGAAATTTGATATTCTCGTGCAAAAATAGATCTCCAAATTTATCTTTGTTATACTTCCGCCTGATTGTTGATCTTAGAAAATGTGAACTCAAATGTATGGCAACGTCTATCTAGATTCAAAACAAAAGACAAACAAATGCATAGATAAATAATATAACGACACCACCACAGGGGCAACGGAGGAGTACAACTGCCCTTGGAAAATTATTAGAACATCATTACCTCTTCTCTGATACCAAATAAAATGGTATAGAAGTATTTACAAAGATGAATATAATAAACTACAAGAATTATAATCACAAAATTAATTCTTCTCTATATATTTTCATTCGGGTCCATTACAAATATATAGGAAATGATTCACTTTATTCATGGAAAATCTACCCACAATATCTCCTAAAATACTATTTAGTTGTGATTGTTATTCACATAAAAATACACAACTCAAATCATATGAGTTGTTAAAACAAATCAAACTAATATATTATTGTTTAGATAACAATAAAATAGATAAATAATTATTATTTATCTTTTGGTTAATATCCCATTTACAATGTAAACATTATATTACCCAATATTCATCCCATTTTCTTTTAATTTGCAAAGAAACAACTTTTCCAAATTCTTGTTACATGTCTTGTCTTATCATGTTTCGCTTATTATTCACACCCATTTGTGATCGTTGGGATTTATGACTACACTAGCCAATGCTACCTTAGGTTCTGCTCTTAGTTGGATTTTTGCATGAAAGACTGGGAATGGAGAAATTGTGATACCCATTTTAGATACGATGTAGAATGCGAGGATTTACTAGGTGAAGGAGGAGTTTGTGTTAAGACAGAGAAATATGGTGGAAAGGTGGAGAGCTTGTATGCGGGGTGGAGTGGCAAGGAGAACAAAATGTTTTAGAAGGCATTGGCCATCCATGATAAAGACACCCATGATCACTGGCAGAATGTGGCTTCTTGTAAGTGCTTCAACCAGGCACACAATCTAGTGAATCAAATACCTCAAAAAATGTGGTTTCATGTAATGCTATGTTTGCAATTTTTACACAAAATAATGTGCTTGAGGGCACATTATGGTTGTTCAAATAAATGCTGCACTATATGTCATCTCATGGAATGCCATGGTTATACTGACTGTCGCAGATTTGAGGTCATGGAGATGAGTTTGGACATAGTAAAATTATTGCGGGGGCATGATTGTTTGATGTTGTGTGGTTGTAAATTCTAGACAGACATTAGAATTTGGATGAGTGCACAAGGAGTGTTATTTGTTTGGTTTAAAACTTAAACGCCACAGGGAAGACTATCATACCCATGTGCCAGATGTTTGTTCCCTTTGTTAAATGCCAAAAGATGGAATCTCTGACAAGGCACGTTAACTATTTGATCAAATGCCTGAAAAATGTGGGTTGCCTTAAAGAAAATTGGGGCAAAACAAAGGATATTGGCATGGCCCTGTGCAAGGACAACAAGTTATTGGTTAAAATGCCCTCATAAAATGTGATCCCATGGAGTGTGTTGCTTTAAGATGCTGCAAAAAATGTTTTATTAAAAACGGCATTAGAAAATTCTAAACAAATGAAATTTGATTCTTTAAGCCATCTCGTCTAACCTCGCCCTTGTTTAAAAAAGAAAAAAATGGATATATGCTTGACAATAGAAAATTGTTTGAAAAAGGCCTTAGTGAGATGTTGAACCAAACCCTGGGAACTTCGACCGACTTTGTTCGTCTAGGAATGGCTCATCTCTCCTTATCTTTCATAACTCTCATACTTTATTTTTTCATTTGCAACTTAATATAATTTTTTAATATTAGGATTACAATACATTTAATTGTTTTATATTAACTTGTTTCAAATCAATATAATGTCATATCATAACTCACGAAATACTAATAACCCTTTTGTATAAACCATGAACTTCAACCCCCATTTTGAGGACATTTAGAAAACTTTCTGCCCAACTAGACCACTACAATATTGTTTTATCAACAAGATGAAATTTACTTACTAGTAAAAAGAATTGTAGACCATCTCTCCTGTTTAAATAGATAATTATGCATTTTTCAGAAACTCATTAAGTACCCTTCGTACCTTTGAAAATGGGATGTTAAGCTTTATTCGTGTAACTTGTTATGTGAATAATCACCTTAACTTTTGGTATTACCCGAATGATTATGTGTGATCTTTTCGACGCCCCATTGGGAGTAATGTTAAACCATTTTGTAGTTATGAGAAGCTAATAAAACTATAAACTTGGATTTCGTTTTGAACCACCATTTGAATTCTAGATAGCGAAATGCTTATCCATCTTTGCAAACCTCTAGTTTTTTCACTAGACAATTTCATGGAACATTTAGTTTAGGAAAAAAAAATCTTCTATATAGTTTGGAAAATCCATTTTGTAGGCCTCTAGTCACAGTTTGACTAGGTTAAACTGGACCAATTAGGACTGGTGGCTTCAGAAATCATGTCATTGTTTGAAAATCATGTCCTAGTTTTTAGTTTTGACGACTCTGATGAATTCTCCATATATGGTGGAAATCATAGGAAATTTATGGTGGCACGTTCATTCATTGATTTTTAGTTTTGGACATGGTTTTCTGAGCCCTCGAGCTAAATTTTTATTATTTACAACTAGGGTAATTATCACCGATGGCCTCGAAAAACTAGTCGCCAATAGTAAACTATTCACCGATTCTGAATTCTGTTAGTTCCTATGGACTCTTGGTATATTAATGGATGTGTATAAATTCAACCGTGGTGTGTTTTTTCATTGGAAGACAACATTTGAAACTTGTTTCTTAGCCTCCAATCTTGATTTGACTATTTTTGTACCTAGAAGGAAAATGTAAAAAGAAATTCATAGGACCCCTGTTGTGTTGCCAAACCACTATCGAAACTTTTGACACATGTAAATGATTGTTTGAAAACTCCATAGTGTAACTTGTTGTGTGAAATAGAAATTTTGACAAATTGTGATTATCTCTCTTCCTTTTGTCTTTCTCTCTCCTTGGATTATGATATGTAATGAAATGAAATGTAATGAATACATGTCTTTAAACCTTTTCTTTCGATTTCAAATTTTAATTATCATTATATGTGAATGGGAAACTAAAAATGTCAATTATGTTAGATTAGAATGCATGCCATGCCAACAATTTATCGCTGACTTCATGCTCACATGGTTTTGTAGGGTGTAAGAAATATGGAGAAGAGATGATGCGTAATTCAATATTTTTTGTTATTTATATAGATCATTATAAAATGAATAAATGTATAATTTAGTATCTCATTACAAAAAAATATATTTGAAATTTGTTAATATTTATGACATGCTAGTTGTAGGGATATCTTAGGAAATGTGCATTTAATCACAAAGTTCAATTTGATTCATAGTTGTGTATGGAAAAATGGTTTGATAGATATATAGTAAATGAATTTGAAGTTATTATATTTTAGTGCTTTTTTTTCATTGTTCAATAAATGATTAATTAATTACTAGGTTTTATTCTTACCTTGTAAACATAATAAAGAGATTTAATAGAAACACTCAACCCTAAGACAAGACTCATGTATAACAAACATTCATGTGTGAATCCTTTTAGTGTGGAAAACATACACCTTCGAGATAAAATTCAATCTCTACTCTCGATGTCATCCTTCTCGCATGATATTTATTTTTGCAAAATGATTCGAGACCTGTCAAATGAACTAGAACTCTTGTACTTGATGGAACCTCATAGCCTAGGTGAATAAGACCCCTATTTTTGATAAAGCATCATGGTCGGTATGTTTAGCATTGTTGTTGTGAACCCATAATTTAGGAAAGACATGGTCCATTTTTATCTAGAGTATGTGATTTCCTTCTTGGTCCATTAACCATGCGTGGGGTAAGGAGAATGTCTTCACTTCAGGTCCAAAACTATGTTTAGTGGTGAAGGCCTCTTTAGAAGTCACCTTAAGAGTCGTTGTTCAATGAAATGACTATGGGACGTAACCTTACCATTTACAAAATAAGTACATCTATTATTTTCTTAGTATCCTAGTGGACTACCAAGTCTTACAAAATTATATCTAGAATTATTTCTTGTCATCGAACAAATTCCTTGTAGGACCCACAAACAACAAAAATGGAGAGAGTGAATTTTTTTCTATGAATTAAACTCTTGTTAATGAACTCTTTATTTCCTCTCATCTTGATGTGTTACCTTGGTGATTAACAACATAAAACCTTGATCTTTCATGAAGGTTGTTTAGCATAATATGTCCTCTCTCCTTTAACATATATATAGTTGAGGTGTATATCCTTAAGTGCAATTGGAATTAAACCAAACCTCAGTTGATTAGGAGGTTATATTGGGTTTCATGTGTAGTTATAATGGTTCCAATAATATACTTCTTCAAGATGTTAGAGAAGTAATTTCAGTAAATCTTTATGTTATGAAGTGAAGCAAAAATAAACCAAAAAAGAACAATGTAAATGAAATGAGAAACAATAGTTTATTTGATAATGGTTTAGGAACAATTCTTTCAGTTGAAGTCCTTATGGTTGAGTTAAGCATGGAATTTTGCTAAGAATGGTTACAATTTTCTATTGGTGGGAATATGTTTTTCAGCTAGTATAGATTCCACAATAAAATAAAATAAAATAAAATTATGTCATGTAAATGCTTAATTGAATCAATCTAAAATGGGAACTAAAAACAACCACAAAGTACAAGAACAAATGTGCTTTTAATGGAATTAAGTTTAAAGGAAATGGAAACTTAGACCTTCACCTCTTGTATCGTATTATTTTTCCCTCGACAACTTCTTGTTGGTCCCCTTGCTTAATGAGGGTAAGATTAAATGTCAACTAAACATATTTTTAGAAATAAACCTTTAACATAAGAATGAGAGAATTAGGAACTCTATAAGTAATTGGAAATATGGAATTTAGTTATGTAAGTTATGGATATTGACATGAGGAATACAGATTAAACTTAAATGGTCGAACAATAAGTTAAATGTGAAACGAATTGAAGAATATGTATGTGAAAAATGGATAAAAGCATCCTTGGATAAAAATGTTCCTGGTATGTAAATCATAACTAAGATGTAAATATGGAAATGATGTGGTGTGGGTTTTCAATCCTTGGGTCCCTTGTTTGGGTTGGGTCATTACTAGTATTCGTTCTTTTGGAAAAGTGTAGCACCAACATGTATATGGTGTTGTCGTGTGTCTATGTGAGTCAATAAATTATGTAATCGTCTGATGTGTTGTTGATTTTCCCTTCTTGGAACCCTTGTGGTGTTGCGAAGTGAGCAATATTATTCAAAAATATATATCCTAGTAATTTTAGTGTTGTTTTGTGTGTATAAAATTTGGGTGTGACACGATCATTTTCACTTACGAGGAGACGAGCATTTTCTAGGTGGGCCCTTCAATCCTCTGCTAGAGATGGATGCACTAGTAAAGAAAATGAAGTTTTCCATGTTTTAGGGTGAGCATATGCATGGTTAGTGACTCTGCTTTGGTGTCTTTTCCTAATGGTAAATTAAACAACCATACTCCAAAAAATTTAGCCATTATGGACATTAGCCACGATTCAAACCTTCCACTTTGAATCCTACGCATAGATCATTGGAGTTGGAGGATTAAAATGTTTATGATGTGGTTTCGAATGATAGGAGTGAATTTTAGGACAATTCAACTACCGAGGAGGATGAGAATGGAGGAAACTTGAATGGTGAATATATTTTGGCTGAAGGATCTTTTTATAGCTCAACCCTTGGTAATATTGAAATAATGTTAAATTTTGAAAAACATAGGTGTATGGTGAAAAAAACTAGTTTGGAGGTTGAAACAATTGTGGGTAAAACTCGTGTGACCCCAACGAGAATCAAAGTGTAATACCCACTCCTCTTCAACACTATTATACAACTATTTTGATTATTGTTGATTAGAGACATGGACATTATTATTATATTTTGATTAGCAACTTGATAGATAATATACACAATTGTGATTTTCAATATGTTATGACTCATTTTGTAGAAGATATGGACTACTAGAAGACATTGATAGATGATGATGATCTAGTGTTGTTTCATTATATACTGACATTTTGGATTCTTAATGATGATGATTATATTTATATTTTTGGACTCACCTTATGATCATATCGATGTTATGATTTATCAAATTTAAATGTTTAATGATTGCAAATAATTGATAGAAATTCCTAATTTTTATGATGGTTATATGGCAATGTGTATGATTTCGTTGGATGTTATGTATGTGTGTTTTATTTCTTGATGTATTTTATGTGGTCTTAAGGCTGCAAGGGTATTGTTTCACTGGTTGTAGGAAATTATATCACAATAATCAAGAAGGGGCTAGGAGACCAACCATGAAAGAATATTGGATATTGGCAAAAAATTCACCTTGGCAAATTTGTGTTCATGTATATTATTGTGTATTGTTGAGTTATTAAGAGGTCCCCAAGGGGGTAACCTCAAATGTGACCATGGGTTTATGTGTTGGTTTTTCCTCTTTCATTTTATTTATTTTGTTGAGTATGTGATTTCTTTAATTGTAATGTATTCTCACTTTATTATTACTTAAGTAATGTGCTCTTGTTTAGTTAATTGATCATGTGATTATGCTAAGTTGGGATGTGACTATGTGGGAATTAATTGTGGTAGATATTCCTTGTTATATTATTGATTTGAGATGGATTTTATTGATTTTGGAGTTGTGTTTTCAACCTCACTTTTCAAATATCAAATGTTTCCTTTGGAGGTTTGTTGGACAAGTTAAACTTATCCCATACCTCTTAAACTCTCCCACCAACCATACCTATCAAGTAAGGGGTCAAAATTATGCCTCATTATGTGTTTTGTAAGTGAAAAAGAGAAAATTAATTGCACTTTCTTACAAACTCTTTTAATTATGTCCTTAGAAGTATGGAGTGGATGTTTGTGTGTGGAAGGAAAATTTTCATATCCTTACCCACCCATTTATGATTCTTGGTCGTTATGTGTGACTTGGTGAAGTGAATTGGAGAATAAGTGATGTGGCATCCTACATGGAGCAACCTTACCCTCCTCTACTCATTTTGCTATTTATATGAGCTATTTTGGAGTTTTGGGGTTTACATGGTTTTATTTCATGCTTGCATATTTTTAAGATTTTGGCTTGGTTTCTTGCTTTGGAGCTTCGGATATTGCTTTTGGTTTGGTATGGAATTGGAATAATATTTAAGTTTATTGTTTATATATTGGACATTCTTGCAATGGAAAGGCAGTGTCTATACCCTTGCATTTTATTTTACTTGTTGTGTGTTGTATGTAAAATGAATGAATGTATGTGTTTGTTTTGGATTTGGGTAGTATGACCTTAATTTTTGTGTGGGAGAATGAAAATAAGGAACTTTTGAGGGAGGGATAAGAGTTTTGTATGTGGATTTTGAGGGATTTTTGTTTGGATGTCCCACCTTGTGATGATAAAGAAAAGTTTTTGTTTATCTTTGTATATTCTATTTGAGGGAGTGATAAGAGATTGAGGGAGTGATAAGAGTTTGAGGGAGGGATAAGATTTTTTTTTTTGTGGATAAAGTTATAGAGGTTTTCTATGTCAACACTTAACCCATTGGGAGGCATAAGGGATTCCTCATATTTCTCTTCTCCCTTGGCTTAGATTTAAGCCTTTGTGTTTGGAAAAATTGTATATTGATGCTATTATTGTTATAGTGCTTATTGTGTTGCAAGTTTTGTTTGTATGGGTGCATTTATTTTTGAAGACTTTGTAAAAGTTTTCATGGTTTCTTAATATCCCTTATTACTTCATTGTTGGGGCTCGAGGGCCAATGAGAAGGGTGGCTTCACCTTCTCATTGGAATAAGGTTGGAAGGTGATTGTTTCCTATGCTCCCTTCCTTGTTATTGTGATTTGGAGATGAAGAAAAGAAGGAGATCAAATTTGAAGCCTTGGATATAGTATTTGTGTAGAAGACAAAGAAAGAGAAAGTTTATTTTTTTGTAAATTTTATCATGTTTTTTCCATATTTGAGTGGAGGGCTTTTGTATACTTGTATTGTTAAGAAAAGTTCTTGTAAATTTATTTATCAAACTATGTATTGTAATGGTTGAAAGAAGAAGTTGTAAGTTGTATTTTATTGAAGTTGTAACTCATTCCAAATATGGAATTTAATCAAAAAGTTTGCATCTTTTTTTCATTTTGAAAGTGGTCTTCTTGAAATGGGAAATACTTTAAAATACATGCTTGTTTCTCCCTTGAAATGTTTGTCATTCTTGTTGTAAAAAGGAAAGAAACTTATATTTAGTAGATGGTTAAATTTATTCCTCTCTTTTTAAATTAGATGCATTGTGGTTGAAATGAACCCTTGTAGTCAAATTTTAAACAATGTTACAAAGGAAAAGTTATACATTTAGTGATTTTAATCAAGAAAGAAGTTGTCTTTTTGCACTTGTGTATCCCGATATAAAATAGTAAATCGAACTTTGTTTTGATACATATATTATATATATATATATATATATATATATATATATATATATATATATATATATATATGTTTATATATATCCATTTTAAAAACAAAGTATTTTCCACAGTGACTTACGCGGTCGGTCAGCCAACCTAAGCATCGGCAGAAACAAAGACCGACATCAGTCTACGAAACATGGTTATAGTTTTATTTTTTCAAATTTTAAACTTAGATGCATTAAAATCACTTTGAAAACAATATAACAAAGATTGTATATTATATGAATTTTGATTTAAAAAAAAATAGATGCATATATTTGATAATATGTGTATGTGTGTGTTTATATGAATGCAACAAGTTTGTAGAAATCGATGTCGGTAGTACAGAGATGACCGCGATCGGTTAGGTGACCAACACCGATCGCCTTTGAGTGAAACATTTTTTTCAAAAATGTGTTATTAAACAAAACCAGTACCTTAAATGAATAATCTATAAACAAAATGTGGATCTAACTTAAATACATGTGTGTGTGTGTGTGTGTGTGTGTGTGTGTGTGTGTGTGTGTGTGTGTGTGTGTGTGTGTGTGTGTGTGCGTGCGTGCGCGTGTGCGTAAGGTGTGCGCGTGCATATATACATGCATGTATATATGTATATGAGTGTATATACACCCTAGATCAACTAAATGGTTTTACCCAAATGATGAACTCAAAGAAAGGTGAGTTCACAAATACCTACAACTTGATCTTGGAGGGATCCTTACAACAAAAAAAGAAAAGAGAGATAACTATACACCACAAAAACTAAGAACATTTAAACTAAAATGGAGAGAAAATTGGGAAAGGGTGTCCTTCCATTTGCAAATATAGATCTAAAATAAAACCTCCATGGTTTCAATCAAGTTGCATGGCCTCCACCTCCTTTAACCTGCAAAACAAAAATGAACAATGAAGATATTAGGGAAAAGAATGGAATTAAAAAGACAACATAAGGATTTTTAGGGCTTCTAAGGAAAACATAAATCTAAAGGTTCATATTAATCTAATCTAAGGGTGGAGGATTGTCCCTACACATTTTAAGTTATTGGCATTTTGGTGGGAATGGTGTTTTTAAATAAAAGGTATGGGTATTTAGTGAATGGGGCCACCTAGTGCATTAGTGAGTTAGAATAAGTTGTGACCCCTTTTCTTTTGGATAAATAAATAAATAGCTTTGACTATGGGTTAATTAATAAATATTGTGCATGGGTATTTTAGACAATGTATGGTTAAATAACTAAATGATGGGTATGGTTATTAAGTTATTATGGGAAGTAAATTTTAAATCAACTTAGGAAATAATCTTTAATAAACTTAAGAGGATTTTAAATAAGGTAAAATAACGAGATTAAGTTAGTCAATATTTTAAATAAATAACAAGATTAAGTTAGCCAATATTTATTTATTAATTTAATTCGACATCGTTATCAATGTGTCGAATTTATTAATGGGAATTTAATTGACCACAATCAATGTTTAACACCCTTGCAACATATTAAAATTTTAAAAATAAAATTCCTGTAATTTTCCTAAGTAATTAATGAGGTTTGACATGGTTTTAGAGCGTCATTTTTGTGGGTGTTACACAAAGTTCTTGATTACCGGGAAGGTTCGCGTTATCATGAGTATATTTTTAATACTTTCAGTTTTAGGAATCATAAAGAACTTATTAAGTGTGAATTAGAGGAAGAGGGTGGAACAATGTATCGTGGAAATCAAGAAGGTATTCCCTTTCTCAAGGCTTGTTGCACTTTAAATTCAGTCTAATTGCTGAGTCGAGTCTATCTGACTCTTTGTTATCTTTTTTTCAGTTCTCTGTGAGTTTCATTGTAAAATCTTTCTTGTAACAACCATTGGAAATTTTTCCAGCCATTACCAATAAAAAAATTGTTTGATTGTATTGTGTTTTAGTCATGTAAATGGTTCTTGCAGAGCCTTAGGTTTCAATGTGTAGTGATGAAATTGAAACCCAGATTTTCTTATTATTTGAGCAGTCTAGATATGGTTGATATAGTCATCCCCAATGTCTTCCCCAACTTTCTAAGAAAACGAATACACTTCTTGATATCTTTTATTAAAAGAATAGTAGCAATGTTATGGGATATTGTGAAACTTTGTGATGGCAAGCTACTAGTGATTTGTGTTATCCAAAATGAATATTTCATTCTCGGGACACATGCATATGAGATGAGTGCTAAGATTACGCCAAATTGTTATGTTTTATAATGGGTAATAACAAAACAACAAAATTGCATTAACATGGACTTTGATCATAATCGATAACACATGGAGTGTAATAAATGAATGAAACAACAAAAAATTTCGTTCTTAGAAGTTTAAATCCATCCGAGACTATTCAAAATACAACACAAACAAGGTCGTTGTTATGAAACATATTGTGGTCTGGCGCTCGCAGGTGTTTTGCATCGACATCCCGTGCCTCCCCTACATTTATGCCCTTTGTCGAAAGATTCACAACCCTGTCTGTTAACACTAGATATGGCCCTGTCAATGCTGGATATGTCGCCCACGACCTCATTTTATGAATGTCGGTTATCTCGTCCGTTGCCTGTGAGTTACTTCCAATCCTAATTTTTTATCTGGCCATCATTTGTTTAAACGCAACAAAAACCATGATGCAAATTCAATCTGCAACTCAGTTTTCTAGGCTTGTGCAGATCTTCTTTCGATGATGTGGCTATGTCAGACTATCGGCGACGTTTTCCGTCCTCTCCACGTCAACAATCCGACGCATGATATGTCAGACTGGTATAATGTTGACGCCGGCAACATTTTCCCTCCTCTCCACGTCGCATGGTATATTGTTATGTTGTTATGATATGTTGTTATTGTCACGATGTTAAGGGGTGCATTCTATGGAGAGAACAGCGGCTGCCTATAGCTACTAGCCCCTCTCCCTAAGTAGTGGGTGATCATTTTCCACCGGGTTTCTTGTCTTTTTCATAATCATACTTCTTCTGCTCCCCGCCTTGAATTCACTGACATTATATTTCGGTTCTTCGGTTCATCACCATAATTATTCTCCCCGCCTTGAATTCAGTGACACTATATTTCTGTTCTTCGGTTCATCATCATAATTGTCAACAAATATGTAACAACTCCGAAAATAAAAAGCTGTTTTCACCATAAAAGTGGTAATTTATGAATCACTGAACACATTTAATAGCCTGTTAACACTTTCGAGTTTCGATCCAGCTCCTGTAAGTTGACGTGCACATGAATCCATCATAATGGTCAATAGCAGTTGTTTTAAATTGAATAAATCTGAGCATTATACGACAAAACATAACGATTCAGATATTTACTCATCAACCCTCTCATGTCTTGTCAATCGGGCCCATCCCAAGCCTGCCAATAATTCATCCTCGTCCTTATCAAGTAGTGCATGGAAACTGTGTTAAGTCTGCTCTGTACATGACGTCAAACATTCAGTAAAATCAAAAATGAAAAACAGTGTAAGTCTGTAGTACATTGTGAAGGAAATATTCCTCCCCCAAAAACAAATGACCCACTCTCCCATTTGAACGCGCACGTCACTGAAATATCGAATGAGCTCTGACGTGGGCCCTAGCCTTTCACACGACTACGAGGACGGTTCAATGTTTTTATAAAAAAATATTACGGATTCAATATACTATTAACTACACCAAATTCATACCGAAATGATCCTGTTTTATTTTTTATATTATTTAGATTGAGGCAATGTTAAACAAGGGGTTGCATAAATGGAAAACAAGATATAAGATGCAAGAAATATATTTAATACAGTTTGCAATAAAATAGACACATACATGCATTACATTTGTTTTAATTTTTAAAAAAGTTTCCAGCGAAGAAGAACCAACCCCAAATCAGAATTTATTAATCAAATGCTGACAAAAGTTCATTAGATAAGATTAATTGTCCACGACTTGCAGAATGATCGTGACTCATGAGAGGCGAAATGTTACTTCAATGTCGAGTTGGTACACCTGCATTGATCCATTCATTATAAAATAAACATGTCATTAAATATGTCTATACACACCACATTTTGCATATATGTTTTTAAACGATTTAGTAGATTCCCTGGCATAAAGCTCTAAATTATTCAAAAACAAGGATCGGTAAGTATAAATATTCAAAATCAATCATATTTAGACGAGTGTGGAAGATATAGAACTGTATAGGATCATTACAGTCTGTGTAATTGAAATCTAGTTCAGGGGTTATATATATAAATAAAATAGCTCATTTATTTATTAGAATTAAAATAGTTCAGCTATTCACAAAAATGTGGAAAGTATGGGAGAATGCCACAAGTGCCAAATTAGTAGGAAGACTTGGGAATTGAAAGTGTACAAGTTTAAAAGTGCCAATAGATAAGAAAATCAACATATATATTGAAAATACATGAAACATATGCAACAATAGTGAAGCAAAAAGAAGGAAGAGGTTTTATATTTTCAGACTTTCCCCAACATCTATTTAAAACACGATGTCCATTAGAATCGAAATCCCATCTAGTGACAATGGTTTCAATGCCATCTTTTTTTATTATCGTAAGAGTTGCAAGTTCGCCAAAACCTGGTAAAAGAACTTGTCCATCACAGGGTCTTATTCACCAATAAATTATACGAGACATATATAACTTATTTTGAATAGCGATGTATGTATATATATATATATATAATATATATACATATATATATATATATATATATATATATACATATATATATATATATATATATAATATATATATGTATATGTATATATATGTATATGTATATGTATATATATGTATATGTATATACATATATATACATATATGTAGATATATACATATATATATATACATATACATATACATATACATATACATATACATATATATAATATATATCACTATTAGAGGTGGAGCGCCTTTCCAGACATGTTGATTTGTCTCTTTCACTTTTTCTTTTATAACATTCAATTTACTTTTTAATTGGTATGTGGGAGAGCTCGAAAATTAGGTGCCAAGAATTTTTTCAAAGATAGATTTAAAATTACCATTATGTAAAAATTGTTTGACATGCACAAATAACCGTCGAATTCAACCGTACTTCTACTACTTCTTCTCACTTCATCGTTATCAGGCCTGGAATTTCAAATTATCAGTGCCTGTCAAACCAAAATTTCTTGACGGCTTAGCTATTTTCCGTAGCTGTAAATTCCAATATTTTTTATATATTTTGTTCATATAAATACAAATAAGTCTTTTATTGTTACATATTATATATATATATTTATTAAGAACTACATAAAAAATTCTACGGTTTTCTAAAATTTCAGCCTGTCATTGTTTACGGTTTCTTAAAATTTTCCCTGTAAAATACGGTTAAAATCACAAAAACGGTCCACAGTCTGTTTTAATCAATTTTTGTTGATTCTACGTGGAATTCAGTGCAATTTTTTGTTCTGCAGATGATGCGTAGTGCGTCCTCTCTCTTATTTCAGAGAAGCTGACATACCCAGTTCAGTAGTCCCTATTAAAACCTGTAACGATTCATTGTTTTAATTCAATATAAGACAGTACGATAAATGTTGAGTGTTCATCGTCGTCTTGTCAAAAATTGACTGCAATAGCTGTCGCATTAAAAACGTAATAATGTGCTCTGTCCAGGACATAAAACCTTCAAATAATTAAAAAGGAAGGACAACCAAATCATTATGAAACAAGATTCTCACCTCGCTCTCGCATTTTTGAGGGTTCATCACTGTATAACTCTTTGTATATCCGAAACGATACTATAAGATATTATAATAACCCTTCTATGTTTTGGCTTTCGAACGACCATGAATCTCATCGGCTTTAAAGTAACTAGATTCTTGCAATTTACAAACATGCAACCACATCATTCGGCTAGGGTGACTCGCTTTTTGCCATCATATATGGAACATTCTGAACCTTAAATTATAGCGTATAATAATTTTCTTGAGGAAAACTAAAAACCATAGAAGAATCGAAAGGTTTACAGGACCAAATTTTAAAGGAATCATAGTTAAAAAGAGTTCCCACTCCATATAATTGGTAATTCAAAAATAACGGAAATGGTCAAAGTTATTTTGAAATTTTTAAAAACCTACACATTATATTGTTTTATGCGTTGCAACATGTGAATGTATTCACCATCCCATCCGTTTCTTTACGGTTTCCTAATCCCCTCAAGAAAAAAATTTAAAATATAGTGAAAACATACAGTTTATTATCCAATGTCGGACGTGCCTTATTAGTACTCATTTGCGTACAACCACCCTTTCAAATAATAGTCAGTTTTCGTGCAACCTCATAACACTTTCGGATGTTGGTGTATTAGTTTCCAATGCAACATGAGCTTATGCAATTAGCGAAAATTTTAAGGAGCGTGGGGAAAAAACTTATAAAAATGGTCGCGAATCTAGTCGGAGCTAGATTCATAGGGTTGGTGAATTGTATGAAATTAGTCGACATGTTAGCAAAAAAAGAATATAGTCTTTGAAGTAAGTTGTAAGCGTAATGGGAAATGTAGAGTAATTTCAACTAGATCTAAAAAAATATGCTGTATAGAAATTTTATTTTTCAACTTAGGAATCATGATGTCAATACCTCTCATTTTCAGATGAATGACTATTTATTAGATTGAAGTTATTACATGTTATCTCATTTGAATTGGTTTTCTAATGACATAAGAGTTATCATATTCTAGAGTCCATGATATTGCAACAAACGTAGTTAGCGTGCACTAATTGTTAGGCATATTAAAAATGATTGGGTAGTTTAGAATCCAATTAGGTTGGACTTATTATTAGGATGATTAAAAATTTTGATAAATGCTTTGTAGATGAACCCTTGGTTATTTTCCAAATTCTCAACAATAAAACAAAATAATATTTAATGAACTAACATCCTCCGTCTTTCATTCAAAATTTCCAGACTTGTTCGATATCGTCAATTTAACATTCTTAGTTTAGGTGTAATATGGTTTCAAAATTTACACAGATAGTTTCATGAATCATGATTCATAAGCATTCTTGCGTAATAAAATGAAGGATCTATGAGGCCCTCACCCTTGGAACTTAGTAACTTACATACATCTTGTTGTGAAATAAAGGGAGTATTACATTGCTAATTGAAATTTGCAAATCACAAGGAAAAATATATTGATATGATGATGTAACGCCCACAAATTTTGACGTTCTAAAACCACATTAATCCTTAAACAATTATCTAGAAATTTGTGAATTTTTTTTTTTCATTTTAAGTTACAAAGGTGTCAAACCCTAATATGTGTTTAATTAATTCCTACCAAGAATGTTACATTTCATAAGATAGATCCGGTCTAGATTGTTAATTAAATATTATTAATTGAGTTCTAATGTCAGTTTAATGATCATCACTAGATAAGTGTCTATTAATTTCTCTTACTAGGTTAAATAGTTTCCCTCTTGGGAATTAATATTCAACCCACATTTAATAAACCCTTATCCTTAGTTACCTTAATTATCTTAAATTATTTTCTTTAATATCCATAGAATCATTCACTAAACCTACTAGAAGGGTTGCATTTCTAACTTAATACATTAGACCCCTATGTGGCCTCATTCACCCATTTACACATGCATTTGATTTATTTAAAATTTACAACCATAATATGAATATTCTCACCTAACAATTGTAGGGTTGATTCTTAACCCTTGGATAAAATCAATAAGGACCACAAGATTAGATCTACCCAAAAGAAGCCCTAATCATCCTTAAGGGAGTATTCTTAAGCATTTCTTACCCTAAGCTCATTCATTTGTTTCTCTTTGGTTTGCAGGTTGAAGGAGTGGATGCCATGGATCATGGGGAAATCATGAAAGATTCTTCTTGGGTGCAATGTGCAAGAAGAAGGTGGATTCCATCCATTTGGATCATCCTTTAGAATAGTTTAATCTTAGATTTAATCATGCATTCTTAGTTATTTATTACAATGCAAGCATCTATCCTAGATTTGGTTTGAGATCTATTGTTTATTAGTTCTCCAAATTTTTTCATTGATGGGGAAAAACCCCATTTTGTAGATCAAGAGTTTTATGTATTTAAATCCATATATGCAGGTTGGAGTATGGTCCAAACAAGCATACACGGCCCTCATAGGATGGATCTACATTTAGGTGAATTTTGGATCCATAAGAGCCAATGGTTTGGCCAAAAATATGTTTTTTTAAAATCCATGCACAGGTGACCGACGACGGTCTCTTGACCGATGTGCTACCCACCGTGCCACCAATGCTGGTTCCACTACTGGATTCAGTTCTGTGTTAATGATAAGTTTTTTTTAATATTGTTTTAAATGCGGGGGTAAGAGATTAATTCCATGAGCAACTTCTTATTCAATTTTAAGAAAGCATAACAATCTCAGAAGCATCTGATATAAACAAGGGAACAACAAATGACTGTCAAGTTTACAAAAATAAAATTGGTGCAATATCCAGTGACCGATGTTGGTAAGAGAAATACCGATGAAATTTCAGTCACTAACGCCGGTTATTGTCGAATGATTCCATTTTATAAATTTTAACATATCTTCAACATTTTTCATTCACACTTATCTAAATAACTTCTCCAACAATTATTCATTAAATATAAGGTTATTATGCAAGTCATGATATCATTTAAGTTGATGACTAAAATTGGAGTTAACATTTTAAAGATTGTAATATGAAATAATGACCGATGTCGAGCATCGAGAACATCGACGATGGTTAAGACTAACCGATTCCGGTCATTGTGTAGGACAGAGAACTCTAAGGATGAATATATAAAAGAACATAGATATCAAATGATAACTTTAACTTTAAATATATCAAAACCAAAGAGTGTTTAATTGTTTCAACCTAGAATAAGGCTATGAAAATCTCCCAATTCACATTGTGATCAAAACATTAAGATTTGTAACTTTCTTCTCTTTCAACAAAAGGTAAAATTTTAACATGATTTTCATTTAATTCATTCCTTTACTTTTAACTAGTTTTAAGAGAAAGGAATGACACATTATTAAATGAAATTCCTTCAAATATGATATTACAACTTGGTAAATAAAACTTGTAAGAAACTTTCTTTTAAATACAAGTCTACTAGTCTTCCACCTTAAGTGGGAATTACAAGAAAAAAATCTACAATGAAGGATTTCTTTTGACTTCAACAAATGCTCCAAGTCCCAATTCTTCAACAAGAGCTCTACCATTTCTTCACTTTAATCACAACAACCAAAAATGGGGAGATACCACACTCTCCACCTAACCAATAATCTAATGAGGAGAAGAAGCTATCCTCCTCATTGGCCCCCGAGCCCCAACCAAAATGCAATAAAGGATGGATCCAACTCATGAAAACTATCACAAAGCTTCCACATAACAATACAAAATTTCACAACTATTTCAAAACACATTAAACTAAAGATAGATAAAAAAAAAAAAACTATCAAAATACATAGGGCTTGATAATGCAAATCCAATGGAGCAAGGATCTATGGGGAGATCACTTATGCCTCCCAATGAGATATGGTTACTAGCTTAAAACCCTCCAATATAAATCTAAAAACCCCTACAAAACTCTTATGCATCCCTTAATATCCTCTTATGCCTCCCACATTGTCTTTTTCCTCCCTATAATCTATTATGTCTCCCTCAAAAGAACCAAGTAAGAAATGCAAGTATTTTCTTATCAAAGGTGGGGAACCAACCAAAACTCCATCCCAAAACATGAAGTAAACTATTATTCCTCCCTACATATAATATCCCCATAGCCTTCTCCTACACCATACTTAGGCATTCTACCCATGAACCCAACAAGCATACAAACCATTCCTTTGCACACAAGTATACACATATAAAAGAAAACAATTAAAACAAGGGTGTAGTTCCTACCTTTCCATGGTAGAACTTGATTAAAGAGTCACACACCAAGCTCCTTCAAGCTCAATCCAACTCCAAAAATCTCCAAAAATTCAACAAGCACACCAAAACTCTTTACATACCAAAAATCGAAGAGCATAAATGAAATTAAGTAACCCCGAGAATAAACAAATAAACTTGCATATATAGAAAAATAAAAGAGGAGGGTGGGGTGGCTCCATGTAGGATGGTACATTAATTATCCTCAACTCCACATTCGCAAGCCAAACCTCAACCCCAATGCACAATAAATTAGTGGTGTATACATATGACAAGCCTATTACTCACACAATCCAAACCCACACCCCCTAAGCACATAATTTAAAACCCATGTAAGAAAAGTGCAATAAATGTCACTTTTTGTCTTACAAAACATATAATGGTGTCTTTTTTTTACCCTTAATCCATAGGTAGGGTTGGTATAAAAAATTAAGAGGTGTGGAAAAATTTTAGCTTGTCTCACAATCCTCCAAAAATGGCCCTTAAGATCATATCCGATATTCCAATGTAAGGTAGAGTGTACCACTCTCAAAGTCACTTATACTCAATCAAATCCATAAAATACAAAAGATAAAACAATCTAATAAATGGCCCCCTTTATCACATCCACATATAAATTAATAAGATGATTACATTCTTTAATAAAGGCACATTAATCAACAATGATTAAATACATTATATCACAAAAAAAATCACATAATCTAAAATAAATAAAATAAAAATGGAAATAATTGCACACATAGCCCATGGTCACAATTGGAGGTCTTCCACCCCCATGGGGACCCTCTAATAAAATAAAACAAAAAAACAACATTATACAAGTTATCATGGTGAACTTCATCAGATCCATCTTGTATTCCGATGTGGTTAGTCTCCAATCCCCCTTTTGATTCTTGTGATATAATTACCTGCAAAATCACACAATACCTCCTTTGGTCTTGTGTTCGCATCAAAAACATCAAAGATAAATATACGCACATAAATCAATAACCATCCTCATATAGCTAAATCATCATGTCAACTAAAAATGTTATCATTTGTCTAAAATTCCAACAACATTTCAATTCAATATTTCTATTAATATCAACAAGATCACAAGATTAGTTCAAATGCTAAATCCTAATCAATACAACGAGAATACCGAATGTCAATAATATATATGCTAACAACACATCATCATCAATATAAAAATGTCTCTCTATGCCTCTAAGAATCCACACAAATCATACTATGAATCAAAATCCATCAATAGTCAGAATATTTCTATCATCTAACATCATGCTAAACCAAAATGATATAATAATATCCATGTCTATAGTCAACAGTAATCAAAATCAAAATATAATAAATGTCGAAGAGGAGTGGGAGCTGACACTTAGTTGATTATCATTTTGAGTTATGCAGACTTTGGATATGGACATGACTTATACTTATATTGATTAGCATGATGTTTGTGACTAGATGCATTTGGATTAGGATTGGATTTTGTTTTTGTATGATATCTACACTGACTCATGGATAGACTATTGGATACGATATTATTTTTATATGGATATATTGCATGTGTTCTAACATTGGATTTCTTCGCCATGATGAGTAGAATGTAGTTGTTGAATTTACATTACTATAATTTTGGATAATGATGAAATGCATAATTAAGTTGTGATTTAGACCTAGAAATAATGATTGATTGAATTACGTATAGATGTTAATAAATTTCATGCATATGATTATTTTGGACATTTTGACATGGCCGCAAGGCCGAAGGAGGTATTTTGTATTTTGTAGGAAACACAACATGATCACAACCATGAGGGGGATTGGGAACCAAACACAACAGGATGTCGGGTGGTTACAACATTTGGTCGTCAAGGCAACTAGTGAATTGCATTGTGTTACCTTTGTTCTTTTATGTGTTAAGAAAAATTTCCATGAGGGGGAAATTTTCCTATGTGACCAAGGGGGTAAGAATTTTAATTACTTGTTTTAACTTGCTTTAGTAGGTGATTTCTTTTGTGATGTCTTTTTGTTAAATTTCTTTTGCTAAGTGTGTTTAGATTAAATTAACATCTTGTTTTAATTTTTAAGTTTTGGAGGGAAGTCTAGTGGGTGTAATTAATTTTGATGGTTGGCTCCTTGAGCCTTGTGCTTTCCTCTTGTTTTGAATGCTTGTTTTGAGTGTTGACCACTCCATGTTCTTTGAATCTCGAATTTGAGATTGAGGGCAATTTTGGGGGACTTGTGGGACAAGTTAAACTTGTCCCACACTTCCCAAAACCCCTTACCAACCATATCTATGGGTTGGGAATCCAAAAATGGGATTATTTATTGTTTTGGGAAGGGAAATGTGACTTTGGAGTGCACTTGTCTTCTTTTTGCATTTAATTGTGCCTTAAGGCACATGGGAAGGGATGGATGTGGAAGAGAGATGTCATTCAACCCAACCACCCATTTATGGTGTTTTGGGATTTGAGTTGACTAAAGGGAGGTGGTCTTGAGGATGTGTGATGTGGCATCCTACAAGGAGCCACATCACCCTCACTCTTCCTCTTGTCTATTTATGGAAATTTCCTCTCTTGTTGAGGGGGTTGGAGTTTTGTTTTTGTTTTGTTGAAGAGTTCTCTTTTGTTATTTTTGGGAGAGAAAAGAATTGGGAGAAAGAGAAAAAGAGAGTGCTTGGACTTGCATGCTTGGATTGTTTTGGGAGGGAGCTTGGACAAATTTCTTGGTTTAGGCTTCTCCAATGGAGAGGTAGGAAACCTTCTCCTTTGTTTTTCTTTCATATTATTGTTGCTTCTATGCTAAATTTGTGAATAATGCATGTTTACTTTGGTGTATTGTGAAAAATGGATAGAATGCTTATTGTGTAGTATAGGAGAGGTCTATGGGAATACTCATGAGGGAGGCATAAGAGTAGATTAGGATATTGTGGAGGGAGTTTGAGAGGGATGCCCATCTTGGGTGAGAATGTTTACATTCTTACCTTGTTCTTGAGGGAGCCATAAGAGGAGGGAGGCATAAGAGTATGGGAGGAAAAAGGGGTACTTGAGGGAGGCATAAGAGTCATAGGGGCTTGAGTTTTATTGTGGAGGGTTTTGGATGGGCATCTCATCTCAATGGGGAGGCATAAGGAAAACTTTCCCATAGTTCCTTCTCTTGTTGGCTTGGATGAAAGCCTTGTTGTGCAAAGTATTGTGTTATTTGTGTTTCCTTGTTGTTTCCTCTTTTTACCTTGAATGTTGTGAAGAAAATTGTATTGTGGAAGCAAGTATTGTTGCCTTGAGTTGGAGACCACCCTTCATTGTGTTGTGTTTGGGGCTCGGGGGTCAATGGAGGAGATTGCTTCTCTTCTCCATTGAGTTTTGGTTGGGAGGAGAGTGTTGCCTCTCCCCCTATCTTGGTTGTGATTTGAAATACTTGGAACTTGGAGCATGGATGAAGAACACTTTGGAGCACAAGAACCTTGTTGTTGACAATGTTAAAACATCATGTAATTACCCACCTTGAGTGGAGAAAGAAATGTAATATTGCCTTGTTTTCTCTAGCTTCCATTATTGTAAATTTGTTCCACATGAAGTAGGGTATGTTGTAATAAGATTTGAAGGAAAAGTTGCATTGAAATGATAGTATTTCTTGCTCTAAAATTTATTGGGAATGTTGTTGAATTCTTTGGTGGAATATTGGAAAGAAATTACAAAAGGAAATATATTAAAAATTTTGTTTGGATACTTGAAAGTAATGTGTTGGAAAGATTGGAAAAAAATAGTGCATCATCTCCTCTTGTGTAGTTGATGGAAGGTCTTAAGTTTTAAATGGCTTTTAAGATGCCAAAGAAGCATTTCAAGTTCTAGTCCCCTTTATGTTTTATTCATCCATGAATTTATTGTAAAATCCATTGCAAATAAACAAGAAAATGAAATTGAATCTCTTAGAACACCCCCGCTATATCTATTGAATTGTGTGGAAGGAGATTTTAATACAAGATTCTAAACTTAATAAGATTATAACCACGTTTCATTAAGAGAACTGATTCTGAAATATTATCCATGTTTTAACAAAATGACTACTAACAGATTACTATTATAGGATTTCATTGATAACAACATACTATTATTATTCCTTCATATTAATTAGTCAATAAATAATGCCAATGAAATCTATAAACAAACCTATGCATAAACTACCCTGTCCTTTGCAAAACAAATTGTGCTTCATTAATATTCTGTAGTGAAACAGACCCCTTCTACCCCCCCTTCTTTCTCGTGACATCGCACTATATCAAAGCAAATCGGCTTCATGAATATCTTGATATGAAACAGATCCACCTCTAAGCGGTTCCTATCTCCAAGTCAGTGCATCACAAGACGTTCTCGTCCCTCCACCATTTTGGTTTAAAAAGAAAAAAAAAAATGATGATACGTTCGCCCAGCAGACATGCCTGATAGAGAACTTAATGCACAAAGCGCCATCGTCGGCGAATATTTAAATTTTTGCAATGCTTACAAAGAATTCAAACGTTTTTTTTTTCAGATTAGGACACTGCGAGTGGTCTTAGCTTCACAAATATCAAGCTGCATGGCAGGCCTCGCAACTGCCCAAACAAATGTGAAGTTAGTCTCAAAATCAAGACCAGTCAATCACCCTTAAATCATTGTCTAAGAGAATAACATCATATATATAAAAAAAAATGATGATACGTTCAAATTGAGATATGCCGATACAACAATGTGATACACAAAGTCTTGATGCCACGAATGTTTAGATTGTTGCAGTGCTTGCAAAAATGACTTGCTCACCGACTTCGCCTCCCATCTGTGTGGCCAAGAGCCGATTCAAACAAGGTCCTATGCCCCTTCGATCCGTCTTTTCTTTTTCAACCACCACATTAACATTTCTTTTGAATGCACGCGCGCGGGCGGTGGAGTTATGATGACAGGGCAGTGGACGAGAAGTTTGATTTGCCAAAATATAACAAAGTCAATGTTTTGGGCGGCCTGTTGGAAGAGGCATGCATGCCAAGGAGTGGGAGGGAGTCTTGATAGTTGGCAGATGGCCATTAAAGCCACCCACCCCATTTCCTTGCTGTCAAACCGTAACTTAAATACTTCCCTCCTTGTTTTATTGGAAATGTATTCTCTTATATGTCTCCCTTGATCTTCTCGAGGGTGGCCATTTCTTCTGAATCAAGTATAAGTGAACAAGTCACTCAAGATTTGAGTGATGTGAAAAATCTTTAAGATGTGTAGAGTGTTCTACTGATTCAATCTACCAATTGAGGAACACTCGAGCATAGCGCTGACTCATTTTGTGCTTGTGGTGTTATGACAATTTATTGAATCACAAAGTGGATTGCTTCTCATATGTTTATAAAATGACTGAGTAGGCTACTTTCCGTGTGAGGAGAAAAAAAAAAAAAAATCTCATGTCCCCTTGGTGCAATTTCGACCTTATGTTTTTAAGTATATAGTTCAATTACGGTCACACCCATCCTTTGGCCTTGCTCCACGAGTCGGACAATAGTATGATTAGAGAGCTAATTATTGGCCGCTTGGTATGCCAACGTGGATCGTTATGTGGTATTGTCTAGAGAATTATTTATGGCTGGAAAGGTAATAGAGTAAACTCATCCAATGCAAATAATGGGCTCGCCGCCAATGTTGACTCGACGTAGCCCGAGCCAAAAAAAAGTAGCCCGCCGAGTTATGTAACAAGCTTGTCACTAGCTCGCCCAATGTAATTAATAACTCGCCGAGTTGTGTGGAGTAGCTTGGTCTCCAATAAAGCCCACCGAATTTATTTGACCAGCTCGCTAGGAGTGGTTTGTCGTTTTGACCTTGATTGGTGGTACACGTATAAGCTTAACTCATCGAGCCATGTGGAAACAACTCGAAGTAAAATACTTTAAAAAAAAAAAAAAAATTTGTCGCTTCATCGGGTCGTATATTTGTTTGAGACCTCGTCGCGTCGTGAGCGTGGCGTCGTTTTTTTTGCGACGTTACATTTTGGTATCAGATCCAGGGGTTCGAAGCTGGGACCCTTGGGCACACGCAGGAAAGCGCAGAATAGGAACATTCAACTTAATACAGAGCTGACACTTTTAAAATATAAAGCCATAATGTTGATAATTATAGTAAACATCAAATTTAGAAAACTAGCACAAGACCTAGAACGATGAACTAACTCTCGCCTTGATCTGTGCAGGAGGCGCGGATTGGGCGAGGGGTCTCTTCACATAGACCTAGACATACCACCGCCAGAGCAGGCCGTAGCCGCCCTTACGCCCAGATTTTGCAGACACTCCAGGATGTCAATGCCGCTATACGTGGAGAGCCCTTGGGAGGACGACTTGCTAGGCATAGTTTGGAGCCATCAGTAGATGCTCATGCATCCCCTCGACACAGCGAGGAGCACAGAGCAGAGAATTTCCATTAGCAAAGTCAGGCGGGCGAGTCACCACAGAGAGAGGACATGGGGACGGGATCTCGGACATGGGGGTCTCGGAGCCCTAGACAGAGGGAGGAGCATACAGAGAGATCTAGGATTCGTCATACGTCAGCTGCAGACCATATCAGGGAGATCCTGAAGCTACGACCATCTCACTATTCGGGTGATACAGGCGGTTTTCAGGCAGAGGCCTGGTTGGTGAGCTTGAGCGGATGCTTCAAGCTCTGTCCTTCAGTAAAGTAGCAACATGAAAGCTCGTGTTGCGATCCATCTTTGAAGGATGGAGCAGAGTCAGTGGAGGACCGAGGAGCAAAAGCTCCATGTTGACTCAGAGACGATTACCTGGGAGTTATTTGAGGAGCGTTTCAGGAGTAGATATTTACCTAGGAGATTTATTCAGCAGCGGATAGATGAGTTTCATGACCTCCGTCAGGCATCGATGATAGTAGCTAAGTATGAGAGTCGATTTCTGGACCTACTCCAGTATGTCGACTATATGCAGGATGAGCAGGTATGGATTCACAGGTTCATCCGAGGCCTGAACTTGGATTTAGGTGGCGCAGTGCGCATTCACTGCCCACAGACATTAGCAGAGGCCGTGGAGAAGGCCTATATCAGAGAGGACACGGGGAAAGAAACAACGAGCAGCTAGAGACAGAGTTGAGCCGTATCCAGCAGATGCAGGATAGTAGGTCGAAGGGGTCAGTTCCTCCTCCACGGGTGGACAAAGTTCAGGGCAAGCTTCATTTAGGCCACCACACAGCAGCAGCAGCAATAGACCCGCCCACCTTACCGACCTCCTCAGAGATTCGATGCAGAGAGGACGTAGTATGGGGCCTCCTCCTAGGGGTCCCATCAGGACACAGGGTGCACCGAGAGCTCAGTCAAGGGAGCTCGTCAGCAGAGACCTCAGCAGTCCATAGCCGGATCGTCAGGATCTGTATCTCAGTCATCTAGAGTACCAGCTGGAGCTGCTTCCCACTGGAGAGGACCAGGCAGCTGTTATGGTTGCGGTGTTGTTGGACATATTTGGAGAGATTGCCCACATAACCCTACCAAGGGTAAGACACAGAGCTCAGAGCCTACTGTTGGAGATATGGCACGGAGTCATCGGATCTACGCAGTGGTCGAGAACCGCCAGGCTGAGCATCAGAGTACTGTGATTGAGACGACAGGTAGTATTGGTGGTATTTCCACCTCTATATTATTTGATTCTGGTTCTTCTGATTCATTCATTGCACCATCTTTAGTAGAGCGTTGTAGGCTGGTGGCAGTTAGGCAGGGCCGTAGTTGGGACGTTGAGATGGCTTCTGGAGCCAAGATTTTTGTAGACTCCTTAGTCAAGGAGTGTGTAGTGGATTTGGGACCCTTCACCACTACTTCTGATCTTCGATCCTCCCATTAGGATCTATGGCATCATTTTAGGCATGGATTGGTTGTCCACTCACAGAGCTAGAGTGGATTGTTACCATAAGACTATTGCTTGCATAGATGATCTTGGAGTAGAGTTAGTGATATCAGGGGTTAAGAGACCCGTTTCTATTCGCACCATCTCCGCTATGCAGCTTAAGCGGTGTGCGCGATAGAGGTTGTCGGATGTTTGCCATTTGCGGTCGTAAAGTGACAGATCAGAGGATGAGTCAAGAGGACCTTCCCTCGATGATCATCCTATCTTTTCCGAGTTTTCCGATGTGTTCCCAGGGGAGCTACCGGGATTACCTCCCCCACGTGAGATCGACTTCCATATAGATCTAGTTCCAGTGCAGAGCCTATCTCACGAGCACCCTATCGGATGACTACTCTTGAGTTATGTGAGCTCAAGTTGCAGCTTGAGGGCCTTCTGGAGAAAGGCCTAATCCATCCTAGTGTATCCCCTTGGGGTGCACTAGTTATCTTCATGAAGAAGAAGGATGGATCTCTTCGGTTGTGTATTGACTACCGTCAGCTGAATAAAGTAACGATCAAGAATCGTTACCCCCTTCCACGCATTGATGATTTATTTGATTAGATGAAGGGGGCTACATTTTCTCTAAGATAGATCTTAAGTTAGGATACCATTAGCTCAGGATTATGGAGATAGATATTCACAAGACAACTTTCCGTACGAGATATGGCCACTACGAGTTCACAGTGGTACCTTTCGGTTTGACGAATGCCCCCGCAGTGTTTATGAGTTTGATGAATGGGGTATTCAGGACCTTCCTTGATCACTTTGTGCTCATCTTCCTTGATGACATTCTAGTTTACTCACGCACACGTGAGGAGCACGAGGAGCACCTTCTTCAGGTTCTTCAGTGTCTTCGTGAGCAGCGCCTTTACGGGAACTTGGAGAAGTGTGTGTTCTTTCAGCCTGAGGTGCAGTATTTGGGCCACATCATTTCTGGGGAAGGTATCGCAGTCGATCCTTCCAAGATTCGAGCCATCATGGATTGGCCAACACCCACTAGTGTGACCGAGGTGCGTAGTTTCATGGGTCTAGCAGGATACTACAGGAGGTTTGTTCAGGACTTCTCTCGGATTGCGCACCCTATCACTTCTCTTCAGCGGAAAGGGAAGAAGTTTTTATGGTCAGATAGATGTGAGTAGGCCTTCAGTACACTGAAGGAATGCCTTACGAGAGCACCTATCCTTGCAGTGCCAGATCCTCATGGAGAGTTTTTCGTATGCACAGATGCTTCCTTGGCAGGACTTGGAGGAGTGTTAATGCAGGAGGGTAGAGTAGTTGCCTTTGAGTCTCGCAAACTCAAAGATTATGAGCTCAATTATCCGACCCATGACCTTGAGCTTGCAGTAGTGGTACATGCCTTAGTGTGGTGGAGACATTTTCTTCTTGGCCGAGAGATTTACACTCAGGACTGATCACTTGAGTCTTCGCCACCTCTTCACGCAGCCCAATCTCAACGCTCGTCAGCGGCGTTGGATGGAGTTACTTTGTGAGTATGACATGGAGATAGAACATGTGAAAGGGAAGGAGAATGTGGTGGCAGATGCCTTGAGTAGACGGAGACATGTGGCTATGGCCACCTCAGTGGGCACAGATTTGCGGAGTAGGATCTTATAGCAGCTTCCTCAGGATAGTTTCTACCTTGCAGCTAGAGCAGAGATTGAGTCTCAGAGACCCCTTGAGGGGAGATTTGATGGATTTTCATTAGAGGCAGATGGTCTTCTCAGACACAGAGGCCGGATTTATGTTCCTAGAGATGGAGGCTTGAGACATGACATTTTGACAGAGGCTCATCGTGCACCTTACTCAGCCCATCCCGGGGTGAAGAAGATGCACGCCACCCTGAGACAGTTGTACTTTTGGAGAGGACTTCGGAGAGACATAGCCTCATTTGTATCCCGCTGTTTAGAGTGCCAGAGGGTGAAGGCCGAGCATCAGCATCCAGCTGGCCTTCTCTATCCTCACGCCATACCAGAGTGGAAGTGGGACACCATTTCTATGGATTTCATTGTTGGGTTGCCGACGTCGAGATACCACCACGACGCCATCATGGTCACGGTGGATAAATTGATGAAGGTAGCTCACTTTTCTCCAGTGAAGACTACCTACACGGCTAGTGCAGTAGCATGAGTATATCTTGATGAGATTTTCAGACTACATGGGATTCCGTGGAAGATCATTTGCGACCACGACCCTTTGTACACCTCCCATTTCTGGACCACCATGCAGTATGCCCTTGGGACGAGGATTAATTTCAGCACAACTTATCACCCTGAGACCGATGGACAGACAGAGAGGGTGAATCAGAGTTTTGGAGGACATGCTCAGGATGTACGTGATGGATCATCAGTCGAGATGGGAGGAGTATCTGTATTTGGTGGAGTTTTCCTACAATAATAGTTTCCAAAGTTCTATAGGCATGGCTCCTTTTCAGGCATTATATGGTAGAGAGTGCAGGACACCTCTTAGTTGGGATAGGATTGAGGATAGGGTTTCTCTTGGGCCAACATTATTACAGGACATGGAGCAGCAGGGTTGACTGATCGATGCAGAGAGATTACGGGGAGGCACGGGATGATGAGAAGAAGTATGCAGACCAGCATAGGACAGATCGTAGTTTTGAGGTAGGCACGAAGGTGTTTCTTCGTGTCAGACCGCATAAGAGCCCTATCCATTATGGAAAAGGTTCTAAGCTTGCTCCTAGGTTTGTGGGTCCCTTTGAGATCTTGGAGCGCCTCGGCCCCTTAGCCTATCATCTAGCACTGCCACCTAGCTTATCGCGCGTCCATGATGTATTTCACATTTATGTGCTTAGGAGATATGTTTCTGATCCTTCTCATGTGCTAGATTGGACTGCATTGCAGGTGTAGGATCAGGGGAAGGTGATGGTGGAGCCCATGTGCATTTTAGATCGCAGGACCCTGGGCCTTCGCGGCAGAGAGATTGATTAGGTTCGGGTCCAATGGGACAGGTATGATGAGACTGCTGCTACTTGGGAGGATGCTACATCATTGCGAGCTCAGTTTCCACACTTATTTCAGTGACTTCCAGGAGGAAGTCTAGTCTAAGGGGAGGGGGATGTAATGCCCACTTCCCTACGACACTTAGTTGATTATCATTTTGAGTTATGCAGACTTTGGATATGGACATGACTTATACTTATGTTGATTAGCATGATGTTTGGTGACTAGATGCATTTGGATTAGGATTGGATTTTGTTTTCAGTATGATCTACACTGACTCATGGACAGACTATTGGATACCGATATTATTTTTATATGGATATATTGCATGTGTTCTAACATTGGATTTCTTCGCCATGATGAGTAGAATGTAGTTGTTGAATTTACATTACTATAATTTTGGATAATGATGAAATGCATAATTAAGTTGTGATTTAGACCTAGAAATAATGATTAATTGAATTACGTATAGATGTTAATAAATTTCATGCATATGATTATTTTGGACATTTTGACATGGCCGCAAGGCCGAAGGAGGTATTTTGTATTTTGCAGGAAACACAGCATGATCACAACCATGAGGGGGATTGGGAACCAAACACAACAAGATGTCGGGTGGTTACAACATTTGGTCGTCAAGGCAACTAGTGAATTGCATTGTGTTACCTTTGTTCTTTTATGTGTTAAGAAAAATTTCCATGAGGGGGAAATTTTCCTATGTGACCAAGGGGGTAAGAATTTTAATTACTTGTTTTAACTTGCTTTAGTAGGTGATTTCTTTTGTGATGTCTTTTTGTTAAATTTCTTTTGCTAAGTGTGTTTAGATTAAATTAACATCTTGTTTTAAATTTTAAGTTTTGGAGGGAAGTCTAGTGGATGTAATTAATTTTGATGGTTGGCTCCTTGAGCCTTGTGTTTCCTCATGCTTTGAATGCTTGTTTTGAGTGTTGACCACTCCATGTTCTTTGAATCTCGAATTTGAGATTGAGGGCAATTTTGGGGGACTTGTGGGACAAGTTAAACTTGTCCCACACTTCCCAAAACCCCTTACCAACCATATCTATGGGTTGGGAATCCAAAAAGGGGATTATTTATTGTTTTGGGAAGGGAAATGTGACTTTGGAGTGCACTTGTCTTCTTTTTGCATTTAATTGTGCCTTAAGGCACATGGGAAGGGATGGATGTGGAAGAGAGATGTCATTCAACCCAACCACCCATTTATGGTGTTTTGGGATTTGAGTTGACTAAAGGGAGGTGGTCTTGAGGATGTGTGATGTGGCATCCTACAAGGAGCCACATCACCCTCACTCTTCCTCTTGTCTATTTATGGAAATTTCCTCTCTTGTTGAGGGGTTGGAGTTTTGTTTTTGTTTTGTTGAAGAGTTCTCTTTTGTTATTTTTGGGGAGAAAAGAATTGGGAGAGAGAAAAAAGAGTGCTTGGACTTGCATGCTTGGATTGTTTTGGGAGGGAGCTTGGACAAATTTCTTGGTTTAGGCTTCTCCAATGGAGAGGTAGGAAACCTTCTCCTTTGTTTTGCTTTCATATTATTGTTGCTTCTATGCTAAATTTGTGAATAATGCATGTTTACTTTGGTGTATTGTGAAAAATGGATAGAATGCTTATTGTGTAGTATAGGAGAGGTCTATGGGAATACTCATGAGGGAGGCATAAGAGTAGACTAGGATATTGTGGAGGGAGTTTGAGAGGGATGCCCATCTTGGGTGAGAATGTTTACATTCTTACCTTGTTCTTGAGGGAGCCATAAGAGGAGGGAGGCATAAGAGTATGGGAGGAAAAAGGGGTACTTGAGGGAGGCATAAGAGTCATAGGGGCTTGAGTTTTATTGTGGAGGGTTTTGGATGGGCATCTCATCTCAATGGGGAGGCATAAGGAAAACTTTCCCATAGTTCCTTCTCTTGTTGGCTTGGATGAAAGCCTTGTTGTGAAAAGTATTGTGTTATTTGTGTTTCCTTGTTGTTTCCTCTTTTACCTTGAATGTTGTGAAGAAAATTGTATTGTGGAAGCAAGTATTGTTGCCTTGAGTTGGAGACCACCCTTCATTGTGTTGTGTTTGGGGCTCGGGGTTCAATGGAGGAGATTGCTTCTCTTCTCCATTGAGTTTTGGTTGGGAGGAGAGTGTTGCCTCTCCCCCTATCTTGGTTGTGATTTGAAATACTTGGAACTTGGAGCATGGATGAAGAACACCTTGGAGCACAAGAACCTTGTTGTTGACAATGTTAAAACATCATGTAATTACCCACCTTGAGTGGAGAAAGAATGTAATATTGCCTTGTTTTCTCTAGCTTCCATTATTGTAAATTTGTTCCACATGAAGTAGGGTATGTTGTAATAAGATTTGAAGGAAAAGTTGCATTGAAATGATAGTATTTCTTGCTCTAAAATTTATTGGGAATGTTGTTGAATTCTTTGGTGGAATATTGGAAAGAAATTACAAAAGGAAATATATTAAAATTTTTGTTTGGATACTTGAAAGTAATGTGTTGGAAAGATTGAAAAAAAAAAAATAGTGCATCATCTCCTCTTGTGTAGTTGATGGAAGGTCTTAAGTTTTAAATGGCTTTTAAGATGCCAAAGAAGCATTTCAAGTTCTAGTCCCCTTTATGTTTTATTCATCCATGAATTTATTGTAAAATCCATTGCAAATAAACAAGAAAATGAAATCGAATCTCTTAGAACACCCCTGCTATATCTATTGAATTGTGTGGAAGGAGATTTTAATACAAAATTCTAAACTTAATAAGATTATAACCACGTTTCATTAAGGGAACTGATTTCTGAAATATTATCCATGTTTTAACAATATGACTACTAACGGATTACTATTATAGGATTTCACTGATAACAACATACTATTATTATTTCCTTCATATTAATTAGTCAATAAATAATGCCAATGAAATCTATAAACAAACCTACGCATAAACTACCCTTGTCCTTTGCAAAACAAATTGTGCTTCATTAATATTCTGTAGTGAAATAGACCCCTTCTGCCCCCCCTTCTTCTGTGACGTCGCACTTTATCAAAGCAAATTTGGCTTCATGAATATCCTGATATGAAACAGATCCACCTCTAAGCGGTTCCTTCCTCCAAGCTGTCTGTCAGCACGTTCTCTGTCCCTCCACCATTTTGGTTTAAAAAGAAAAAAATAATGATGATACCTTCCAGAAGACATGCGATGATAGACAACTTAATGCACAAAGCAAAGGACCATACACAACGAATATTTAAATTGTTGCAATGCTTACAAAGAATTGAACGTTTTTTTTTTAAGATTAGGACACTGCGAGTGGTCTTAGCTTCACAAATATCAAGCTACATGGCAGGCCTCACAACTGCCCAAACAAATGTGAAGTTAGTCTCAAAATCAAGACCAGTCAATCACCCTTAAATCATTGTCTAAGATAATAACTGCATATATAAAAAAAAATGATGATACGTTTCTGCAGATATGCCTGATAGACAACGTGATACACAAAGTGCTGACTGTCACAGCGAATGTTTAGATTGTTGCAGCGCTTGCAAAAATGACCTGCTCACTAACTCGCCTCCCGTCTGCGCGGCCAAGAGCCGATTTAAACAAGGTCCTACGCCCCCTCTGATCCGTTTTCTTTTTCAACCACCACATTAACATTTCTTTTGAATGCACGTGGCCGGGGCAGTGGAGTTATGACAGGGCGGCTGGACAGAAGTTTGATTTGCCAAAATATAACGAAGTCAATGTTTTGGGCGGCCGGTTGGAAGAGGCATGCACGCCAAGGAGTGGGAGGGAGTCTTGATAGTTGGCAGATGGCCATTAAAGCCACCCACCCCATTTCCTTGATGTCAAACCGTAACTTAAATACTTCCCTCCTTGCTTTATTGGAAATGTATTCTCTTATATGTCTCCTTGATCTTCTCGAGGGTGGTCATTTCTTTCTAAATCAAGTATAAGTGAACAAGTCACTCAAGATTTGAGTGATGTGAAAAATCTTTAAGATGTGTAGAGTGTTCTCTATTGATTCGCGCAATTGAGGAACACTCGAGCATAGCGCTGACTCATTTTGTGCTTGTGGTGTTATGAGAATTTATTGAATCACAAAGTGGATTGCTTCTCATATGTTTATAAAATGATCGAGTAGGCTACTTTCCGTGTGAGAGAAAAAAAAAAAAAATCTCATGTCCCCAGGTGCAATTTCGACCTTATGTTTTTAAGTATATAGTTCAATTACGGTCACACCCATCCTTTGGCCTTGCTCCACGAGTCGGACAATAGTATGCTTAGAGAGCTAATTATTGGCCGCTTGGTATGCCAACGTGGATCATTATGTGGTATTGTCTAGAGAATTATTTATGGCCGGAAGGGTAATAGAGTAAACTCATCCAATGCAAATAATGGGCTCGCCGCCAATGTTGACTCGACGTAGCCCGAGCCAATAATAAAAAAAAAAGAAGTAGCCCGCCGAGTTATGTAACAAGCTCATCTCTAGCTCGCCCAATGTAATTAATAACTCACCGAGTTGTGTGGAGTAGCTTGGTCTCCAATAAAGCCCACCGAATTTATTTGATCAGCTCGCCAGGAGTGGTTTGTCGTTTTGACCTTGATTGGTGGTATACATATAAGCTTAACTCATCGAGCCATGTGGAAACAACTCGAAGTAAAATCCTTTTAAAAAAAAAAATTGTCGCTTCATCGGGTCGTATATTTGTTTGAGACCTCGCTGCGCCGACGTCGTGAGCGTGGCGTCATCCTTTTTTTTGCGACGTTACAATAGATTTAGGAAAGAACTAGACATCAAGGATCTAGTCAATACCATAGATCAAAGAAAAACTATACCTAACAACTAGATAATATCCCCTAAAATCTAAATAAGATAAAAGAAATATCCACACACATAAGTTGTGAGGATAAATACAATAAAGGTAAATAAAATACCTAGGTGAATATAAGCTAGGTAAATACCTACTCTAACACCCCCTCAAGTGAAGCTAGGGGCAAAAATAAAAGTGGCATAACCATAGTATGAGTCCTAGCAACTAGGCCTCGATGAGGTACTCATGTATGATAACCGGGAAAAAGGGATGCATGCAAGGTACCAAACCACTAACACTAAACATAATTTGATCAAGTACTACAAAATGTTGTGCCATGATTCACGAATAACAACCAAAGAAAAAATGCAAGGAGACAAAATATGGAGTGTCACGATCCAGAAAACCAAGGTAACAAGACAATGAAACAAAACCCAAAGAAGATGGATTGGACCCTCCCATACTACTAAATGGGTGGAGTGACTCTACAAATATGTATAATCAAAACAACTACTCAAAATCGACAAACTAACACTAGGCTGTTCTAAAATAGGTCCCCCACAAGAGAGACTTTCAACATGCCAAAAGTGTCGAAAATACAAATACCAATATTCTCATCAAACAAAAAGATACACTACACCTACTAAATAAAAATTCTCAAAACAAGGAACATTACAATGGAGAAGGTATAAATAGTGGATAAAGAGGCCGAATGGTGGAGGATCCATACCTATAGAGCCCTCTCTATGAATGCATATGTCTCTACCATGAGTGATCATACATCCACCCCAACTCAACACGGATGGATGAAGAAGATGTTTACATATGACATGGTGAAAAATGCACAATGGGTGCATGTAAAGGAACATCATAATGTGTGTCAAGTTGATCATGTCTTAAAGTTGAAATCTCGTGTTTCTCAAGCCCGAGAAAAGGTGTAGAAATCATGTGTTGCTCATGATCCTCGAGAAAGAGTCGAGCGAAAAAAATAGAACCTCTATTAATGTGTGATCTTAATGAAGTATCTATTTTAAAAAAATGCCATAGCAAGAATTCAACTTAACATGTTGAATAGGGGAAACAATACCATGTGAATGTTTAACAATACCTCTGCTAGTAAAACCCATAGAACGGAGCATGCGAGAACCGAATCCAGTGGTATGCTTCTCAAAAGAGCCATTCATATGGGATACTAAGAGTATGTAACTGCAATAGGCACAAATGTAGAAGAACATGTAAGAAGCCTAATTAGCTTATGAGCATCGGGAGTAGGAGCAGGATTACAAACCGACAGTTCGAGGTCCGTGGGTACAGGAGTAATAGATGTAAGTGAACTAGGAGCATAGATATGACTGTCCACAATATGATGGTGATGTTTCATGCTAGAAATTTTTGTTGTAGGAGTGTATTAGTGTATCATTATCATCAACGAGTTCTTGTAGAAGATAATTTCACTTCTTGAGGGATCTATTTTTTTGACAAATTTTAAAATATTCTCCCGAAGTTCACAAACTTCAGAGAAAATCATATCATTCTCATAATTCATGATAGATACAAGAATACAACTCCAAAAATTTCAAGACGTCGAGCTCAGGTGAAATTGTGTCCACAAGTGATTACAACACCCATCCATATTTGGTACTTTACAATGAGTGTGTATTTACCTGATCAATTACAAAAATAGTTATATTTCTTGATATTTCAAAATGATTTACAAAACTGATTTTATTGGTGAATAAACAATAAAAATAATTTCAAAGTGTGCATTTGGGTTGTCGTGTTTTATTTAATATTTTTCTCCAAGTGTTTAAAAATAGATTTATTTTCCTCCATGTGTTAAAAAAATAAAAATAAAATTTTGTAGGAAAAACACATTCTATTGTTTAAATTATTTGAATCCTCCTTTGGTATTCACATAGGAATAGGGATAAAATTAAGATATAATTTGAATTATAAAATTAATAAAACAAACTTGGAACTAGTCAAATCTGAAACGCCACAAAAGACGATGCTCACGACGATGACGATGACGACGATGCGCCACAAACATTCAACCCGAAAATGCGACAATTTTTTTTTTTTTATTTAACTTCGTTTACATGATTCATGTCATGCATTCAATAGAGAAAGGTTTGCTAAACGTCTTAAGTTGGTTGCATAAATACTATATATATATATATATATATATTTAAAATCTCAAAATGGGATATATATACATATACCACCAAGTTTATGTGTTTATAAACCAAAAGACAATATTTTAACTTAATCATATTCCACTTTGTAAATAAACGAAACTATACTTCGAGTTGTTTTCACACGGCTCGATGAGTTTAGTTTATATGTGTACCACCAATCAAAGTTATATAAAGGTCAATCCACTCCTAGCGAGCTGTTCAAATAAACTCGGTGAGCTTTATTGGAGACCAAGCTACTCCACACAACTCGGCGAGTTATTATTTGCATTGGGTGAGTTTGCATTATGTGGGTGAGCTAATTATTCTACATTGGTTGAGCTCATGGCGAGCTCGGTTGGGCGAGTTCTTTATTTCCTCGGTGAGCTCATTAGCATTGACGAGTTCATATATGGAGGAACGAGCCGCTTTTGGGCTATATTATTCCACGCGGCCCATGTTATATTTCACCACCGCCCACACTTTACTAATAGCTCGGGCCTTCACACCATTCAATGACGACCAAAACTATAATGTGTGGCCCATGCCACTACATGGAGAACATTAAAAAAAAGGTTGGAAAGTCATGGTTGGGGGTGGGTGGCTCCAGCCACCTGCTGAAATGTATTAACTCCCTTTTTGACGTGCAAGCCACTCCAACTGGCCGCATATCTTTATTGAATTCACTTTAGATTATGCAAATCAAAATCATCACAACATGCCCACCGCTGGTTTCTGTCCCTACCGCAAGAATTCATGTGGTAGAGTAGGTGAAGCTTGCTGCACTGAAGCGGTGAAAACACCTGTTTTATTTACCCACCGTTCTATTTGGTATGGCCGCGCAGGTGAGAAGGTGGAGGTTGTAGAAGGAGCTACAGTGAAGGGAAGGCGTGTGACCTGCTTTGGGTCAGCCCCAGCCACGTGAACAGTGGAAAGGAGATCATAACCGAAGTTACAGGCATGAGGAGAGCAGGGGGGGGTATTCAACATGCCATCGCCATCAAACTATGCCACATTCAATGCAGCCATTCAAATTCAAAGAGACCGCGAAGCCCAACAACTCAATGGTCAAACTGTGCCACGCCATTAGGTGTAAAAATGAGCTAATATGTGGCCGCACTGCCAGTGGAGAGACAACAAAGTCATGGTAACCAAACATGGCCCCCGTTTCTCTTTTTTTTTTTTTCTTTTTCTCCGAGCGCTTAAAACAAGCACGTTGTCCAACTATGTTGTTATCTGTTCAGCATCGAATGCATCCTCAAAAAAATTCCGGGATCCGTCTTTAAGATATTTTCTTCTAAATCGATTTAGGGACAATGAGAGAGTAACCAGAAGATGGTGGGATCTATTGGATAGATCTTCTACTTAGATCCTATTGAGTTTACGGTAGCTCGGAAGAGAGTCTCATAGAGGTGAATCTGTTCCATATCAAAAATACAGAGGCACAGTTTACTTTGCAATTGTATGGGCGCCTCATTCGTAGAGGTGGGTCCATTTCAAATCGAACATTCATGAAGCATGATTTGTTTTGCAATTATATAAGCATTTCTGCATGTATATTTTTTTACAGTCTGAATACACAATGGTTAAACAGAGATACATCATCATCTAATTTATTTTATATTACATGTATGTAGGATTTTATATGTATTCAAGCACAGTCTATTTTGGCATTGGTATGAGCGTTTCAAGACCTTGGAAAGCGCCGTAAACACGTATACGTCCATAGGTTCCTTTGCATATTTTTAATTAATATTATTTCTTGGCTATAGCTTACAATAATATACTTTGTCAATATAAAGGGAATATTTAGTAGTGTATTGTTATAAATAGGATTTAATACTAGCATATCCATTAGTTTTAATAATACCTAAATATGGATAATATTCAAACTATTAGTACCTTTATTAGACATTAAGGAGTGCTGGATATTGAACTTGATAAGTTTAAAGTATTTGCATTAAAATTTATTTCTATCCAATTTTAATAGACATTGCATGGGATTTCGAATAGGTTGATTTCATTTCCTTTAATAATTTGTAAATGGATTTTCAATAATTTCTTAAATGGGAAAGAACATAATGAAGCTAGAACTAAAATTACTTCATTGGCATAATAAAAGCTATCTAAAAACTTAAGTCTTTCGATCAACAATGTAAGAAGATAAAGAGCACTAACATTCCAACTTTTCCAATACATCTCTTAAGTAATAAAATGAATTTCAATATATATATATATTTTGTAATTTCCCAACATTCCTCAAGAGGTTTTCAACAATAATTTTCATTAAGTTTTAAAGCAAGAACTACTAACATTTCAATACAACTTTCCTTCAAAATCTTGTTACAACATTTTCTACTTCATGTGGAAACAAATTTACAATAATGGAAGCTAAAATACAAAGCAATATTACATTTTTCCTCCACTCAAGGTGGGTAAAGTACATGGTGGTTTCACATTGTCATCAACAAGGTTCCAATTGCTCCAAATATCAACCAGGTGGCTCCTCCATAATTTTCTTGATTCACAACAAAATAAGGGGAGTGGCAACGCTCTCCTCCCAACCAAGATAGCCAAGGGAGAAAATCCAACTCATGGCAACTACTAGCTTCCACATAACTAAACATAACATTTCACATTCATTCCATAATCGTTCAAAGCAAGATTTACAACACAACAAGAGGGAAAACCATCACAACAACAAATCACAAGGCTTATCAAGAAAGCCACAAGAGTAAGACATATGGGGAGGCCACTTATGCCTCCCAATGGGAATGGGTGCCACCTAAAAGCCTCCAATGCAAACAGAATGCCCCTAACAACTCTTATGCCTCCCTCAAGTACCCCTTATCCCTCCATTCACTCTTATGCCTCCCTCAACTCTTATGGATCCTCAAAGTAAAACAAGAAGAAAATGCAAGCATTTCTCTTACAAGGTGGGCACCCAACCCAAACTCCTCCTCAAGAACATGATCTCTTATGCCTCCCACAATTAAACTCCCCATAGTCTCCTCCCACTCCCAACCTAGGCATTCTACCCATTCCCAACAAGCATTGCAACAACAAAATTCAACACAACATATGTACTCATTCATATAACCAAAAAGAAGAAAACATAATGCAACAAAGGTGAAGCTCCTACCTTTCCATGGTAGAGCTTGTTCCAAGTATGAAGTCTCAATCCCTCCAAAGATCAAGCAAGAATCCACAAGCTCCAACAAAATTCTCAGAAGTATCAACAAGCTCCAAAATTCCACAACTCCTTTAAAAAAAAAACCTCTCCTCTCCAAAATACCAAAGACAAAAAAAAATGAAACTTCCAACCCCCAAAACAAACAAGAGGATCAAATAAATAGAGAAAAGAGAGGGAGGGATGATGTGGCTCCAAGTAGGATGCCACCTCCCTTTCCCTCCACTCCACATCATTTGGTCAACATCAAATCCCAAAGCACCATTAATAAGTGGTTGAAAGAAAGGCAAGCACCTTACACACTCCAACTAAGCCTACTTCCCCAAAGGACAAAATTAAATTTTGAAAGAAAGTGCAATTAATATTTTTACCCTTTTATCCCCCCAAAACACCTAAAAGACCCTAAATTTGGCCTTCCAACCCATAGGTAGGGTTGGCATGGGGTTTTAAGAGGTGTGGGACAAGTTTGACTTGTCCCACAAGCTTTGAAATTTGGCCTCCAAGGCCAAATTCGAGTTTCCCATGTGGGGTAGAGTGTGCTACACTCAAACTCAAACACACATCAATCCACACAAAATCCCAAGTAAATCAAATCCTAATAAATGAACTCTCTTTGGTCACATCTTTTAGTTAGTTTAGGACAATTTCAAATTAACTTAATTAAGCCACTACAACCCATGGCTAACAAAGGGGTAACTCCAACCCAAAGAATATGAATAATAACACAAGTAAAATTTCACTTACTAAGAGCAACACATACTAACATAATAAAAGGGAAAAATTAAAACAAAACAACACATGATCCCTAGGTCACAATTTTCCCTTTACCAGATAATTCTAACACACACACAATTACTTGTTGCCATGGTGACCTTAGCTGGATTCTTCTCAAATTCCGATGTGGTTGGTCTCCACTCCCCAATATTGTTGTGAATATAGTATACCTGCAGAACAGAGAATACCTCCTTCGGCCTGTTGGCCGCATTAAAACATTCATGCCAAATATACAATATAATCTAAAATAAACGACACATGATTTACTATCATCTATGCAAGTACGATATCACTAACACTTTCTAGCACATTTCTATTTCATATTTCATTTATGTCAAAACGATCATCACATTAGTCCAATTATCAAGTTCTACTCAAAATGATTAAACATATCACATGTCATAATTAAAGATAAATAACCCTGTCAAAAGTATACAAATACCGTCATCAAATGTCCACCAGTAAACCATATGCATCATATAAAGATCAAAACAATAACAGTCCAATGTCTGTGATATCTACTAACATGCTAAGTCAAGAAGCCATAATAAATCCATAGTGAAGTAATCAGTCTCGAAAACAACAAAACAAAATGAGGTCGAAGGGAAGTGGGCACTACAAAATGTAAACTCCTTATATGTCGTGGAAATGGTGTTCCATTGTATTATTTGGCATTGGAAAGCACCTTTCATTTAATTTAAGTTTCAAGGAAGTTATTCAAAAATCAATTTTTGGAATCATTTATTGTTTAAAAGGAGGAAACATTTAAACTCATTTGGATAATGTCAACATTTTTAAAAACTAAACTCTCCCCATAGAGAGGTCAATCTATGAAAAGTTGAAAATATTGTGAATTCTCCAATACTATGAAAATTATGACATGTCGTGCCTAGTATCGTGGATGTGTTATGTAATATCGTACGCTTATGGTATAGTTTTTGTATGGTGATTATTTCTCTGTGGAGAATATCCTCCGCCATACCGGTACAATGTAAGTTCAAAGGGTGGTCGAAAAATTAATCATTTATTATGTGGGGTCATCATTTTTCACCAATATGTAATTTAAATTTTTCCTAACTTATATTTGTTATTTGGAATATTTAATTGTAGGGAAATCCATATTTTGAATTAATTTAAAATACTAAATTTGAATTGGACTACAACCATGGTGGAAACCGATACTTGAACATGGATGATAATGATTGAATAATGAATTTTTAATACTTGAACATGGGTGAGACGTTTTACATGTCATGATGTGATTGGATACTCTACATAATAATTCCTTTTAAAATAAATGAAAATAGATAGTACTATGAAAAATATGAAGTGGTACTATAACAATTATTGTGTATTGTGTGTTTAAGACTCATGTTAACTATTGGACCATGTTCACCTATCGCCCCTATCCCTAACATTGGTAGACCTCTTACACGTATTTATCATCCCCACATGGGTTCTCCAAATGTCGTATAAATATAAATGAAGAAATGATGTGATGTGACATTTTAGAAGTTTTTTAGGGATGGGTCCTGAATGCTCGCACATGTAAAAATAATATTTTCCCCCCTGAAAAATAGGGGTTAAAATTGATGTCCACCTATGTCTCGTCAAAAAAATTTGGTGATGGTAATTTTCAATATTATCATTCGAAATTAAAAAAATATCATATTTATTCCTTACTAATAAAATTTATAAAACCTTATTTTGTATTTATTTAACTATATTTGATATGCATGAATATAATACACATATAATTGTATATTAAAATGATAGTCATATTTTGAATGTGCATGTCATATGTGATAGAAATTTTTAAAAATTGAAATTATTTTACGTCTAAAATCATAAAAAGCATATAAATGGTAGTAAAATTGTATTTTTTTTCTCAAAGTGCACTCGTTGGTGAAGTGAATGGGTGAACACAACTTGATTTTACATATTTGAAACAAGAAAATTTATTTTACATTCCATAAATGTCATAAAAAATAGTTAGTAGTGTAGACGAGCTCATGATTTGATTGATTAAAAATAGATAGTTAGGTCACTTTTGTTAGAAAGAATTTAGTGTTTTTGTAGGGTTGGTAGATCTTGGTGAGTCTCAGAAATATTTTTTGTGGCATGGATAGCCCATCTCTACTAGTGGTGGTCACCCTCGAATATGCATTTAGCCACATTTTACCCATATATACCATTACATTCATATATTCCACAAATGAGAAAATATATAGTTCCTGAAGTGTGTTTTTCAATGACATTAAGCAACAATTTGGCCTAGTGTGCACACATGATAAAAACATTTAGGTGTAATTTTAGGTACACATAATAATCTTGTTTTATTTTTGTTATAGCTCTACATTCATATTTGTCTTACAAATTAATTTAAATAAATTAATATGTTGTTTACTAATTCATAGTCATTTAATCATCAAACCAAGGGACATAAACTTCCAATAATGCCGAGTGTTGTATGCACAACTACAAAGAATTTAAGTGGTATAGAAAGAAATAAATTTCACTATTATTCTTGTAATGCCCACAATTTTCTGCCTAAAACCTAGGATAAAACCCAATGATTAGTTAGGAAAATTTATTAAATAATTTTTTTGTTGAAGCGGGTCAGCAACAGGATAACCTTCAACTAGATTTAATTATTTCATGATTAATAAATCCTTCATTTTAATTAAAAATTAATAATTATTATTTTAATTCAATCATTTTGGGCTTAAATCCCCTCCTAGGGTTCCCATTAATTCTCATTAATTAACTCTTATAAGCCATTAGTTAAGATACCCTTGTTACAAAATTTATTTAATTTAGTATTATATTTCTAATGTCATTTATTGACTTAAGATTTTATATCTAATGTTGAACTTACCCTAACCCTAATGATTAAGTTCAAATAATTTTAATCCTTATTTAAGCACTATCTAGTTATCCATTCTTAAAATTACTTTAGTTAATTCCTAACGCCAAGTCCTTTATAAAAGTCACTAAACTAAAACAATATAGGTCACACTTTAATCCTAACGTGGCTCCACTCAAAAGTTACACCTACATTTAATCTAAAAACATACCGCAACCAAAATATTCTTACCTAACATTTCGTGACTGATTCGTAACCATTTGATGTGTTGGTGCTCATCTTGATATCTCACCATTTTGCCCTAATTTTCCTCTCGATCTGTGTGTTATGAAACATCTTGTCTCTCGATGTGGATTTTTTCCGAAAGATTTTACCTCCATTTGAATGCCTCAAATTTTTTGCGAGAATCCAGCTTTCATGCCCCTCCTTGAAGGAGTCTCCGAGTTTTCTTTTTTGCCTTAATTTCTTTAAAATCTATGGGCTTTGTCATTTTTATTATTTTCCCCGACTATGGAAGCTCGAGAATGATCAATTTATATTTTTACTCCTTTGAAAATCCAAATACATGGTCAAAAGATTCTTCGAACCATAATTCACTTCGTTTTGTTTCAAAAATCTTCATCCTTGGCGAAAAAATCAGTTCGGGGATGAATGGTGAATTTATGTGTTTTGGATGGTTTGGTGGGTGTCTTTTTCATGTAGAAGTTATTCCTTAGCATTCGGTGGTCATGTGGCTTCTTTTGGTAGGTCAGGGGATGGTAGGAAAATGTTATAACTTGTCACTTTTTTATTTTTTGGCAAAAAGGCAAATTGGGTCCCGTAGCTCGCTTTTAATTCTCATTAGTTCTTTTGGTACTTACGTGGCTTCTTCTAATTGGATCGGGCACGGTGGATTTTTTTTTGAACTTGTTCTTTTTGGCTACTTTGGAAAAAAGTTTGAACCCACCCACGTCCTCCCAGGATTTGGTTAAAACAAAATTTAAAGGGCGGGGAAAATCTTGTTTTGACCCCGCATAAGAACATGTGGCAAGGTTAAAGGCGGAGATGTGGGCCTTTGGAAGCAGGTTGGATATTTTTCCCTTTTGGAAAAATGGAGTAAAATTCTAAAATGGAAGCACGCCCCCATCAAATCATTTTCAAGACTTAATTTTTTTGAAGTTACACCATAACGACAAGTAGTGAGCCCACACTCATTCAAGGTCTCAACTTTTGAAGACCATCTCAAGATGCGCCATTATGACACGTGGTAGTTTGAAAAGTTAAAGGGGAGGGGAAGCGGACCATCGAAGGCAACTTGGATTTTTGCCTCTTATCATCAAAAAGATTAAAATATCAAAATGGCCTGCAAACCCAACAAGAAGGAGGTCATGGTTGGCATTGAAAATGTCAACAGGTGGGGAGGCGAGCCATCAAGGGAAATTTGGAATTTTTTCCCCTTGATATTCAAAAGGGTGAACTCATCAAAATGACCCATGAGCCTGATAGAGAAAGGTCAAAACTTTCTCCAGTCAACAGTGGAGGTGCGGACCTTAGGAGGAAAATTGGAAAAATTTCCTTTTGTGGGAAAAGGAGTTAAAAGTGTAAAACAAAGCATAGTTTTGATGGGACCCACACTTGGACACGTGTCAAGCCCAGTTTTCAAGGGCAAAGGTTTTTGTAGGTAAAGCTTGGAAAAATTTCCTTTTCCAAAGAAGAGGTGAAATAGTAGAATTTTGACATGGTTCCTATGGGACCCACCTTACGACATGTGTCGGGCACATTTTTCAAGGGTGAGGTGCAAAGAAAAATGTGAAAATTTTACATTTTTCCAAAAGTTATAAATCAGTACAAAGGGAATGAGCAAGCCCATTTTAAAGTGGATCTCCCACATGGACGATAAAAATTCAAAATAGAAATCAACGGTAGTTGTGCATCCGTCAGATCCGATTTTTCTCGCCATTTTCACTCTTGAGCTCCCGGAGATGCGAGTCTTCAAGGTTTCTCAATATTTCTTGCACGCAAAATAGGGAAGGGGAGTTAATTTGATATCTAAGTTTGGTGAGAAAGATCTGGGGACATCTTTTACCATTAAGATGAGATTTGACTTGGGCTTGATCTCGATTTTCTGCTTTTTCCTTCTTGGGCACGCAAAGAACCATATTTGACAGATTAGGGGTAGAAGTGTTTGGCGAGTAGAGTGAAGAGTTTTCTACAAGAATAGGGAGTTGAATGTGGGAGATGTTCAAAGAGATCCACCCCCGAGTACTCCGACAACATTTTACGAGACATGATTCGGGAATCACGATCGGGATCATGGGGAGCATTGTTGCATTCAATGTTCAAATTTTTGGGAGAAACATCTCATTGTGAATGAAGTATTATAAATTGCATGAATTTCTCGTGCAAATTTTTGGAATGTTTGAGTGTTAGTGGTTGAGATTGATTTTTCTAAGAGAAAAACTTGATAGAACTCATCGTACTAAGAAATCATCTAAAGAAACATGTTTGTCTCCTTTGTGTTAAATTTGATAATGTAAAGGTGGTTATGAGTTTATAGCCATTGAAAAGCTCAGGGATTGTTCTAGAAACTTTCCCTGTTGAAAGAATTTAATCAAACTTGAGTTAATCTATGTTATTTTTTGGGAAAAATTGTGTTTTCTTCATTCCGAATGTCTGCAAGTAGTTTTCTTGTTCTATTGCAATCTTACATCAAAATTTGTGCGAGTCACACAATATCTTATCCTTGTGATAGTTTGATGGGATTTACAATTTCATTTATCAGAAGAGGTTTTATTTAATAGTGAAATAAACAAATTTAAAATCACTGTGACTCCTAGCATGACTATAAGATTATTTGTTAGCCTTTGAGGGTATATTAGGCGTCATGAAACAGAGGTTGATAATGTTTAGTTAAGTTTTCCAATTTGAGCCTTCATTTTGGATCCTTGAAGTTTGTGTGAAAGTGTTGATCTGGGCCTCCATTGAAGCACATATTCTAGTTAAAGGAACATCCTAGCTATCCCAAAGCATTTTGTTGTTCAAGATCTCCATTTTGTAAAATTTCTCAAGAATCTGGTGAATCAAGTTCATTTCTTCCTCACCTCCCACCAAAAATTCATTTAAAAACAACCAATCATACCCATACTACCCCTATTTTTCATGTGTGTATACAAATGCATAATTTTTACTACCAAAACATGTAGAAACAATCAGGTTTTCATTTTCTTTAGTGGCCTAAACCTTGCTTAGAAAATATCTCTATTATCTAAAGTGACAACATGTGAGAGTTAGGTTTTGTTGCGTTGATAATATTTTCTTCAAGGTTTTTGTAATAATTTCACAAGGACATCTCCATATCCTCCACAAACAGCAGGCTATAAAAAGGGTCCTCTCACCTTGGTTGAAAGGCACAACCACAAAGTAGTGAGGATAGGTCAAATCCTCTTGAGGGTGCTACCCATTTCTCCACATCTGAGTGACAAAGAGAAAGCTGCATTTCATCCCCGGCTACAAAATGACACACTACATGCTCTGCTTGTCTCTAAGCTTCCTATCAAACCTATGATGTTGCTCAGCTTCTAAGGGAGAATCAATTTGGGTACCAACACCCGATTGGCGCCGTTTCTAGGGACATAGTGGTTATAGTTCATATTCAGACCCTAGTAAACACTTCTTATATGCTCAAAGTGCTAATACATTTTTTCAAACATCATCTTGTGTTTGGGCCTATAAGAAGTATTCAAAGTTACAAGTGCTTTGTGTGCAATTCTTTCAATTTCCACACCTAGTGCACTAGCTTTCATTGATAAATCTGGGTAAAGAAAAGTCAAATCATCCCATTTCCAGTTTCTAGTATTGACAGACATTTGACAGATCATATTTTAGTGCATTTACACAACTAAGGTGGAAATCCTTAGTGGCGACTCCTGTTGATCTGATTCTTGATGAGTACTAGTGTCTTAACCTCTATCAAGTGAGATTTGTTACTAATCTTTGCAAAGCTGGAAGGAAGAAGATATTTCTTTTCTAGGGATCCTGCTAGGACATTATTTCCAGAGCTAGGAAAAAAATTCAGAAGGAAGAAAATCTTGGAGAGTTGTTGGAGATTAGTAGACAAGAAAAGGGATCTCCATTGATGAAAGTGATCGTCCTATCATTGAAGACTACCATTCAAGTGCTTGAATCAGGTAGCCTCTTTGTGGAATTAAATTCTCCAACTGGAGAGGGGCTTCATTTGATTTTAAAAAATTTTCTTCTCATTTTGCCCCGTATTTTCAGAAGTTGATAGGGTTTTCCAAGAAACAAGGCCTTTAGGGGATATCCATTTTGAAAGTTATACTCTTGTGTTTCAAAGACCCTCTACCCCTTATCAATTTTTCTCCCCTCTAAGGTCACCTCCTTAGAACAACATGGCCCTACCCCCACCTAGACCTCCATTTTTATAAAAACCTTTGGTCCTATGAATATTACAGGATGGTTGGTTATCCAAATGTAGTTCCCCAAGATGTAAGAAATAGATTACAAAAGTTCCAAAGAAACAACACTATAACTGGTGATCAACATTTAAAGCTTTTTATCAATATGATGGAAGACTTTGAGATTGAACATGAAGATGTATATATAAAAATTTTATCCATATTTTGGAAGAGTATTCAAGGGGATGGTATAAATATTTTCCAGATAATTCCATTAATTCTTAGACAGAGATGAACAACGCATTTAGATTGTAGTATGGTGATAGAACTGACCCTAGGTTTCTTCTATCATAATTTTAAAACATCAAGAAGAATCCTAATGAGTCAATACATGATTTTAACACAAGGTTTAACAAGACCTTGAGGAGATTACATGTTAGATTAAGGCCATGTGATGAATCATGTTTGATCAAATATTCAGATGCATTTGATAAAAAAATTCTTACTACTTGAGGGAAAAAAACCCTACTAATTTGAGGCAGGCCTTCACCATGGCTCTGCAAATAGAGAACAACATCAAGGAAATTGGAAAGCCTCCAAAAAGGGAGGGTGTAAAACTAATTAACCTGGAAAAGCCTCAAACAAGTAAGGCTGTTGATTTGGAAGAAGTTGTGAAAAATTTGGCAGGATTGTCAAAGAAATATCATACAAGTTAGCCTAGGCGAGTAAAAGGGAATGGGGAAGAGTTCATAGGTCAAAGACAAGAAACAAGGCCAAGATAGGTTTACAAATCATCATAGAAACCATAAGAGATATGATGAAAGTGGTAAGGGACCTATAGGATTTGGAAATAAATAGTCCCAAGCTAGGGAAAATAGAATGGTAATTGATCCTTTGGCTACCAGAGTTGCTGTTGTGGAGGATAAAAATATCACTGATTGGTGTGACAAATATTTCATGTCCCATGCTCCATGTGAGGAAGATCAGCGGGAAGAAGAAAAAGTTGATGATGATAATGAGGATTATGTTTACATGATGGGTTGCTCCATGAGCTCACAACAAGGATGTAAAACCCACTAAAAACAACCCACTTGAGACCCAAGAACAACCTAGAATTAGTTAGGAAATATTATGGAATATATTTTTCTTGTTTAAAAGAGTCTATAACCAGGTTACAAGGAAACAATTATCATTAACAAGTTCCAAAACAATTATAATTCAATAGAACATATGTTTCCTTTATTAACAACTATTAGAGGTCATAAGGTGTATAATTTAGGGTTAGATCATACAATAAGGTTCAAAGGGTAATTCCTCACCATACCCACTCTCTAACAGGATTAAAGGTTCAACTTGATTTTTATCAAATTTAGCACATTTGAAAATTCCCTAAATCATTCCCATTGGATAGGAAATTTCATCACCTTTTCGTTGATATAAAGAAATCCTCTTAACTCCTCATATTTTTTGAGTTATGGGTCGGCCTGCCTTGGGTGAAAATTTGCCCAAAGGGTGGGTCGGCAGGCACGGCTGGAGACCTTTGGAATTTTTTCCATGTGGAGAGAAAAAAATTTGCACCCTCACACCCACGGGTCCACAATTCCACAAAGAACACATGGCACCTCCCAAGTCAGTGCAGGGAGAGTGGTGCGGCGAGAGACATTTTGAAAAATCTTCCCACGCGGGGCAAAAGCCAACTTTGTGCCCATGGTCCCGCAAGTCTCAGCACGGAACACATGGTGTCTCCTAAGACAACATGGGGAAGGTGGGGTGTTTGGGAGAAAATTAGTTTGATTCCCCAAAGAGCTAAGAGGGTAGCATTCACCCCGTCTCCGCCAAAGACCTCGTGATGCCACGTGGCCGATCTGGTTGGCTATTGGGTGGCGGGTGGTGGGGAATATTTGGAAAATTTTCCCAAAATTTTACAAAACATAAAAAGGAAAAAAAGAGATCCGCTCCTCGTCCAGTCACTTGTGACACCATGTGGCATCACCTAATTGGTTGCGGCCCAGTGAGGCGGCGGGGAAATTTGGAAAGAGGAGGGATTTTCAATTTCACAAGGGATTTTCAAACCTGTCTTTATCTCACTCCAAAACAACAACATGTATATTTCTCATTCTTCCAATTTGATCATAGCAAAAGTAGGTGAAATAAAATTCTCACCACCCAACCAAGACATTAAATGAAGAGGAAAAGCCATCCTTTTTCATTAGCCCCGAGCCCCAACCATAAGGCAATAAAATATGTGATCCAACTCATGGCAACAATAGGATTGCACAAACACTCAAGCAACATAATCACAATAAAACAAAGTCCAAAATAGAATTTGGTTTTCAACTATATTAAAACATGACAAACATTACCGAGGCTTCACCAAGCAATCTAAAGGAGCAAGAAACTATGGGGGATGTCGCTTATACCTCGTAAAACGGAAATAGGTTTCACCACCTAAGAATAAACCACCAACATATATATATATATATATATATATATATATATATATCATTTCAAATTCTGACATGCCCTTATAACTCCCCTAAGTACCCCTTATTCCTCACATTTTCTTATGCCTCCCCAACCTCTTATGGCACCCCATAACAAGTAAAGAAATGCAAGCTATTTCTTTGTAAGGTGGAACCCAAATTCCAACTCCCTCCACCCTTATACCTCCCTACAACACACTTGTGCCTCCCACAAAATATAACCCCATAGTCTTCCCCTACACCATTCCTAGGCCATCTACCCAACATCCCACAAACATGTCAAACATTCATACATTAAAACTTACATTCATAAAAGAAGATCATTTCGAGAGTCAAGCTCCTACCTCTCCATGATGGAGTTGTTCTAAGTTCCAAAATAGCAAGCTTTATCCCAATCCAAGAAATCTAAAACAACCAAGAAAGAAACAATATTTACAAAAAAATTCTTCAAAGCAAGAGCTCCCCAAACAACAAGGAATTCGCCCAAGAATAAAGTCTCCAAAAATGAAGCAACCCCAAAACAAGGTAAGCCATTCAAATTTTATAGAAGAGGGAAGGGAAGAGGATGAGGTAGATCCACGTAGGATGCCATATCACATATCTTAAACCCCAACCCCAAAATTCAACTTCATTCTCTAATTCATAATAAATAGGTGGGTGAATAATATGACAGTTTACTTACACACTCAAATCCAACCCACACCCCAAAGGACTGAGATTAAATCATGTAAGAAAAGTGCAATTAAAACCTACAATCTGCCTTCTCAAAAAGCATTATAAAAGTCTAATCTCAACTCCCCAACCGTAGGTATGGTTGGTAATTAAATTTAAGAGGTATGGGACAAGTTTAACTTGTCCCACAAGCCTCCAAAATCAGCCTCCAAGGACAATTTCGAATTTCCAAGAAGGTGGAGTGTTTCACACTCAAAAGTCAATTCACACATCACTTACATATCTCTTACACATACTTATATCACTTTAAATCATGGCCAAAAACTCTCATTAATTACCTTCTTATGACATATTTGATTTATTTATTTTAACAATATGATTACTCACAAAATTTACACACCATTTAATAATTAATGAAAGGGGTAAAATCATCACAAAATAAACACATGCAAACATAAACAAAGGGACCAAAATAAAAGAAAATACATAAAACCCCTTGGTCACAATTAAAGGTGATCCCCCCCATGGGAATCCCTAACACACACAAACACACACAAACAAATACTAGTTGCCATGGTGACCTTGTTGAATTCATCTAGAATTCCAATGTGGTTGGTCTCCAATCCCCGATGTTTGTTGTGATATTTTAAACTTGCAAAACACAAATACCTCCTTCGGCCTCATGGCCATATCAGAACATCCAAACTAATATAAATATAATTACCAAAATCATCTAGATATATGAATCACAACAACATCAAAGCAATCTAGCAATGTCATTTGCAATTTTACTCAACAATTATATCATCATCCAATAATTTCCATTTCTAGGTCTACTCACAATATCCAAATATCACAAGTCTGCACAACATCCATAATATAACCATGTCAAACATTATACCATCACCAATATCCAAAGTGTCTCTAATAATTATCATCATAAATTAATCAAATCAACAATAACCCATGATCTAACATCTATCATCATACTATAATAAGGTCCATAATTGTCTATAATATATAATCAAAGATATCATGATTATTAGAAAAAGTGTCAAAGGAAAGTGGGCACTACATCCCCCCCCCTTTCAATCAAATTCATCTTGGATTTCACCGGAGCAAATGTGGAAATTAAACTCAGAGAAAAGTATCATCCTCCCATGTGTAGCTACGGTCTCATCATATCTATCCCATTGCAATGGACTCGATCAACCTCTCTACCTTGAAGGCCTAGGATCCTGTGGTCTAGGATGTGAATGGGCTCCACCATCACATGCCCCTGATCCTACACCTGCAATGATGTCAAATCTAACACATGAGAAGGATCTATAACATATCTCCTAAGAAATTAAACATGAAATACATCATGTACGTGAGACAAGCTGGGTGGCAATGCTAGATGGTAGGCCAAAGGGCCGATATGCTCCAATATCTAAAAAGGACCCATGAATCTAGGAGCTAACTTAGAACCTTTTCCATAACGGATAGGGCTCTTGTGGCCACGACATGAAGGAAAACCTTCATGGCCACATCAAAACCGTGGTCTGTCTTATCTTTGAACTACATAGATCTTCTACCTATCCCGAGCCTCCCTGCATTATATGTCTAATCAAAATCACCTGCTGCTCCATGTTTTGTAATAAGGCTGGTCCAAGAGAAACCTTATCCTCTAACCTTTCCCAACTAAGAGGTGTCATGCACTCTCTACCATACAAAGCCTTAAAAGGACTCATGCCTATAGAACTCATAAAACTATTATTGCAGGTGAACTCCACCAAGTACAGGTACTCCTCCCATATTGACTGTTGATCCATCACATACATCCTGAGCATGTCCTCTAAAATCTAATTCACCCACTCCATCTCTCCATCTATCTCAGGGTGATATTTTGTGCTGAAATTGATCTTCACCCCAAGGGCATGCTACATGGTATCCCAGAAATGGGAAGTATACAAAGGATCATGGTAACTAATGATCTTCTATAGAATCCCATGCAACTTGACAATCTCATCCAAATATAACCGTACACCGCACTAGCACGTAGAAGTGGTCTTCACCGAGAGAAAAGTGAGAAACTTTTGTCAATTTGTCAACCGTGACCATGATGGCGTCATGATGATATCTAAACATCAATAGCCCAATAATGAAGTCTGTGGGAAATGGTTTCCCATTTCCACTCCAAGATAGCATGATAAAAGAGAAGGCGGTTTGGATGTTGATGTGAAACCTTAACTTTGTGGCACTCCAAACATTGTGACATGAACTAGGCCACATCTCTATGAATTCCTCTCCAATGATACAACTATATCAAGGTGGCATGAATATTCTTCACCTCAGGATGGGATGAATAGGGTGTATGATGTGCCTCCACCAAAATTTCCTACCTCAAGCCTCCATATATGGGAACATAAATCTGACCTTTGTGCCTAAAAAGACCATCTGTCTCTATAGAAAATCCATCAAACTTCCCTCGAGGGGTCTCGAGACTCCATCTTGCTTGAACTGTAATGTAGAAGATGTCAAGAGGAAGTTGTTGAAGAATCCTACTTCATAAATTTGTTCCCACTGAGGTGGCCATAGCCACATGTCTTCATCTACCGAGAGTGTCTCGCCACCACAATCTCCTTCCCTTTCACATGTTGTATCTCCATATCATACTCAAAAAGTAACTCCATCCAATGCCACCGATGAGAGTTAAGATTGGGATGCATGAAGAGGTGGTGTAAACTCAAGTGATCTGTCCTAAGTGTGAATCTTTGACCAAGTAAAAAGTGCCTCCATAAAACCAAAGTCTGCATAACTACCGCAATCTTGAAATCACGAGTCAGATAATTAAGCTTGTAATATTTGAGTTTGTGAGACTCAAAATCCACTACTCTACCCTCCTGCATCAACACACCTCTAAGCCCTGCTAAAGAAACATCTCGTGTAAATAAAAACCTCACCCTGTGGATCTGTCACCATGAGAATAAGTGATGTCGCGAGATATTCCTTCGGTGTCTTGAAGGCGTGATCACACTTGTCCAACAAAACAAACTTCTTCCCTTTCCTTTGAAGGGAAGTGATGGGGTGAGGAATCTAAGAGAAGTACTGTAACAAATATTCAATAGTAACCTGCTAACCCGATGAAGATCAGTACCTCGGTCACCATAGTGGGTGTTGGCCAATCCATTATAGCTCTAATCTTGGAAGGATTGATAGTGATACCTTCCCGTAAATGATATGACCCAAATATTGCACCTCGACTAAAAGAATGCACACTTATCTAAGTTCTCATAAAGTTGCCACTCTTAGAGGCACTAAAGAACCTAACAAAGGTGCCCCTCATGCTCCTCATGCATAGGTGAGTAAATAAAAATTTCATCCAGAATATGAGCATGAAACGATATAAGAAGGTCCTAAATACCCCATTCATCAAACTCATTAATATTTTGGGGGCATTAGTGAAACCAAAAGGCACCACTATGAACCCATACTTGGCCATATCTTGTATGGAAAGCGGTCTTATGAATGTCCACCTCCAAAATCCTCAGCTGATGGTAACTTGAGTTAAGTTCTATCTTAGAGAAAGTTGTGGCTCCCTTCATCTGATCAAAAAACTCATCAATGCATGGAAGGGTATAATGATTCTTGATCGTTACTTTATTCAACTAATGGTAATCAATGCACAACTGCAAGGATCCATGCTTCTTCTTGAAAAATATTACCAAAGTGCACCCTAAGGGTATACACTAGGATGGATAAGTCCTTTCTCCAAAAGGCTCTTAAGATGTAATTTGAGCTCACTGAGCTCTGGGGTGGTCATTAGATAAGGTGCTCATGAGATAGGCTCTACTCTAGGAACCATATCTATGTGAAAATCAATCTCATGTGGGGTGGTAACCCCGATAGCTCCCCTAGAAAGACATCTATAAAATCTCTCAAAATGGGGTGATCATCTAGCGATGGTCTACTAGATCAATCCTCTAATCTATCGCTAATCGTAATAAAGCATAGATTTGACAACCCCATCGCACACACTACTTAAGGTGCATAACAGAGATGGTGTGAATAGAAATGAGTTTCCGACACTGAAATCACCGACTCAACTTCCAAATCATCTGTACAAGATATGATCTTGGGGTAACAATCCATCTTGGCCCTGTGTGAAAACAACCAATCCATATGAATGATGACTCCATAAGAGCCCAAAGGAAGGATACGAGAGATCCGAGGTAGTGGTGAAAGGTCCTAAATCCACAAAACACTCCTTAACTAAGGATTCTATATGGATCTTAACTCTAGAAGCCATCTCAACATCCCAACTATGACCCTTCCTAACTGCCACCGGATTGCATCGCTCTACTAAAGATGGTGTAATAAAAGAATGAAAAGAACCAAAATCAAATAGAATGGAGGTAGGAATACCACCAATGTTACCTATAGTCTCAATAACTATACTCTGGTGCTTTGGCTGGTAGTTCTTAATCGCTACATACATCCTATTAGTGTGCCCTATATCACCAAAAATAGGCTCTAAGATCTCGTGTATTACCCTTGTTATTAGGGTTCTGTGGAGAGTCTCTCCAAAAATGTCTAGTAACACCACAACCAAAACAACTTCCTAATCCTCTCCCATATGTAGCAGGTATGGTTGGTACTCTGGAGGTCTATGGTGTAGATCCTAATGATCCATCTATTGCCTACCGAGGTCTCTACTTGGTGAGCTCCGCCGAGTGATATCTCTGGGAACCTCAGTGTCCTAATGGGACCCCTAGGAGGAGGCCCCATGCTCTGACCTCTCTGTGCATCAAATCTTTGTGGAGGTCTATAAGGTGGGCAGGACTGCTACTGCTACTATTGTGGTCTAAAAGATGACTCTGCTGAACCCTATCCACCATAAGGAAGAGGTACTACCCAAGTCTTTAGTTATATCAATATCTCAGTTTCGATTGTTGAGTTGTTTGGGATTCCTAAGAAAAATAAGAGGGCATTGAAGTACTTTGGATTGAAAGAAGAGAAGAGTGGCCCAAGCGTAAATGTGAATATTATGGAGAATCCTCTAATCATTGAATAACTAGAAGCACCACCAAGATCGAAGAGCTAGATGAACCACCCGAGGTTTATTTGGGGACATCCTTGGTGTATTCCCGTTAAATGTGGATCCATTCTTCACCACTTTGATCATTAAAGAAAAATTTCTACACAACTGTATGTTTGATTCATAGGCATCATGCAATGTTATGTCTCTAGAAGTTATGAATGAACGAACATCAAGGTAACAAACACATAGGGGAAGTGTATTGGTATGGACTCCGGAGAGGTACCATTTGTGGGATATGTGAAAGGTCCGGTGGTACAACTTTGAGCCTATCCGGGAAGGAACTTGAAGCTTGATGTAGTTATTGACTGACTTCACCAAGTGGGGTATGTTGTTGTCTATAAAATGGGATGCAAGTGTTAGTGGGAGTGTTCAAATGGATATTTCCTATGTCACCATCCCAATTGAGGGAAGCATTTTCAAGTTGTATGGGGAAAAGAATATGTTGCACCTTATTGAAGATCCCAACAATACAACATATAAAGTATTGTACACAAGTGTTGATGCTTTGATAACTTTGTAGGATTTATGATGGAAAAGAGCACAAGATTGAAGAATTCAAATGTCTTGTATAGGCAGGCTCTCCTTAGAATTTATTGTTTGATGGAGCTTTCTCCAAGTTTTGAAATGGTGCTGGTGTTGTTGTGATATCCCTAAGTCAGAAGAGTATGTATTTTAATTCAAACTCAACTTTGAGTACACTAATAACATTGTTAAGTATTAGGAACTGTTGTTATGTTTGAGTATTTCTTGGAAATATGGTGTTAAAGGCATCATTGATAGAGGATATTCAAAATTAATTCTAAATCATGTCAAAAACTTTATGCCACAAAAATCAGTGAATGAAATAATAAAAGCATGCACTTGGAATCTCATTGAGATGTTTGTTTCATTCAATATTGTGCATCATGATAGGAGGTTCAATGATTTAGTAGAAAAACTTGCAGTATTGGGATCTTGGTTTGATAATTGTGCAGTGTCCCCATATTGTGAATATGATGTTGAGGTGTTAACAAGGCCATATGTACCTAACAACATTAAGCATTGGCAGGTTTTTGATGATGATGCTTAGGTCAGAAGATTTCTGCAGAATAAAGGAGATTTTTTTGATCAAAGTATTGATTGGGAGCCAATGGTGTGTATAGCAGAGGGTAAAGAAACCTTGTTTGGCAAAGGCATCATCCAACTAAAGACTAATACCATTCCTAGAGGGATGGTTGCTCTTGAATCCAACTTTGATAATGTTGATCGCATTATTAATAGATGCATAGTAGCCTCAAGGGATATTGAGGAGCATGACCTTGGCACAAAGGAGAAACCAAGGAAGATTTGGTTAGGAAGAAATCTCAACAAGGAGGAAAAATAGTCTTATGTCTAATTGCTAAAAAAATATCAAGATTGCATGGCTTGGAATTATTCTGAACTAAAGGCATACAAAGAGGATCTATTTCAACATGAGATTCCCTTAGAATCTAATACAAAACCATTCAGGTAGAAACAGAGGCCAATCAATCCACTCCTATCTCTTAAAATGCAAGAGGAATTGAAGAAACTAAGGGATGGAGGAATTATTCAGCCTACAAGGTATTCTTCTTGGGTTGTCAAACCTAGTACCAAATGTAAAGAAGAATGGTGACATCAGGTTGTGTGTGGATTTCAGAAATTTTAATAGAGCATCAATGAAGGATAATTATCCTTTACCAAACATGGAAAACATGCTATAGCTAGTGGCTTGTTATGAGCTACTTTCTACCCTGGATGGTTTCTCTGGTTATAACCAAGTTGTTGTATAGGAATCAAAAATATTTAATACAACCTTTACCACTCTTTGGTGAACATATGTATATGTCACGATGCCCTGGAACTAATGAATTATAGAGAAACATTTTAGAGAGTAATGGATGTTGATTTTACTGGTTACATAAATGATTTTATTGTTGTCTACCAAGATGATGTAACTGTGTTCTCCGAGAAGAGAAGTGATCATTTGCAACACTTGGAGAAAATGCTGATAAGATGTAGAGAATATGGCATTTCACTCAATCCAAAGAAGTTCCATTTCAGAGTACAAAAGGAAAAATTACTTGGCCACATTCTTTAACAATAAGGGGTAATGAATGATCTGGAAAGGGTAGAGGCCATAAGCAAGGTTCCAATTCAAAGAACCGAGAAGGGGATTCAGTCCTTCTTTGGGCAGATAAATTTTATCAAGAGATTCATATCAAAATTTGCTGAGTTGACCATTCCAATCACTGACATGCTGAAGAAGGACCAGGCTATCAAATGGGAGGAGGATGCTATTCAAGCTTTCAATGGGATCAAGGAGGCATTAAAGCGTGCCCCTGATTTTAGCAGCTCCAGATTATAAGAAGCCTTTCCAAATTGTTTTCTTTTGCTTCAGAGAACACTATTACATCTGTCTTGTTGCAAAAATATGATTAAGGATCCGAGAGGCCAATTGCCTTTTTTAGTAAGGCATTGCAGGGGCTGAGATGAAGTACACTATTATGGAGAAACAAGCATTTTCCTTGGTAAAAGCAACAAATGTTTTCAGGCCTTACATTTTGAGCTCTAAAATTGTTGCTTATGTTCCCCACACCATGGTCAAAGACATCTTATTAGAGATGGAAGTCTCAAGAAAAATATGTAGATGGGTGAACAAGTTGCAAGAATATGACATGGATATCCAAACCACGAATTTGGTGAGAGGTTTGGGCTTGGCTAAGCTTATGATTGAGAGAAAATTTCAAAATATTGAGATAAAGGAGGTAGAAGAAGGAAGGGTAGATGTTTTTGAAACATTGATGAGTCATGAGTGGTACAAAGATGTATTTTTTTATCTCAGACATTTATATTTCCCTAAGCATTTGAGTAAGAACCAGAAAAGAGCCCTTAAGTTGGCTTCCCAAAAATATTATTGCTGATTATGGGTTAGCTTAGAAGAACCACGAGGGAGTTCCCTTAAGGTGCATCATCAAGATGAAGCCCACAAGATAGTTGCTGATCTTAATGGAGGATTTTGTGGGGAGAATTTTTTGGAAGAGTCATAGCACACAAGATATTGAGGGTTGGTTATTGGTGGCCAACTCTCTTCAAGGATACAACTCTTTTGGTTAGAAGATGTGAGAGTTATCGTTGCTTTTCTGGAAGACTGAAAGCTTGAAGCCCCCTACCTTTGCAACTTGTATCAATTTGAGCCCCATTCAAGCAATGGGAAATATATTTCATTGGTGAGATTTCAAATGCTTTAAGTGCTTGACCATAAGTGGATTCTTATAGCTACTGATTACTTCACCAAGTGGGTGGAGGAAGTCCCCACCAAAAGAGAAATACACCAAATTGTCATGGATTTCTCTTTGAACCATATCATCTACAGGTTTGGGGTGCTAGTTATAGTTGTTGCAGAAAATTACATGAACTTTAGAGCTAAACCTTTGGCGGAAATGTGCAAAGAATACGGGATCAACTTGACAGATGCCTCTAATTACAATCTACAAGGAAATGTACAAGTTGAGTTCAAGAATAAAAATTGCTGAAAATTATTAGAAGAAACTTGGAGATGAACAAAAGAAAATGGTGTGAACAACTAAAGTTTACTTTTTGAGCTGATAGAATTACTGTTAAAAGAGCCACATGAAAAATTCCATTTGAATTAGTGTATGGCACACAAGCTATGCTGCCCCTGCATATACAACTATCCTCATATCAGTTCATTCAACAATTGGAAGGTCAAGAAGTTAGTCCATATGAGGCTCTCATTAACCATATTGTTGAACTTGATGAAGAAAGGAGAGCATCTCACCAAAGGCATGTGAAGTTCAGAGAAAAATTGAAGAAGTTATTTGAAAAAATGGTCAATCCCACAACTTTAAAAATTGGAGATATTGTGATGTTGTGGGATAGCACACATGAAGACAAGGGAAAGCATGGTAAATTTGATGCACTGTGGATGGGCCCTTACTCCATTGACATTTGGATTGGTGAGCATACCTTCTTCTTGAAAGATTTGGATGGTGAATTGCTTGAATTTCTTGTTAATGGTAGGAACTTGAAGCATTTCTGGATTGATTCCCTAATCAAGGTGAACATCACTTGTATAGTGTATAGCTTGTTGGTTTTTCTTTTTCTTTTTTTTTTGTTTTTGCTCGCTCTAGTCTTCGATGCCTTGGTTTTGCTGGTTTCTCGTTAAATTTTTTAGAGGATGGACATGGTTGTTTCACTATGCTAGCTTTCTCTTTAACTCCATTTCCTAATAGTCTATTCATGGCACTTGGTCTACTAGTTGTTCTTATGGCACTCGCAAGGAGTTCCCATCCCCGAGTCGGAGCCGATGTTGGTGCTCATCTTGATCTCTCACCATTTTTCCATAATTTTCCTCTGATCTGCATGTTATGAAATGTCTTGTCTCTCGATGTGGATGTTTTGAAATATTTTACCTCCATTTAAATGCCTTGAATTTTTTTTTAATCCACCTGTGATTACCCTCCTTGAAGGAGTCTCCAAGTTTGTCGTGTTTTTACCTTAATTTCTACAAAATCTATGGGCTTTGTCATTTTTCCTATTTTTCCCCAACCATGGAAGCTTGAGAATGATCAATTTATATTTTTATTCCTTTGAAAATCCAAATCCATGGTTAAAAGATGCTTAGAACCATGATTCACTTTGTTTTGTTTCAAAAATCTTCATCCTTAGCGAAAAAATTAGGTTCTAGGCATGAATGGTGAATTTTTGTGTTTTTGATGGTCTAGCGGGTGCCTTTTTCTTGTCAAATTTATTCCTCAAAGCATTTCAGCGGTCACATCAATTCTTTTGGTTGGTCGGGGACGATGGGAAAATGTTTTAACTTGTTGCTTTTCGATTTTTTGGCAAAACGTAAATTTAGTCCCATAGCTCTTCTCAATTTTAATTAGTTCTTTTGGTACTTATGTGGATTCTTCTAATTGGATTGGGATGGGTTTGCCTTTGAAATTTTTCTTTTTGGCTACTTTGTCAAAAAAATTAACCCGCCTCACGGCCCCACAAAGATTTGTTTAAACAAAATTTAAGAGGCAGGGAAAAAGTCTTCTTTGACCCCACAAAAGGACGTGAGGTAAGGTTAAACATGGAGATACGGGCCTTTGGGAGTAGGTTGGATATTTTTCCCTTTTGGAAAAGTGGAGTAAAATTATAAAATGGAAACGTGCCCCCACCAAATCCTTTTCAAGCCTTAAGGTTTTTGAAGTTGCACCATAATGACACGTGGTGAGCTCGTGCTCATTTAAGGTCTCAACTTTTGGGGACCATCTCAAGATGCACCATTGTGACGCATGGTAGTTTGAAAAGTCAAAGGGGTTGGTAAATGAACCATCGGAATTAACTTGGATTTTTGGCTCTTGTCATCAAAAAGATTAAAATATCAAAATGTCCCACAAGCCCGTAAAGAACGAGGTCAAGGTTGGCACCGACAATATCAAGAGGTGGGGAGGCGGGAAATTGGGGGCAATTTGGACTTTTTGCCCCTTGATATTAAAAAGGCAAAAATCATTAAAATGAACCACAAGCCCGATAGAGAAAGGTCCAAAATTGCTCTAGTCAACGACGGAGGTGCAGAGCTTCGGAGAAAAATTGGAAATTTTTCCTTTTATGGGAAAAGGAGTTAAAAGTGTAAAAGGAAGTGTGGTTCTGCTGGGACCCATATTGGGACACATGTCGGAGCCCATTTTTAACGTCGAGCTACATTGAAAACTTGTAAAATTTTCCCTTTTTCAAAAAGGAGATGAAGTAGAATAATTTGGTTGCGGTTCCTTTGGAACCCACCTTATGACATGTGTCAGCCCATTTTTCAAGTGCTGAGGTACGGAGAAAAATATGAAAATTTCACATTTTTCCAAAATTTGTAAAAGGAAAAAGGGAACATAATGGCCCGTTTTAAAGTTGATCTCCCACGTGGATGGTCCAAATTAAAAATAGAAATCAATGGTAGCTGTGCATCTATATCTGATTTTTCTACCATTTTCACTCCAGAGCTCCTGGAGATGCGAGTCTTCATGATTTCTCGATATTTCTTGCACGCCAAATAGGGAAGGGGATTTAATTTGATATCAAATTTTGGTGAGAAAAATCTAGAAACGTATTTTACCATTAAGATGAGATATGACTTCTAGTCTCAATCTGATCTTCCATTTTTCCTTCTCGGGCACCCAAAGAATCAAAGTTTGATGATTAGGGGCGAAGTGGTTTCCCAATAGAGGGAAGAGTGTTCTATTAGAAGAGGGAGTTAAATTCAGGAGATGTTCAATTTGATCCACCCCTTGAGCACCTGACAACGTTTTACAAATCTAATTCTAGGAATCATGATTAGGATCATGACGAGCACTGGTGCATTCAATGTTTAGATTTTTTGGGGGAAAACTTAGTTATAAATGAAGTATTATAAATTGTATAAATTTTTCATGCAAATGGTTGGAATGTTGAAGTGTTAGAGGTTGGAATAATTTTTCTAAGAGAAAACTTGATAGAACCCATCCTTCTAATAAATCATATGAATAAACATGTTTATCTCCTTTGTGTTAAATTTGATCATGTCAAGGTGGTTACGAGTGTACAACCATTGACAAGCTCTGATATTGTTCTAGAAAATTTCCCTTGCTGATAAATTTAATCAAACTTGAGTTAATTTGTGTTATTTTTGGGAAAAATTTGTGTTTTCTTCATTCCTGAATGTCTGCAAGTAGTTTTCTTGTTCCCATTGCAATCTTACATTAAAATCTTTGTGAATCACACAAGATCTTATCCTTGTGATAGTTTGGTGGCATTTGCAATTTCATTTATCAAAAGAGATTTCATTTGATAGTGAAATAAATAAATTTAAAATCACTGTGACTCCTAGCATGACTATAAGATTGTTTGTTAGCCTTTGAGGGTATCTTAGGCATGATGAAACAGAGGTTGATAATGTTTAGTTAAGTTTTCCAATTTGAGCCTTCATTTTGGATCCTTGAAGTTTGTGTGAAAGTGTTGATCTGGGCCTCCATTGAAGCACATATTCTGGTTAAAGGAACATCCTAGCTATCCTAAAGCATTCTTTTGTTCAAGCTCTCCATTTTGTAAAATTTCTCAAGAATCTAGTGAATCAAGTTCATTTCGCCTCACCTCCCACCAAAAATTCATTTAAAAACAACCAATCATACCCATACTACCCCTGTTTTTCATGTGTGTATACTAATGGATAAATATTTACTACCAAAACATGTAGAAACAAATAGGTTTTCATTGTCTTCATGGCTTTGAACCATTCTTAGAAAATATCTCCATTATCTAGAGTGAAAACTCGTGAGAGTTAGGTTTTGTTGCATTGATCATATTTTCTTCAAGGTTTTCTTAATAATTTCACAAGGAAGGACATCTCCATCTCCTCCACAAACAACATGCTACAAAAAGGGTCCTCTCACCTTGGTTAAAAGGCACAACCATAAATTAGTGAGGATAGGTCAAATCCTCTTGAGGGTGCTACCCATTTCTCCACATCTGAGTGACAAAGAGCAAGTTGCATTTCATCCCCGGCTACAAAACGACACACTACATGCTCTGCTTGTCTCTAAGCTTCCTACCAAACCTATGATGTTGCTCAGCTTCTGAGGGAGAATCAATTTGGGTACCAACATGATGGATTCATTTCTTTTACCCTATTCTTTCATTCTTATTTTGCAGGGTTTAGGAGGAGATAAATATCATGGGCCATGGAAATTTTCTCAAGCTCAAGAATGGATATACACCTTCTTTTTGCTTATTTCATTGGCAACTATCTCCTAGGGTTTGTTCACATTATTATTTGTTATTGTGTATTTTATTTGTATTTTCCTTATTTGGGTATGGGCATTTTTGCCCCATTTTTAGATAAGGATTAAATGGTGATATATATATATATATACAAAGTTATTTGGGTGTGTGTGTGTGTGTGTATTATATTGTTTATTAAAATATAGGCGCGGCCATGAATAAATAAAAATATAAAACACTTTGTATAAGGTGAATTCGCGGCCTCACCTACAAAAAGACTACAGTGTTTAATAAAATGTGACCACTTTTTATTTAGTGGCTTTGGTTTAAAATAAGTGGGGAGGGAGGTCACCAACCCCACCCCCATACTGAGACCATCCATATATATATATATATATATATATATATATATATGGGTTGGGGGTGGGGTTGGCTACCTCCCCAACCATACTACAATATAAAACATACACATGTCCATGGGTAGGTATAAAACCATATGGCTTATACAAATTCTTGAATATGCAAAAAAAAATTGTTTTACTATTATTAAGATATATATATATATATATATATATATATATATTTGTTTGTTTTGTTTATTTTAAATGATCAAATTGAGTTATATGGCATAGTGAAATACAAGGTAAAGTAACTATAATTCTCTACCCCTTCGTATGAGAGTAAAATTAGGAAAACTAATAAAATTTCTTATTCAACGTAATCTAATCTTCAAGGAAAATATTTTTCCTTAATTTAAAACCTTTAGTAACTATTTTCTTTTCTAATAACATAGTATGAGATTTAACTATAGTTTTAAAATTTCAAAATGCTCACTTTTATGATAAAATAGGGACTATTTCCTTTCTTTCTAAATAGAATAATAGCATCCATTTCAAGAAAACAATTATATTTTTATACAAGAACACCAATATTTTAAAATGAAACATATTACACTTTTGAGGAAAATATTTAAGTTGAATATAAGATTAGATTGAGAGAGCTTCATTTTCATTTCCAAAACCATTTCAAGTTCCTTACTTCATCTAAATAATACAAGACTTGATAGTTTCATTTTATAAGAACTAACCCATTTAAAATACAAGTTTTCATTCAATACACTCTTGATAAGGTATACAAGTTCAAGGCATTATCATAGTAACAAATACTATTTTCTTTGACTAATTTCTAAATTTGTTTATTTTTTGAAATCGTAATACAAATTGTTATCACCAAATCACAACACCCTTAAATTTTCACAAGTGTCTCGTGCTCAAGCTCATGATGTGACTTCTGGATAACATGGGCATCTGTATCCAAGTGTGGTACTTGCTACTTGAGATAGAACTCTAGATAAAGCTAGATGTTGCTCCTAAACTACCTACCAAAATCTACTCCTAATGTTGGAAAAACTATATAATAATAATATAATTTTCCACCAGACTAGGGAGAGAGAGTGCATGAAATTAAAGTGTACACTATGAATGGTGATACATAAGAAAATGACAGAATGAGAATAGCTTTCTAATGTGTGAAAAATGGAAGGAAAGTACATACTAGAGAGGGTGATACCAATTCTCCACAATCTAGAAAATGCATTCAAAATAATATTTCATACACACACAATGATAATGAATCCATGAAAGAGCATAAAATAGACACAATATATTTGAAATAATATTCAAGAGGCAAGAAGAATGTAAACAAACATAACAAGGGAAGATACATCCACAAACATTCATGTACTACTTCATTGATATGCATAGTTCAATCTATTACAAAAGAAAGGCCTAGATCACCATGCAAGGAGTCCACTACAAAGGCCTACAACACATTGGCTTCACAAAACCAAAATGACAGAGTTTTTCTACTCAAACTATCCCTTCCCTTACAATAAGCTTATCCATTTCAAGAATTTTAAAAGAAAGAGAGAGAAGGGATGTAAATCCTGAAATCCACTTTCCAACCACTTGAAATATGTCATAAATGTTCCCAAATGATGATATATGACCTTTAAAAGGCACCCCATACTATCCCATGACTTGCAACAGTGAAAAATGTCTACCCATGCTTCATTAAATGCATCTCCAACCACTAATAAAATCATTGTTCAAAACTTGGAACGTTTTCCTTAAAATCATCATCAAAACTTAATAAATTTATATATATATTTTCCATTATGATCTAAATCAAAATTCCAACAAGACAAATTTTGTGAAAATCCGTTGAGAATTGCAAAAGTTATGGCCTTTTGAGTGTGAGAAACTATTTTGGGATTTTCGGGCATTTCTTTCACTTTATTGACCTGAGAATTTATTTTGATGGATATAAAAATGTTTCTTTAGTTGTTTAGAGGATGTTTCAATTTTTCTAGAGTAGAGGATGTTGATTCCTTTCAAAAAATTCCAATTTTGTGAAAATCATAGTTCTGAGTCAAAAGTTATGACCATTTGAAGTTCAGGGTTGGGGTGTTCCACACGGGCTCTCATAATCTACATTCAACCACTTTTCCTTTAGATTGTCGGTATTATGGGTTTTCCAGAACTCATGTTCCCACAAAGATTGGACCACATGGCCACTAAAGTTCACCTTTTCTACAATGCACTTTGTGTAGCAATTTCACCTCCGTGGGCAACTCACGTCCCAATGGTGCTTGGACCGTCTAGGCATCCTTTCTCCATGTCACCCAACTCAGGTTTTTCTATCCTTCCATGTCCATCGTTGACTAGGGTAGGTGGTCAATTTATTGCCAAATTATCCACACTACTCACCCTCGGGCATCTTAGTGATTCGGGTTCAGCCGCACCGACGCCACCGAGCCACTCATGGTGCTCCAACCTACTTCACCTACAACACGGGCCTCCAACCTCCTTCACGTCTACATAGCCTTCTCTCGTACTATGTTGATTGGACCATGAGGGCCATTGACCCCTCGTATTTTCCACATTACACTCCCATGGTATTTCACATTTTGTATGCACAAACAAACCAAGTATGACTTGGGGCTTCAAAGTCCACTTTTTCCCCACATGTCCTTGCCCAAGGTTGTTTTGGTCTTCCTAAGCTCACGTGTTCCTTAGGAAACCCGGGCCTCTCTTGACCAATTTTTCTCGCAACAAACTTTGAATCATTCAATGGCTTGACAAGCCATGGAAAAATTTGACCGTGTATTTAGTGTTACACTCCTTTACGTCTCAAAGAAACTCAAAATCACTCTACATAGTATCTCGGTTACCATTCAAATAGCTTGGTGGTAACTAGCAAAGTTCTAGCATTAAAATATTGTATGAATTAGTGTACAATGCAACACAAATTGGTTATCTCTCTGAATAGCTCAATCTTCTCTAAACAACTCGGTATGCTCTCTTTCTTTCTATGTATTTTGAGTGTGGAATTTCATAATGACAACGCGATGGGAAATATGATCTCAATCAAATATCGATGCGTGTTTCAACAACTTAGTTCAACAACATGTGAAGATCTTGGTTCTCATATTACATGGCTCGGTGGATCCTTTTGGTGCTAAAACATATATCACTTAGCTCAATGCTACACATGAAAAATCTCATTCTCTGCGCAAGGCAGCTTGGTGGGAAATGGAGTAGCTCATTCATGAGCTCGATCAACCCATTGGAACCCAAAGGAAAATTTTTAACCTTTCTCAACCCCTTCTAATTGATGGATCTCCCTAGCACAGGGAAAAATGCATGAAAACTGAATTTCCCATTAATGTTGTATATTGGGCCCCACAATACAAGCTTATCAGTTATCCAATTTGCTAGGGTAGCAAAATTGGATAACAGTTTGGTGACTCATAGGACCATTTTCTACTAAATAGAGTGTGACTAGTTCTATGAAGCTATATATTGGGCATGGAGTCCGTATGATCATTATGATCAGGTCTAAACTCTTAAAATATTGACCCCAAAATGACTAGAACATTATGAGCTTACACTCACATCTCACACTCCTAACTTTCATAAGAAAATCTTGGATTCAAGATTTGTGAGAGTAGAAAATTACTTAAAACTTGGATTTCACCCATTCTAGCAATTGTGATCCATGAGGCTGAATGATGAGTACCTACGAATGTTTCCTCAACATCTGATTCCTTACCAAGTGTGGATGAAGAAGCTGATAATTTTACCAGTGAAGTATAATGCAAAATTGGGTTAAAATTTATTAGCTTGGACATCATGGAACTCTATTAAGTTCTTATTTTCTTTCTTCCTTTGAATGTCCAATGCCTCTTCAACTAGAATTGACTTCTAACTTGGGCCACAAGCTGATCCTTGTAATGAATATAATGAGACCTTGGGAGAGCATTGTCACTTAACTCCTTTGTTTATACACCGATTTGAAGGTTGAGTGAAAATGGAGACCGTAATGTCAACTGATTTTATTAGCTCGCATTTGTTTTGATTTGAAATATGCAACCACCACATGTAACTATGGGTTTCTTACTACAACAACACTTTTCGAAAGAATGATGAACCATATATAAGTGTTATCCAATTTTTCTTGTTAGGCAATATTGATCAAAAATGACGTTACACATGAGAAAATGGAGAGGGTGATTCTGTCATGCGAGGTCACATCTCTACTTCAAGACCAAGTTACAGTCGAGCTCATTAAAGGCAATGCAAGATCAGTTAAAGGTGGCCAAGTGAATGATGAAGGAGGTTAGAGCTCAAGGAAAAAAATGGAGAAAAGGCTCGAAGTTTTTAGTTTTTGCATTTTTGCATTTCAGAGAAAGCAAGGGCAAAATATGGTCAAGAACGTCTAAAACCCAAAACCCCGAAAGTCTGAAATTTTGGAATTTTGGTTTTCGTGGTTTCAAAACTCTCAAGCATGAAGATGGAAAATTGGACCAAAATTCTAAAATCCTGAACTCAAAGTCTTAAATTTGAACTTTCTGGGGTTTTGGGACCTCAGGAATCATGCCATAAATGAATCGAGAAAAGTGTGAAATCCCGAATTCTGAGAGTTTGGGTTTCAAAATTTTGGGGTTTCAGGATCTCAGCATTTTGGGAATCATGCCAAAAAGCAACAAGAAAAATCCTAAAATCCTAAAATTCTAAAGTCTAAAATTGCAACTTCGGAGTTTCAAGGTTTTGGACTTGATTTTCTAAGTCTCGAGACCAAAAATGAAAATCAGACCTCAATGTCCTAAACTCTGAAACTTGAAAGTCCAAAATTTTAGACTTTTGGGCTTTCAAGTTTTGGACTTTCATAACTCGAGGCCACGATTACAGAGTGACATCTCGACCTTGGATGGCCATAAATTTTCACCTGGGAGCTCGTGTTTGCATAACGAAGGACTTTTTTGGAAATCTCTCAGATCTACTACCATTTTTAGAGGGTGTTCCAAGTTTTTCACCTACCAAAATAATGAGGTATGGGCTTCCTTTCCATCCCAACAAGGAATAATACATGGAGGCATGGGTTTTACAATAGAACCCATCATCGTTGCAAGAGAATTTAAGGCATTTTTGGGGCGATTGAAGAAAGAATTTGTATTTCTTCTATCTCCTTCTCTAATTATTCCTATATATTGTAAGGAGGGGCATTTTTCTAAAGGTTGGACATTTTGTCTTTGCAACCTCCCTTCTTCTCTATCTATAAGTGATCTTGTGCAGTTCAAACCTCCCATCTAAACTGTAAATAAAATCTCTTCTCTTGGCCATTATAATGGAATCTATACAATTTTGGAGCAATAAAATAAGTCTCGTTGATGATTTCAACCTGATTGTGTTCATTTCCTTCATCGATCCCTTATTACAATTTTTGTATTTGTGCATGGTGGTTGTATTACACACTTGTGAATGGTTTGTGTTTAAATGTAAAGTAGGTGTTCAACATTCTTTTGGTGCATCATGTTTGTTAGTTTAGGTTTATTTTCTTGCATCTTCTTAACCATGTCTCCTTGGGGAGTTAGAGTATATTTTAGATTGGATCCTCTCGTAAATTGTTTGTGTGCACTGAACAAAGGAGTAACAATGGCCTTCATCCAGGAGAGCTCTCCCAATTAAAATTTCCTACACTTTGGGAGAAGCTCCATGTTATGTAATCACACCGAGATTTTCAACCCATTGAGTTGCAGACATTTAGGGGTGATGCGATTACACATCAACAAAAAGAATACACTAGAAGCAATAGAACATGTGCACCAGAACATAGGGTGATGAAATCTACTCTAACCACAAAATTAATGTGCATAAGCACTTGGAGGAATTGGAAATCCTAGACTAATATTTACAAGGGTGAGAAATTCTTCGTTCTAGTAGTAATATTTTAGATGGATTCCATTGACTGTAATATGTAATTCTTCACCATTCAACTTAGCCTATTGTAAGGCATCACTACTTTTTTGATTCTCGTGGTCATATGTGTACCACACCATATGACATAGAACATTGAATGTTTTCCTAGATTTGAACGATCAACATCCCAATTCAGCACCAAGTCTCCTTCTGGGAATGTCCTAGCTTTAGCTTTCTTGTCAAATCTTCTTTTGATCAATGCTTGATCATTTTCCATGGTTTGCATTGCATGTTCTCTTGTTTCTTCTAATTCCATTAGTTATGCATACCTAATTTACATGGGTTCAAATTAGCTAGTCCCAATTTGCTTCATGAGTTCACATGCCGACAAATCAAGTGATATAGGTAGTATATCTCCCTCCCATATACAAGCTTGTATGAGGAGGTTCATGTAGACCTCTTGGGTGTGATTCTATCATCCCATAGGGATAATTTGAGCTTCATGTGCCAAGTTATCTCGATTCTTATCAAGAGTTCTTCCGATAATTCTCGGTAGGTTATTGTTTGTAGACTCTTCTTGGCCATTACTCCGGGATTAATAATTTGATGAAGTCATGAGGTATATACCATTCTTGACATCCCATTTAGTGAATTTTATGCCAAGGAATGCCAATGCATTATCTCGATATGATAGTAGTGGGGACACTAAATGTTATGACTATCCCTTAATCGAAATCTACGATGGATGGTTCATTTTCCTCAAGTGCCACTACTTTAGTCCACTTGGTGAAATTGTTTGTTGCAATAAGTATCCAATTATGGACTTGACTTGAATTTGGGTTGATGACTCCAATGAAGTCCAATCCCCTTACATGACTAGTTGATCTACCGACATTGGATGAAGGAGCAGCGCTAATAAACTTTATTTTCCTATGAAGAATGCACATTTCTTGCATTTCTTGATCCCCGAGTAACAATCACTAAACACCGTAGGCCAATAGTAACCAAATTTCATGATTTTAAGAGTAGTTACTCATAGAGAAAGGTTGTCTCCCGCTTCACCATCATGGAACTCATGTAATATCTTCTATACTTAACTTGTAAATACATGAGACCTCAATAACACCCCATTCACATATTTCTTGAATAGGATGCTATGAATGAGCACATACAAAATGGATTACAATTTTAAATGTCTTATCTTATCTTTTTCCATTATGGAGGGCATAAACCTATTTGGAGCTAATGCACCATGTATTGAGTCCAACACGGAATGGATGCATCATTAGCTTGTTATTCTTGGTAATTTTGCAGTATTAGGACACCTTCTTCTTCAACATTTGACTCATCTTGATGTTTGGAAGTGAGCTGCTCACACAAAAATTTTCTACAAAACATCTTGGTCACTTTGATTTCAATATCATACTCCATTATGTGATTGATCCAACTGCTCTCTTATTGTTCAAATCTTTAACATTAGTTTGAGACGCTAGCAGTTGAATCTTATTGTTCGAGACCAAGTGTCTAAACTTCTTAAAACACCTAATGGCAACAAAAACGTGTTTTTCAATAAAAGAATACCTTACTTTGTAATTTTATAGGATTTGACTAAAGAATGGTACGGGCTGTTCAACCTTCTCTGTTCGATTGTACTAAGATAGATGAGAATGTGGATGATCCTAGAAAAGCATATAGCATGAAGTCCTTCGAAAATTCTAGGTTGATAAGAGTTGGAGCTTGTGATATTGCATGTTTGATAACCTCAAAAATATATTTTCTTTCTTTTTCCATTTGAATGCAAGACCCTTCTTCAACATCATTGTTAACAGTTTCATAAGAGTGGAAAAATCAGGCATAAATCTATGAAAAAGTTTATCCTTCCCAAGAAGCTTTGGAGAGCTTTCTTATGGTGTGGTAATGGAAGTGTTTAGATGGCTTCAACTCTTTTAGGATCAATTGTTAATCCTTCCTTTGAAATAAAGTGGCATAATAATTTTCCTTCGTGTGCCAAGAATACACACTTTTGATTCAACGACACTCTGAATCTTCTACATCTATGTAATACTTGCCTTAGGTGAAAGATGTGGTCTGTTGTATTCTTTGAGAACATAGTGATATCATCTAGATATACGAACACTATTTTGTGAATTAATCCTTTGAATGCCATATCTATAGCCTGCTGAAATATTGCACTGACATTTGACAATCCAAATGGCATCTTCTTACAAGCATATGTGTCCCATTTCATAGTGAAGGTTGTCTTAAACTGATCTTCCTCTTTGACCATTATATTATTAGAAATTGAGTATCCATCTAGCAATGAAAATCTTTGGAACCAACTACTACTTGTAGGATTTGTTCCATTGAAGGAAGTGGATAATGATCTTTAAGTGATTCTCTATTTATATCATGGAATTATAGACAATATGATTTCTCTTTTTCTCTTTCTCATCGATATCAAGTTCGTAACCCAACTTGAATGTTTGATACGAAATATGATGCTAGATTTAACTAGCTTGTTTAACTTTTTTCTAATTAGAGGTTTAATGTGAGGATTCACTAGCCTTTACTTCTATCCGATAGGTTTGGACTCTGGATATAGCTCAATAGTATGTTGTGCTAAATTTGGGTTGAAACCTATAAAATCGTGATAAGTCTAGGTGAAGACATTAGGGATTTTTGGAAAATTTGAATAAATTACACTCTCTCTTGTCGATTATTTACTTTGCCAATTTGCAATATATTTCATTCACCTGCTGAAATGGGCTTTGATTCCTCACCCTTTAGATGAATATTTGTATTTTCCTTCCTTAATTGATCATTTGGGTTGAAGATTGAATCCAAAGTTACAAGACCTTTCAGTAATTTGTTAGTACTCAGCTACACCACTTGGTCACCATACTACTGCTCCAACTTATCTTGGTTTCCAACAGAGAACTTTGCTTCTTCTTGTAGAAAATTGACAATTTAATGATCATTCTCGAAGACTTTTCAACTTTTTTTTCTATCTCCTGCACACTGGTCTAACAACTACTTTGATATGAGAATGAGATTTCTCACTTTTGATACTTTTACAACATTAAATGCTGCTCTAATTGCTGCTAGTTTGTATGTTGCTTCATTATTCTTTATTGGGATGGAATTGATGTTAAAAGCTTAGAAATATTCAATGATAACACATAACCAATTTTTTAAGTTCTTCAACAGATCATTGTTGGCAGCATTTTCACCTCTAACTTGGTTCATGATTAACTCACTATCTCCGAACACATGCAAGATTTTAATACCTCTATTTCTTTTCGAATGCAACTGTGAATTAAATCTTCGTACTTAGTTATGTTGTTTGAGAAAGAAATTGGAAGCAAAAAGTGAGTAATATTTTGTACCTTGTGTTGAAAATACCATAGCTCCTCCTCTTGCACCTTGTATACTCCTCAAGTAATCAAATAATAATGGCCACACCTCATTATCATCTTTGTGAAATGGCTTGGTAATGCTAGGGAGAGATTGATTCTCTTCATGAAAAAAATGTAATCCCAATTCAGCTTCTTCCATTTTCTTGTAAGGGTCAAAATCATATGCCTCTTGTTCACCCATTCATGAAGATTCAATTACGGAATGCATCTAACATTAGTATCTACTTCATAGGTGCTTGGATAATCCTCTTGATCAAATATTGAACAATTCACTTTGATTGGAATTGTTGTATGAGGATTAATATGAAATTTTACAATAGGCTTAGATCTGATTATAGCCTTAGCTCCATACCTTGTTCTAAATAACATATGTGACCAATCATCGAGAAAAATAGCCTCCAATTTTAGCGGTGAAGTCTGTGGATAAACATAACACGAAGAGTAGTGGAAAATCTATGAATGATACATCCTGTAAGATGGTCACATTAGGACATTCATGTAATGTGAGTTTTAAAAATTTGATGAATCCAATTGTTGTTACCACTATCCCATCCAATTGTACCACACCTCTAGAAATGACTTCATATTGAAGAACCAACTGATCAGCAATTTGTTTTGGCATTACATAGCTAGTTGATACCAAATAAATTATGTAATTATGGAAAAACTTATCTTTGATGATCAATGAGATATAAAACTATGGAGGTGTTAAAAAATTTCTTATTGGTCACCTTGATTTCCTCTTTGCTGAGCTACATTGGTGAGTACCTTCTCTTGATCTTTGGATGAGTGATTCAATGCATACCAATTTTCCATCGCATATTGTAATAGGTATCTTTGGTCTGGGGTAGCTAATGGTTCCCACATTCAATTTCTTCATCTAATCAACGATGTTGAGTGGAGATGAGCTATCTATTTTCTGCCCCTTATTTTACATAGTTTATTCTCACACATGGGTTGTCACAACCGACATTTGGGCTAGTGTAGAAGGTGACTTGGGTTGACCTTACACATTGGGAGCTGTAATTTGACCACTAACACCTTGTGGAGTAATAGAGGGTTGTCGATTATTTGAATTAGATGAGTATCCCTCTCCGATATTCCTTTTCTTAGACCTTGTATTAGCTTCTACACTTTGAGAAGGGTCTTGATTTATGCCATAAAAATCTTCAGCCTATTAATTGAAAAGTGTGGTTTGATTTGGAGGTGCCTCTTGTTGATTTTATTCATGTCGTTGATTTCCTTCTTGGCATGTCTCTTGTTCCACACCCATTGTTGTCACCATAAGAGCTTGATTCAAAGCACCATTAAAACACATTGATTGGTTATGAGGTTGATTGCATGGGAAGCACCAGTCATATTCTTGAGCTATGTTATTTTGCACTAGTACCAAGGCTCTAGATGTGGATTCAATATTAGGATTGTAAGGCTGAAATGACCTATTAGCAGTAGGTTTGACATGGTTCTGATTTGTAGTTTGAACTCATGGTCTATTAGGCTGATCTGAGAGGCCTATTAGGTTGGGTTTGAGGATGATATGATCTGAAATTTTGATCTTGCTTCCTCTTAAGTGACACCAACTCATTACCTTGGTTTTGCAACTACTTCATGACTTCTTATAGCATGCCTTAGGTACTAGAAGATGACGAAGAAGCTTCATTGGAACTATGATTTCTTAGAGAAAGAATGGGAGCTAATGTGGTTTCTTGAATAGTACTTGGGGCTTCTATTTCTAGATAGAGAGGCATAGGTTTCCTAGGTGCAAGTTTTCCAGCTTGAATTATGCAATTTGCAACTATAATAGAAATGCTATAGGCTACGGGTAAAGTTACACCTTCTAGGGATTGTTTCATCATTCTAATATCAGAATTTAAGGTTTTAGCAAGAAGAAGAGAAAATCACCTTCGGCTTTGGTCTCATAAAGCAAGCAGAATTCTAACCCATGTCCTATAAAACCTAAATTTGAAATTGGCCATCTACTCATTTGGTGTTGTCTTAATTGTGGTTAGTTGTTCCAATAGAAACAAATTATCTACCTTCTCTCTAAATTGATTATGAAGAGATGTGCACAAATGGTCCCAATTCTAGATAGATCCTTCTTTGAAGCTCCTAAACCTTTTTAAAGCTTTACCCATAAAGGAATATGCTAACAGCTTAACTACAACATCCATTTCATTAATTTCATGAATTTTACAGGCATTTGTAATGTCTTGGATGTGGTCAATCGAAGTTATATGGTTTTCTCCAATGAAATATGGAATGTTCTTCAATTCTACAACTGGAATTGGATTTTGTGCATTGAGACTAAGTGGGATGCTTCCCGTGAAGTTGATATAGGGATTTGGTTGTGCCATCATGATTGGTCAGAGAACTATAGTTGATTGAATAAAAGTCCTGTTGGTGTCGAATCACAGCACCCCTGGGACTCCGCAACGCGATCGTTTGAGACTCCCAGTGCGATTGCACAACATGGAGCTTTTCCCAAGTGTGGGACCTTGTGAAATCGGAAAAGCTCTCCGGATGAAGGCCGGCTCCTATTCCTCTGTTCAGATGCACCAATAAAACGCAGAGGTTTACTCAATAAACCCTAACCTAACTACCAAGGAGACAGGGAGAGAGAAATGCATAAAAATAAACCTAAGCTAAGGAGGTGATGCACCGAGGAATGTAGAACATATGTCTTGCCAATAAACACAAACCAATAAAATGTAATGCAAAAGATATGCACAGATAGCCAGATTCATAGTGAAGATCGGAAGGATGCAAATAAACACGTAGAGGGTTGAGAAAACATCCACAGATATGCATTAATTTGCTCCAAGGGGGTGATACAACACTGCAAAATGCCAAGAGGCAAGGTTGCATTACAATTTCAAATGGGAAGGTCCTTTGCTCCACAAATCCACCTGCCAGGGAGAAGAAGGGAGGAGGCACAAAACAAAATGTCCGACCCTTTTTAAAACAGCCTCTCCTTACATTTATATGAGAAAAAATGAGGGAGAAGAGAAATTCGGAATTTCTTCCAACCACCTCCACATCCGCACCTAACTCGTCTCATTATGGCGGACTGTACTTCGAATCGGGTTTGGAAGAAGCCCCGGCATGTGTTCGATGCTTGCGTTGTCCCGAAACCCGCTTCCCACGTGATTCCGAGCTTTCTTTTGTGTCGGGGCGGAAGATGAACCCGCATGCGCATCGGGTCCGGAGGGGTGCTCGACATGCTTTTGCCCCGTGCATCCCCGACGTGTTTTCCCGACCTCGAAACCCGCATTTCTTTTGCGTCGGGTTTTGGAGACCCCCCGACACATTTTGTCCCACCATGCTTCTCCGCCCGTGAACCCGCGTTTGCCCTGTGTCGGGTTTTGCGGCCCTTCCGTCATGCTTTCCTGGCTTGCCCGCCCGACTGGTTTTCGCGATTGCTTTGGCGCGGGATTTGGAGACCCGCATACATATTTTCTTCTTTGTCGGGTTTGGAAGAAACCCCGACATGTCCCTTTGCCGTGTCTTTCGCCTCTGATCTGTTCCAGTCGGGTTCGGGAGGTGGCTGTGCATATGCATCGGGCTTGGGAGGATGCGCAACATGTTCTATGCTCGTGCTTCTCCGCCCTGTCCTCCCGACTCCCAAACCCGCGTTTGCCCTGATTCTGCCGGAGAGGGGAAAATATACAACAAGTCCTACTAGGTTGAGGTGTTGATAAGGTTATGTTTGGTGAAGATGGAAACCTTTAAGCTCTTCTTCCTCTTCTTCCTCTTTTTGGGGATAAATGTAAGTAGAAAAATAGTCCCTCTTCTCTATATCTTGACCTTGATTGAATTCTTCTCATAAATATTTTGAGCTTGGATTTCAAACCAAAGTGGATTATGCCCTTTTGGAGTTTCTAGATGTTCTATTTCAAAGGATATTACAAGTTGTAATTTAACAAAGAATGTAGAACACCAAAGTTGCTACAATAAAATTCTTCAGTCCCACCGGCATGCAGAATCATTATCACCAAATCACATCACCCTCCTATTTTCAAAAGTGTTTTGGTTCTTGCTCCTAAACTACCCGCCACAATCTACTTCTAATGTAGGAAAACTATCTAATCCTAATTTAAATTTCCAAGGGATCAAGGAGAAAGGGTGCATGAAAGTAAATCCTACACTAACAACGATGATACACCGAAAAGGAGGGAATGAGAATAGATTTCCATTGTGTGAAAAATAGAAGCAAATTACATACTAGAGAGGGTGATAACAGTTCTCCATTGTCTAGAAAATGCATTCATAATAATATTTCATACAAAAAAATTATAATGAATCCTGCAAGAGCATAAAATAGACACAATATATTGGCAATAAGATTTGAAGAGGCAAGAAGAACTACAAACAAAAATAGCAAGGAGGATACATCCACAAAATTATATCTATTTCTTCATTGATATACACAGTTCAATCTATGAAAAAGTAAAGGAATGGATCACTGTGCAAGGAGTTCACTATAAGGGCCTCAGTAGCACATTGGCTTTACAAAATTGAAATGCCAAAAATTTCTACTCAAACTATCCCCTCCTTAACAATGAGCCCAACATTTAAATTTATAGAATTTTTGAAGAGAGAGGGAAAAGGGATGTAAATCCCAAAATCCACTTTCCAACCACTTGAAAGATGTCATAAATGTGCCCAAATGATGATATATGACCTTTAGAAGGCACCCCATACTGTCCCATGACTTGCAATAGTGAAAAATGTATGCCCATGCTTCATTAAATGCATCTCCAACCACTAATAAAATCATTGTTCAAAACCTATAAAATTTTCCTTAAATTCATCATAAAAATTAATCAATCTCTATTTTCTTAATTTCTTTTCAACTAACCTAAAATCACAATTCGACAAGACCAATTTTGTGAAAATTTGATGAGAATTGAAAAAGTTATGGCCTTCTAAGTGTGAGCAGATAATTTTGGTTTACCAAGAAATTCTTGCAATTTATGGGATTGAGTATTAAATTTTTTGATGTAGAGGATGTCGAGCCCTTTCTAAAAAGTTCGCTTTGTGAAAATTGGAGTTCGAGTCAAAATTTATGACTTTGAAGTTCGGGGGTCGAGGTGTTCCACGCCGGCTCTCATAATCAGCATTCAACCACTTGGGTATTGTGGGTTTTTGGGGAACTCATGTTCCCAAAGTACTTGGACCTCCTAGGCTACCAAAGTCCAAATTTTCCTAACACACTCTGTGTGGTGATTTTTCCTTCGCAGGGAATTCACTTCCCCATGGTACTTGGACCATCTCGACCTCCTTTCTCCATGTTGCCCAACTCGGGATTTTCTATCCTTATGTGTCAACCATGACCAAGTTAGGTGGGCCATGACCAATAAATTCTCTACAAAAATCACCTGTAGGTATTCAAAGTGATTTCTGTGTTTAGGTCGCACGCATGTCACCTAGGCCACTTAGGCCGCTGTAACCTTCTTCACCCATAACATGGGCTTCCAACAACCTTCTTGACCGCATAGTAGTCTTCGTGACCGTGTTAACTAGGTGATGAGGTCCGTTGACCCCACATTTTCTCGCATTTCACTCCTATGGGCATTTCATCTTTTACACACATGAATGGCCCAAGTGAGACTTGGGCCTCAAACTCCACTTTTTCCGCACAAGTCCTTCCCTATGACCATGTCAGTTTTCTTAAGCCCACATGTTCCTTGGTCCACTTGGGATTCTCTCTTCCCATTTTTCTCAGTAACAACCTTTAAATCATTTGATTACTCGGCAAGCCATGGAAAAATACGATTGTGTATTTAGTGTTTCCCTCCTTTACTTCTTAAACCAACTTGAGCTCACTCGCATAGAGGTTAGGTTACCATTTAAATATCTCGGTGGTAACTAGAAAAGTTCAACCCTTCAACTAATGTCTGGATTAGTTGCCAATGCAACACAAATTGGTCATTTATTTGAATAGCTCGTTCTTCTCTGAATAACTCGGTAAGCCGACTTTCTTGTAATGTATCCTAAGTGTGGCATTTTATAAAAATAACTCGATGGGAAATATGATCTCAGTGAGCTAGATGCAATGTTAAACAACTCGGTTCAAGAACATGTGAAAATATGAGTTCTCTTATTGCATGGATTGGTGGATCCTTTTGGTTCCAAAACATTTCTCACTTAGCTTGATGCTATCCATGAATATGATGTTATCACCGAATCACAAAGACCCAAAGTGTTTATACAAGCACATATACTTGAACTCACGGTGTGATTAGATAACATGGGTACTATCTCCAAGTTGTGGGACTTGCTACTTGAGATAGACCTCCAGAGAAAGCTGGTTCTTGCTCCTAAACTACCTGCCACAATGTACTCTAATGCAGGGGAAATTAACTATTCTAATCTAAATTTCCAAGAGACCAGGGAGAGAGAATGCATAAACTTAAATCCTACACTAAAGCAAGATGATACACCATAAAATGAGGGTGTGAGAGTAGTCTTCAAATGCATGAGATATGAAGCAAAGTGCACACTAAAAGGGGTGATGATAGTTCTCCACAATCTAGTAAAATGCATTCACAAAAATATTTCAAACATGCACAATGATAATGGATCCCTGCAAGGGCATAATAATAGACAAAATATTCTTGTAGAAAGATTAAAGGGGGAAATAAGAATGCAAGAAAACATAGCAGGGGAAGATACATGCACAAATTGATATTTTATTGCTTCATGATATGCACAGTTCAATCTATTACAAGTTAAGGGCCTAGATCACCATGCAAGGAGTCCACTATAAGGGCCTACAGCACATTGGCTTCACAAATAAATTTTGACAGAGCTTTGCTATCTGAAAACTCCCCTTTACAATGAGCCCAACACTCCAATTTATAGAAAAAATGAGAAGAGAAAGAGAAGGGAAAATTAAAATCCCGAAATTTGTCCTTCAACCACTTGTAAGAGGCATTAAATGGATTAAAATGATTATACATTACTTGAAAAAGGCTCCTCATACTGTCCCATGTGCTGCAGCAGAGAAAGAATGATGGCTATGCCTCTTAATTGCACTCCCAACCACCAAATAAAACATTGTTATGAACCCGGCCACGTTTTATAAAAATATCCTTCGATCTCTCATCAAATCTGGAATTTCTTGATTACTATGTATCGGGCTCGGAACCACGATTCCAATGGTACCAATTTTGTGTGATTTCGTTGAAAAATGCAAAAGTTATGGCCTTTTGAGTGCAGCAGTAGCTATTTTGGGTCTAAGAGGCGTTTTCGTTATTTGACGAGAATGAGCTTTAATCGACTGGAGCCGAATATGTTTCTTTTATTTAAATATATCTACCCTCATTAAAAATAAGAAATCCAGCATTAAATGGCATAGAGGACATCGTGTTCGTTCCGAGAAAGTCCAATTTTGTGAAAATCGAGCTTGAGTCAAAAGTTATGGCGTTTGAAGTTTCACGGGTCAAACGTTGACTTTTCTTCTTGCCTTCGCCACTTCAGCTTTTTGCGCCCCATGCATTTTTGTCCCGCTGTCCCTGATGAAAATCTCCCGCTTTGGTCGATCGGGCTTCCTTGTTCTGCCATGCGATGAAGACACGTGGCGAGATTCCATTCGCTCTCGCTCTTTCGGCTTTTCGTGTCCTACGCGTACTTTTGGTGCAGATGTCCCAAACTGTTTTGGATGAAAGTCTCTGGATCGGCTGAATCGCGTTCATGTCCTCTGCGTACTTTTGTCCTAACTGCCCTGCATCGCCTCGGGACAAATATCTCCGAACCGCCGAAATGGATCGACGGCGCCAAACCGGGCCGATCCACGCCTCGCACGTACTTTTGGCCTAGCTGTCTGTCCATACCACGTGAAACAAAAGACTTAGCTAATTTTTTTCTTTTCGGCCGATTCAGCTTTTCGCGTCCCACGCGTCCCGATGTCCCAACTGTCCCACTGATCGCCTCGGACTAGGACATAGCCGATTTTCTTACCTTTTCAGCCCCAAGCTTGGTACGACAAACCTAAGTTCAACCCGAACTAGTACGACCCGAGCCCTTCAGACCCGAAATGCCTCAAAACAGTCCTGAAACCTTTTTTTTCTGCATTTTTTCCATTTTTTCAACTTGTTGGGATTTCTTCTTGGATGGGAGAGTTAGAAAAGGCTAAGGGGACCCCGAAAAGCATGATTTTGGGCCTCGAATCAATCTTACTCATTGGGATCGAATATTTGATGCATGTTATCAAAATTACCTTGAGGGGTGAATTTTGGATAACATATGCTCATTCTCTTTGCGAGGCAGCTCGGTGGGAAATGGAGTAGCTCCATGAGCACAACCAACCTATTTGAACCCAAACATGAAATTTTAACCTTTCTCAACCACTTCTAATTTACAAATCTCCTAACATAGGAAAAAATGCGTGAGCACTAAATTTCCCATTAATTTTATATAGTAGGACCCACAATACAAACTCGTCAGTTATAAAATTTGTTAGGGTATAAGAATTGAATAACACAAATCAACCTTTCACAACACATTTACAAGAAGTTGAATTCTTGAAAATGCAAGTTACAATCCCTCCACTTAAGTGGAGACAACATGGAAAATATTTTACAAAAGTAGGATCTCTCTTTATTTTTTTCATGGTGCAACTATGACAACACTTCACTTGAGATCCACCATATTTTTTAAAATCTAAACACAACAACAAAAAAAGGGACTAGGAAACACACATCACCCAACCAATAATTCAATGAGAAGGAGAATCATTCTTTCTCATTGTCCCCGAGCCCCAACAATTAAGCAATAAGTGGTATGAGACAACCAAGGTAACTTTACATGGATTCCACAATAAGATTAAAATAACTTCTAAAACAATGATAACAATGAAACAAATAACAACAAAACACAAGTTTCCCAAGCACAAAGGATCAATACTCAAACCAAGAAAGATAAAAATAATCATGGGGATACACTTATGCCACCAAAATGGTTTGTGTTCCCACATTAAAGCTTCCAAGAAACCCAATCATATACCAACAAGACTTTTATACTTCCCTAGAAAAAAATCTTATGTCTCCCTCAACTCTTATACCTCCCTCAATAAAACATGTAAGATAAGCACAAATTTCACTTATCTACAAAGGTGGGACACCCCAACCCAACTCCCTCCAAAGATACACAATAATAATCTTATACCTCCCTCAAAAATATTCCCATTTCCTTTTTCTCCTACACAACCTAAAGGAGCATTATATTTCCCAAAATCACAACCATACAACAATCATCCATTCACAAACATTTGCACAACAAAATAGCAATAAGAATACATGGGTGAAGTCCCTACCTTTCCATTACAAGAGTATCCAATCCACAAACACAAGCTCCAAGCCTTTCCAAGTCCAAAGAAAGGAAAATCCAACTCCAAAGCTACCAAAAATCATTTTGAAAGCAAGCTCCTCAAAAATGCAAGAATCCAAATAAACTATGTAACCCCAAAATCATCAAAAAACTTGAATAAATAGAAAAGAGAGGAGAGAGAGATGATGTGGCTCCATGTAGGATGCCACATCATTCCTCATCCACTCAACATCACATGGTCAAACCCCAAACCCAAAGCTCAATAAATTGGTGGTTGATGAAATGACAACCCTCTTACACACATAAAGTCTTACCCACACCTCTAAAGGAAAAAATTAAAATATTGTGTAATAAAGTGCAATAAATATCACTTTTTTGTCTTACAATCACATAATGGGTTTAGTTTTGACCCATTAACCCATAAGGGTAGTTGGTAGGTTAAATTAAGAGGTGTGGGACAAGCTTAACTTGTCCCACAAGCCTCCAAAAATGGCCCTTAAGCCCAAATCTAAATTTGACATGCAAGGTTGAGTACACAACACTCAAAAGTAATAAAATCCTTTCAAATCCAACATAAATCAAGGACCATCTACCCACATTAAATACCCCCTTTGGTCACATCTCAAATTACAATAATTAATCAAGTTTAATCAACTTAAATGGAGCAATTTAACTAACAATAATAAAGGTGACTCACAATACTAAAATAATTCAAATACTCACAAAATAAATAAAACAAAAAGGAAAACAACACATTTACCCAAGGTCACATTTGAGGCCACCCCAATGGGGACCTCCTAACAATATAACAACATACAAATACACAAGTTGCCAAGGTGACCTATTGTCAATACCCCAAATTCCTTCATTGTTGGTCTCATATCCCCTTTTTTGTTTGTTGTGTTACAATTTCCTACAAAAATCAAAATAATACCTTTCTAGCCTCGTGGCCATATTAACGACATCGAGACAATAAAACACACATATACATATCAATTCACATCATCAAATATCATAACTAAACCATCACTAAAATCAAGTAATTTCACCAATTGTTCACAATTTCAAATATTTTGATTCTATCAATTCATCAATTAACAATAAGATCACAAGACTAACTAAATCATCTAACAAAATTTGTATACTAAAATCCAATGAGTTAGTACATATATAAAGTAGTAACTCTAGATCATCATCAAATACTGATATGTCAATCCATGCATATAATCCATCATATAAGTCACATCATGTCAAAAGTCTAAAACATCCATACTGTCTATCAAATAGGCTAATCAAATATAGTAATGTCCATATATCAATGTCTAAAGATCAAATATGATAACAATGTCTATGGATCCAATCCAAAGTAAGAAAAATCATAGTAATATCAATGTCAAAGAGGAGTGGGCACTACATCCCCTCCCATTAAATCTCAAAGAGGTGTGGGAATTGTGCTCTTAAAGGTGTGTCATCCTCCCATGTAGTTGTTGTCTCATTATACCGATCCCACTAGACAAGAACCTGATCAATCTCTCTTCCTCAAAGGCCTAGGGTCTTACGCTATAAAATGCACACGAGCTCTACCATCACCTTCACATGATCCTATAACTATAATGCGGTCCAATCCAATACATGAAAAGGATCTGGAATGTACCTTATAAGCACACAAACATGAAATACGTCATGGAAGTGAGAAAGATGGGTTGTAATGCTAGATGGTAGGCCAAATTACGATCCGCTCAAAGATCTAAAAGCGACCAAAAACCTATGAGATATCCTAGAGCCTTTTCCATAATGAATAGGGCTCTTATGAGGCATGACATAAAGAAACACCTTTGTGCCCACCTCAAAACTTGATCTATCCTTTGCTGATCTACATACTTCTTATGTCTATCCCGAGCCTCCTACAATCTCTTTGTAATCACCACCACTTGTTTCTCCATATCATGTAATAATGCTGGCCGAAGAGATACCTTGTCCTATAACCTATCCCAAATAAGTGGTGTCCTAGACTCCCTACCATACAATTCTTGAAATGGATTCATACCAATCAAACTCTAAAAAGTGTTGTTGTAAGCAACCTCCACTAAGTAAAAATACTCCTCCCACATTGATTGATGGTCCATGACATACATCCAAAGAATTTCCTCTAAAATATGATTCACCCACTTTATCTATCCATTTGTCTTAGGGTGATAGGTTGTACTAAAGTTTATCTTCATCCTGAGAGCATACTGCATGGTAGTCCAAAAGTGAGAGGTGTACAAGGGATCACCGTCACAAATTATCTTCCATGTAATCTTGTGTAGTCTAACCATCTCATCAAGATATAATCGTTCCACTACACTAGATGTATAGGTGGTATTCACTAGAGAAAAATGAGCCACTTTCATCAATCTATCCACCGTGACCATAATGGCATCATGGTGGTATCTCAACAAAGGTAACCCTACAATGAAATCAATGGAAATGGTATCCATTTTCCACTTTGGTATGACATGAGGATATAGAAAGCCAAATGGATACTAATGCTCGAATTCACCTTCTGGAACTCTAAATAGTGAGACACAAAAGGATTTACGTATCTCTATAGCCCTCTCTAATGGTACAACTGTTTCAAAGTGGCATCCATCTTCTTCACCCTTGGATGGGATAAATAGTGTGCATAATGTGCCTCAACAAGAATATCCTACCTCAATCCTCCATCTCTAGGTACATAGATCCAACCTCTGTTATGAATAATACCATCTTCCTCTAATGTAAATCCATCAAACTTCCCCTCAAGGGGTCTCTGGGACTCGATCTCTACTCCAACGAAAAGGTAGAAGTTGTTAGGTGGAAGCTGCGGTAAGCTCATGGTCCTCAAGTATGTACCAATTTTTGTAACCATAACCAAATGTCTCCGATGACTCAAGGCTTCTACAATCACACTCTTCTTCCCCTTCACATCCTCTTTCTCCATGTCATACTAAAAAAAAAGCTTCATCTAATTCCATTAACATATGTTTAGATTGGGTTGTGTGAAGATATTTCGAAGACTCAAGTGATTTATCCCAAGAATTAACATTCTACCTAAAATAAAATGTCTCCATCGAACCAAATCATGCATAAGTATTACAATCTCAAGGTCACGAGTCGGATAATTTATCTCATAATCCTTGAGTTTGCGAGACTCAAAGGAAACTATATGACCCTCCTGCATCAATAAACCTCTGAATCCTACCAAATAAGTAAGTCTCCTTGCGGACCTAGCACTCTTAGAATGGGTGTTGTCGTAAGGCATTCCTTCAATGACCTGAAGGCTTGATCACATCTATCTGACCAAAAAAACTTCTTCCCTTTTTGTTGAAGGGAAGTGATGGGATGCAAAATACGAGAGAAATCCTAAACAAGCCTTTTGTAATAACATTCCAATCCAATGAAACAATGCACATCGGTCACCTTTGGTATATTATGGCCAATCAATGATAGCTCTAATCTTGGAATGATCAACTTTGATACATTTCCCAAAAATAATGTGTCCTAAATAGTAAACCTTTGTTTAGAAAATGCACACTCTCCAAGTCCTCGTAAAGTTGATTCTCTCAAGACATTGTAGATCATAGTGAAGGTGCTCCTCATTCTCGTCACATGTCTGTGAGTAAATAAAAATATCATCAAGGAATAGGAGTAGAAAGTGGTCTAGAAAATTCCTAAACACCCCATTCATCAAACTCATGAATACTGTAAGGGAATTCCTCAAACCGAATGACACAAATTTTAACTAATAGTGGCCATATCTCATACGGAAAGTTGTTTTGTTGACATCTCTCTCGCAATCCTCAAGTGATGGTAACCATAATTAAGATATATGTTGGAGAAAATTGTAGCTCTGCTCATCCGATCGAAAAATTATTGATGTGAGGAAAGGGGTAATGATTCTTGATTGTTACTTTATTCATTTGTTTATAGTGCACACATAAATGCAAGTATTTTTCCTTTTTCATCACAAAAATCAATAGTGCACCCCAAGGAGATACACTATGACATATTAGGCCTTTCTCAAGAAGGCACACTAATTATAACTTTAGCTCACATACCTCAAGAGTGGTCATCCTATATGGAGCACCCGAGATAGGATCCACTCTCGTAACAAAATCAATATGGAATTCTATCTCACATGGGGGAGGTAATGTTGACACCTCACCGGGACAAAATATCTAAAAATCCTTAAAAATGGGGTGATCATCAAGTGAAGGTAAACTAGCCTCATCCTCCGACCTATCACTAAATGTAATAGCATAAAATTGACACCCACATTGTACACACCGCTTAAGCTACATAGTGGAAATAGTGTGAATAGAGATGATTCTCCTAGCTTGAGCTATCACCGACTAACTCGCCAAAGTGTTTGCAAAAGATAAAACCTTGATGTAACAATCAACTCTATCTCTACGTGAAGATAACCAATCCATCCCCAATAGAAATCCATAATAACTTCAAGGAAGGATACAAAGATCCAAGGTAGTTATGAAGTTTTCTCTAGGTCAACTACGTACTCCTAGACTAAGGAGTCTACTCATACCTTGGCTCATTAAGCCATCTCAACATCCCAACTAAGGCCCTGCCTAACTACCATTAGCTTGGATGGATCTACTAAATAAGGTGCAATAAAAGAATTAGAAGAACCAAAATTAAACAATATAGAGGTAGGGATACCACCAATGCTACCTATAGTCTCTATCATTGTGCCATAATGTTCTACCTAGCAGCTTCTCAACTACTACATAAATCGATGGCTACTTCCCATGTTGCAATCAGAGGCCAAGAAATAGGTTCCTTACCCTTGTTATTAGGGTTCTATGGTCACTTTCTCAATTTTTTTACAAGTACACTACATCCATAAAAACTACCTTGTCACCTCCAATGAGATGTGGCTCAGGAAAGTACTCAAGTGGTCTATGTCATGGATCCTGATAATCTTGCCATGGGCTGTTGTGATTGTTGTTGACAAGCTCATGCTTTATTAGATCTAGGTACTCCCTATATCTTGATGGATCCTTTAGAGGAGTCCATATACTATTTCCTCTCTAAGTATCAAATCTATGTGGAGGTCTAAATGGTGGACGAGTATTCTATTGTTCTTGCCGCCGAGGTGGCTTCTATGGTGGCCTCGAAAGAAAATCAGTAAAGAATTGTCTCGCCAAAAGGAGGAGGAGATGACCCCATCGACCTACTATCATACATCTACCGAATACATATCCTCACTGCTCTCTAGCATGGTTTGTCTTCCTCTAGTCTCCTTTCTTTGTAATGTTAGCCTTCTCAACGGCCTCAAATAAGGTCTACAGATAATGAATGCGTAATACACCTCCCAATTCCAAGTTCGTAACCCCGATGAGCCTATGTATCCCGACCTTCTCATCCTACATATAGTTGACATAATAAAGCAAGTCAAGAAACCCACTCTCATACTCCGCTATTTTCATGGATGCCCGGCATAGGTCATGAAAATAATTTATCCTCTCGTAAATAAACCTCCTTCATATGTATCTACTCTTGAGCTAGTCCTCAAAGCACTCCAAAGTAATTTTCTATGAGTCTACATGGATCTTCTTCTCCTCGGTCCTCCACAAGACACCTGCTCCATCCGTCGAAGATGAATCTCAACACGATCCTTGTGTTGCTAGTACATGGGATAATATTGAAACATCTACTCAAGCTCACTAACCAAGAATTTTCTTGAGAATCTCATGTATCACAACCATAATTAGATGGGATTACCTTCAGGATCTCCTTGATATGATCTAGGCACTGATGACTATCAACCCCTAGGTCTCTCTACATACTCATCCCTTGGTCTAGGGATCCTAGACCTATCTCTCGTGTCCTAAAACCCTATATCCATGGCCCCTATGAGGTGAATCTACTCTAGAAGACTCTATGTGATATTTCTATGCCCTATTATCATTTTTGTGTCTCAAAGGGTGCTAAGCCTTATGTGATGGCTCCCTTTCATGATGGTCGGGTCATTCCCCACCGCTCCACATTATATAGCTGCATTGACATCATGTAATGTCTTTAGTATCTATAGAATTATTGTGGAAACAACCTTCTTTGGATGTGGTATATCTAACTTCACACAAAAAATCCACTGTTTGGTTCATGCCTCTTGCACAAACCAAGACGGGAGTTAGCTTATCATTATCTAGGTTTTTTATGTTGAAAGAAAAATATCATGCAATCTAGTGTGATCTAGTTGTAGGTTGTAATAGGTTATCTATTTTTTTTCCAAGTGTGCCCAAGGTTCCAAACTTTGAACCCACCACTCTGATACTAAGTGTAACACCCACATTTTTCCTGTAAAAAACCCAAGATAAAACCCAATGATTAGTTAGGAAAATTTATGGAATAATTTTTTTGTTTAAACGGGTTGCAATGGGATAACCTTCAACTAGATTTAATTATTTCATGATTAATAAATCCTTTGTTTTAATTAACAATTAATTATTATTATTTTAATTCAATCATTTTGGGCTTAAATCCCTCCTAGGGTTCCCGTTAATTCTCATTAATTAACTCTTATAAGTGATTACAAAATATTTTTTTAGATTAAGCAGTTGCAATGGGATAACCTTCAACTACATTTAATTAGTTCATGATTAATAAATCCTTCATTTTAATTAATAATTAATTATTATTATTTTAATTCAATCTATTTGAGCTTGAATCCCCTCTTAGGTTCCCGTTAATTCTCATTAATTAACTCTTATAAGCCATTAGTTAAGATACCGTTACAAAATTTATTTAATTTAGTATTATATTTCTAATGTCATTTATTGACTTAATATTCTATGGCTAAGGTCAAACTTACCCTAACCCTATTGATTAAGTTCAAATAATTTTAATTGGTATTTAAGTACTATCTATTTATCCATTTATAAAATTAGTTTAATTAATTCCTAAGGTCAAGTCCTTTATAAAAGTCACTAAACTAAAAAAATATAGGTCACACTTTAATCCTAACATCCTAACACCCCTTTAGTGGCCCCATTCACAAGTTACACATACATTTAATTTAAAAACATATTCCCACCAAAATATCCTCACCTAAAATTTGTAGGATTGATTCCCAACCATTAGATGGATTCATTTAGAGCCCTTGGATCTTAGGTATTCAATCTAACCCTAATCATCCTTATGAAGTTCTCTTATTCATTTCTTCTAACCTATTCTCTCATTTTCATTTTCAGTTGTAGGAGGAGTAGAAGAATGGGTGCCATGAAAGTTTTGTTCAAGCTCAAGGATGGATATACACATTTTTGTTGTTTATTTCATTTGCAACCCTCTCCCACAGTGCTTTTTTCACATTATTATTTGTTATTTTTTATTTTATTTTTATTTTCCATATTTGGGTATGGGCCACTTTCCTTATTTTAAGATATGGTTTAAATGGTAATATATATACACAATTTATTTAGAGGTGTGTGTGTGTGTGTGTGTGTGTGTGTGTGTGTGTGTGTGTGTGTGTGTGTGTGTGTGTGTGTGTGTGTGTGTTGTGTGTGTGTGTGTGTGTGTGTGTGTGTGTCTATATATATATTGTTTCTTAAAATATAAGCGTGGTAGTGAATAAATAAAAATATAGAACACTATGTATAAGGTGAAGCCGCGACCTCGGCCTCGTGAAAAACATTGTAGGGTTTAATAAAATGTGGCAACATTTTATTTAGTGGCTTTGGTTTAAATTAAGTGGATTTTTATTAATATTAATATTGATATCAATATTGTATAATGCAATTTTTATTTTATTTTTAATTTTCATAAATAAATAATTCTAATGTGTTTAATATATATATATATAAATTTATAAAATAATTTAAATAAAGAATATATATATATATATTCTTATTTTAAATAATCAAATTGAGCTATATGGCATAGTGAAATACAAGGTAAAGTAAATATAATTTTCTACCTCTTTTTATGAGAGCAAAATTAAGAAAAATAATTAAATTTCTAAGGAGAAGATTTTTCCTTAGTTTAAAACCTTAAAGTAACTATTTTCTTTTCTAATAACATAGTATTATATTTAACTATAGTTTCAACATTTCAAAATTGTCACTTTTATGATAAAATAGGAGAATATTTTATTTCTTTCACAATAGTATAAATGACATATATTATGAGAAAATAAGTGTATTTTCATACAAGAACACCAATCTTTTAAATTGAAACATATTACAATTTTGAGAAAAATATTTAAGTTGAATATAATCTTAGATTGAGAGAGCTTCATTTTCATTTCAAAACCATTTCAAGGTCCTTACTTCATCTAAATAATACAATACTTGATAGTTTCATTTTACAAGAACTAACCTATTTAAAATACAAGTTTTCATTCAATACACTCTTGGTAAGGTATACAAGTTGAAGAGATTATCATAGTAACAAATACAATTTCCTTTTTTACTTTCTAAATTTACATACATTTTGAAATCTTAATACAAATCAACCTTTCACAACACATTTACAAGAAGTTGAATCCTTTAAAATGCAAGTTACAAGCCCTCCACTTAAGTGGAGACAACATGACAAATATTTTACAAAAGTAGGATCTCTCTTTATTTTCTTCATGGTGCAACTATGACCAAAAATTCACTTGAGCTCCACCATCTTCTTCAAAATCCAAACACAAAAAAAAAAAAATAGGGGATTAGGCAACACTCTCCACCCAACCAATAATCCAATGAGAAGGAGAAGCCTTCTTTCTCATTGGCCCCCGAGCCCCAAAATGAAGCAATAAGGGGTATAAGACAACCAAGGAAAATTTACATGGCTTTCATAAACAAATTCAAAAAACTTCCAACAAAATGAAAAAAAAAAAATCACAACAACACACAAGTTTCCCAAGCACAAAGGCTCAATACTCAAGCCAAGAAAGAGAAAAGAAACATGGGGATTCACTTATGCCTCCTAAAGGGTTTGAGTTCCCACCTTAAAGCCTCCAAGAAACCAAATCACATACCAACAAGACTCTTATGCCTCCCTCAAAAAAAAAAAAAAAAAACTCTTATGTCTCCCTCAACTCTTATGCCTCCCTCAATAAAACATGCAAGATAAGCACAACTTTCACTTATCTACAAAGGTGGGACACCCCAACCCAACTCCCTCCCAAGATACACAATAATAATCTTATGCCTCCCTCCAAAATATCCCCATTTCATTTTTCTCCTACACAACCTAAAGGCCATTCTATTTCCCAAAATCACAAACATACAACAATCATCCATTCACAAACATTTGCACAACAAAATAGAAATAAGAATACATGGGTGAAGTCCCTACCTTTCCATTACAAGAGTATCCAATCCACAAGCACAAGCTCCAAGAATTTCCAAGTCCAAAGAAAGAAAAACCAACTCCAGAGCTTCTAACAAGCATTTGAAAACAAAACTCCTCCAAAAATACAAGAGTCAAAATAAAACAAGTAACCCAAAATCATCAAAAACTTGAATAAATAGAAAAGAGAGGAGAGAGAGGTGATGTGGCTCCATGTAGGATGCCACATCATTCCTCCTCCACTCCACATCACATGGTCAAACCCCAAACCCAAAGCTCAATAAATTGGTGGTTGAGGAAATGACAACCCTCTTACACACTCAAACTCTAACCCACACCTCAAAAGGACAAAATTAAAATCTCATGTAATAAAGTGCAATAAATAACACTTTTTATCTTACAATCACATAATGGGTCTATATTTTACCCCTAAACCCATAAAGGTAGTTGGCAGGTTAGATTAAGAGGTGTGGGACAAGCTTAACTTTTCCCACAAGCCTCCAAAGATGGCCTTTAAGTCCAAATCTGAATTTGACATGTAAGGTTCAATACACAAAACTCAAAAGTAATATAATCCTGTCAAATCCAACATAAATTAAGGACCATCTACCAACATTAAATACTCCCTCCTTTGGTTACATCTGAAATTGTAATAATTAATCAAGGTTAATCAATTTAAATGGAGTAATTTAACTAACCATAATAAATGTGACTCAAAATACTAAAATAATTCATATACTCACAAAATAAATAAAACAAGAAGGAAAGCAACAAATTTACCCAAGGTCAAATTTGAGGCCACCCCTAATGGGGACCACATAATAATCTAACAAAAAAAAAAAAACATAGAAATACACAAGTTGCCAAGGTGACATGTTGCCAATACCCCAAATTCCTTCATTGTTGGTCTCCTATCCCCTTTTTGTTTGTTGTGTTACAATTTCCTACAAAAATCAAAACAATACCTTTCCAACTTCCTAGCCATATTAACAACATCGAGAAAATAAGATACATATATACATATTAATTCACCTCACAAAATTTCATAACTAAACCATCACTAAAATCAAGTAATTTCACCAATTGTTCACAATTTCAAATATTTTGATTCTATCAATTCATCAATTAGCAATAAGATCACAAGACTAACTAAATTATCTAACAAAATCTATATACCAAAATCCAATGAGTCAGTACATATATAAAGTAGTAACTCTAGATCATCATCAAATATTGATATGTCAATCCATGCATGTAATCTATCATATAAGTCGCATCATGTCAAAAATCTAAAACATCCATATTTTCTATCAAATAGGTTAATCAAATATAGTAAGTTCCATCTATCAATATCTAAATATCAAATACAATAACAATATCTATGGATGGAATCAAAAGTATGCAAAATCATAGTAATATGAATGCTAAATAGGATTCGGCACTACAATACTAAACTAAACAAAGATTGAAATTAAAATGATTGAAACATAACTCAGAACTTAAAGTAAATTACTTCTAACACTATGATAGAAAGTAAATCTTGTAAATTAAGAATTCAGATAATGAGGTAAATTGCTTCCTAGCCTAATCATGCAATGAAATGAAGCAATAAAAATAGGGATGGGTTTAAGAAACCTTAAGTGGGCCCCGCCTTGGGTCGTAATACCTCCTAAGGATTGTAACTAAGAGGTATCGAACAAAACTCAGATTATTTCTTGATTTAACATGAAGATTAAAAAAATAAACATCTCTATCTATGTATCCTCTACTCTTTAACCTGTCTTTCTAGATCTCTCTCTCCATCTCAATTTTCTACATTAATATATTTCTCTTATACTCTTAAATTACATCAACACATGATAATAAGAGTTCAACTAGGATTTCAAAAAGAATAACTAGAAGATATTCAATCAAATAATTGGAAGATGTTAAACATAACAACAAGAGTTTAAACACATGTAATGAAACTAACTAATAATCCTCCGATATAAAATACATAACTCAAGTAATCACAATTTCTTGAACTAACGTATTAAACTCATTAATTAGTTATTCGTATATTTGTAATGAGTATTCAGATAAATTGTTGAGTTATCTTCAATTCTCATGTTTTAGTTTGTAACTACCTCTTTCATGACACATACAAAATTGCATTGTCATCCTTCAAGTTTACAGAGATCTTGATAATCGGGACTCATTTTTGTAGGTGATCTTATTTGGCTATGTATGGGTTACTGTATATATCTCCTTTTACTATTGGTGATTCTCTTTGGCTATAGACAAGTTCTTGTAGATAGGTCCTTTGTTGCATACATGTTATGCATATAAAAAGTTCATTACAAATAAGAGTGGAATCACAAATATCATTATTCAAGAAATTTATTGCAACTATAAGAATAAATGCATACTCAAAATCCAAAAAAATATAACTAGTCATAATTATATTAATAATTATTCATGCCATAAGTTTAGGTTATGATGGTAATGTTCAATAGTATAATTGGGAAAGAAACGTACATAGTCTCAATGGCTTCACAAAAATAAAAATGATTAGCTAATTAGAAAGGATATTTAGTCAACTGATCACACCCCTAGGATTAATTCATTGAATGTCCTCATTGAATTTTCTTAGGTTCCTCCTAATTGGTGTTGCATAAATGCTTAAAATCCACCAGCGTATCCATCCCTTCCAGTTCTATGAAGAAGTAACCACCATTCATCTTAAGCATGTGCATAACTATGTCTTGTATTATTTCATTCAATGGTTGATCACCTAACCAATGTGGTATTGAAAAGTGGAATATTGGTGGGTGATAGCCAATTGGAAACCAAGTAGCTGCACATGTAATAGAAATATCAATGTATGCATTCACTCTTCTTAAAGTTGGTATGATATTATGATAAGAGTGCATCTCTTTCTTTTGCAGTTCAGGAGACATCTCATTCAAACAAATCCCACATGCTTGTACTATCTATTTTCCATGGTCTTTAATCATGTTCCTGACTTCCTCATGAGCCTATTTCCTCATCTTCCATACCCTCTTTCTTATCACCTTGTTACTCATTTAATTTCCATGTTGTTTTATAACTTATTTAGTGTTATTTGCTTTAGCCACGACCATCGATGGTTGTACTTTCTCCAAATTCATGTAGTCCTATATTTTTCATACTCTATCCAAATCATTCAAAAATAAGAACAAATTTATTTAAGTGGAACATCTCTAATGTATATGACTCAATTCAATCCCTATCATAATCAAGAGCATATTTATATATGTAGAGTTCACAAAGTAGAATTTTAATTTCACGAGGGCTATTGATATATAACCTAAAGAAGTTCCTAGATCCACTGATATCATATGGCATCTTAGAATTGATACATGTAAGTCTTAGTTGTAAAACCTTATCTTTTAAGAAAATAACATATCCATGGAGGGAGGCCTGGATTCAAAAAAAAAAATTCATGGGCCACCTCAACATTATATTATTTCTTTTTATTTATCTTTTTAATTTATTTATCTCTTTCCTCAATTTCTTGTGTGTAGTGGAAGATAAGTTCTTCTTTTTTCTCTTTATCACCTTCATTTTAACCTATTAGCATTTGTTTTAAATTGATTCACTATGTATTATGTTAGGGTTGTTTGTGATGCCATCTCCTACAAACTTGTTTGACATGATCTCTTATTACTTCTTTGATGACAATTTGTTCTTGTAATATGGAGAAATTTACGTGCTGCATGATATAATGTTGTAAAAATGGTGGTGTAACTTATTCAATTACATCCTTAAAAACTATAGGGGTATGTTCTGGTACTTTTTCAACTCCCACAAACATCTTCTCTTCCTCAATTCCATGGACCAAGTGCTCAATGACCTCCTAAATAGATCGGGTCATTTGTTGAAGTTCAATTAGCTCTCTAATTTCTTCTCCCATCCGTCCCTTGAGATCCTTTCACTTGACAAAATATCTCATTAGTATGAATTACTCATGTATGCTAGTCCATGTAATCCTTAGGGTACTCTTATACAGTTTAACCTTAAACCTCTTCCTCATCTCTCTCTACATCACCCTCCATTCCACACAATTTCTCCACATTCTAGGTTTGGTCTTTTTTTCCCTCCATGAGCTCTTCAAGGAATTGTTGTTCATAAAATGTAGCATCATTAGCCCCCGTACTTTTTCCATTACCGAGGGCTGAAATTTCTCATCTGAAGCTTACAAATCACTATCAAGTGATATGGTATGGGATTTGTTTTGCTAGGAGAGTTTTGTTGTTTTAGTTTTTAGCTTATGAGAGAACATTTGTTGTTTAGGGGTAGAATTGAAATATTATCCTTTACCCTTTGAGGTGTATTATTTAGGAGTGGAAAATTCAAGGAGGGTTTCAATAATGAATATTATTTTAGGTGATATAGGAATAAGATTTTCTTGAGAAGGTGGTGTATTCTCAAAAATAGAGGTTTCCTTAGGATGGGAGGCTAATGTTGCAAGCTCAACTACATCTGGAATAGATTCCAGTACTTCTTGTCCTCTTCCTCTTATTTCCTAACAATTCATCAATACTCCTAGCTCTGGAAAAATCCTCCTACCTTATCTCAAGATAATCCCTGTGTAGGGTGTCATTTACTATCAAGGTGATTGCACAAATGGTGTGATAGTGCATACCTACCTATTTGTTCCTCCCCACTCATTTTCTTCAAAATATGATTCAATAAATTTGGAACATTCACTTGTGTATTATTCTTCAGTTAATTTAGCAATTTAAAGTGAACCGCATTCAACCTAGAGTATCTTCCTTCAATGGTAAAATACTTGATAATATAAGTTTCAACTTCATCCGAAGATTTTTAAGAGAAATTTTGTGTGTACCTTTTCTATTATTGACGAATACATCATCTTCATCAAAAATTCCCTTCTGGATGCCTCCATATTTTATTTCTTTGGAAATGGTTCACCATGTGCAGAAGTCCAGTTACCTCGGCCAAGATATCATCACTAATTCTTACTAATAAACCCTTTACCTTTTCTTCACCATTACTTTGAGTTTGTTAGAAAATTCTTTAATCATTGATTCATTGAAACTCTAGATCCGTTTATATAGTCTAGCCACCCATTATCTCAAAAATACTATAAAATTTGAGGGTCGCTAAAAAGAAGAGAGTGATCTATGGATTCATGTCGGATAAAATATCCTCCCATTTTGAATATTTATTTTTCTCATTTCTCACAATTAAAACATATAATTTTATTTGAAAAAATGATGCAAAATTGAGTTGTGTGGGATTATTTTAAGTGTTTTTGAACTTTGAGACTGAATCACACTCAACATGATTACGAGAGAGGTAATTAATTGATGTGACTGCATGAAGTGTGCGAGGTAAAGTGATATGACAGTATGGGATGATGTGTAGTGACACCTCATAACATAAAGGGTAGTTGTTTATAAATTCAAATAAAGACATGATGACAGGGCATAAATAATAATTATAATTATACTTTAATAAATTTGTAGGAGTGAAGTTATCTCGATGCATGTTTAGAATGATGATTGTGTTAGGAAATAAATGAAAAATATGAGGAATAATCCCACATAGAATCGCACTAGTAGAAAATAATATTCTGAAAAATATTAAAGATTTTAAATTAAAGTGTATAAAATAAAGGAATAAAACATAGAGAAAATATTTAAAGTGGTTTACCCGATTTAGGATACATCCACCAAGAATCAATTGCTCATAGTTTATTATAAACCACCTTTGTATCTTAATACAATACCCAGATCATTTGGAGCTATACTAAAAATACTCTCATGAATTCACACTCGAACTCACACAAGTATACAATGACATGTATACCCTATCAAAATCCCAAAAGTACATATATAACCAAAAACTTAAGAAATTTTACAATACCGTGGGTACAAAAACCATGGGCCAAAACTATGCCATAAACCTCTCGAGTCGAAATCCCCGCCATATTTGAAGAGAATGTTTCTAAAGATATTGAGAACATTTTTGAAGCCAAAAATTTATAGTGGAGAAAACTATGGAGAGTGTACAATATTTTAGAGTATAGTCTTCAACACATCCACACATGAAAAAAACTCCAAAATTTCCCACTTAGAGACTAGTTTTCCTCTCGAACAAGCTTCTCAACCCTTCACTATTGACCGTGAAGGAAAACCAAAGCTAAAAATAGAATTAGTTTCTCCCTTATGACCACCTTCATCATCATGTCCGTAGGATTCGGGTAGTATGAATCTTCTCCGAGTCAACTTCTCTTCTCTCAAATATGTCCTAATAAAATGGTACCTTAACTGTATATCCTTTATCCTATAGTGGAAAGAAAAGTTATTAGCTAGGTATATAACTCTCTGGCTATCACTATGCAAATTCCCTTCCTCATTCTTATTCCCCAACTCCTCAAGTAATTTATGTAACTAAATCATCTATTTTCTTTCCTCTATGAAAACAACATACTCAACCTCCATTATTGATAAATCCACAAGATTCTCGTAGTCGTGAAATCAAGCTCACTATTGTCCCACCTACATTTTAAATGTAACATGTCATCCTCCTCAACTATCTACATCTCCAACCATTAAAGAATCTACATAACCAAGGAAAGTGGTCTCCAATCCATCAGTAGCACAAAACTATCCCCATGGTCCCCCAAGTACCGAAGGATCCACTTTACTTCTTACCAATGATCTTTACGAGGATATCCCATAAATTTACTCATCAGGTCCGCTTCATGGGAAATATATGGCCTAGTTCATACCAAGGAATACTTTAAAATTCTAACCGCTAACGAGTAATGTTCCTTGGACATTTTGTTTTTCTCCGCTTTGTATAAGGACACAACTTATTTAATAACTTGAAATGATTTTCCAAATGAGTCATGCAACCGGTTTAGAATACTACATATTAAACCTCTCAAAAAGCTTCTGAATGTACTATTCTTGACATAATGTTAGCTTCCGTAATTTCCTATCCCAAGATATCGTCATAACAAGGATTTTTTTGGCTTCCCCAAAATCCTTTATAACGAAGGAGTCACTTATCGCTTCTTGAGTGTTTTTATTTCCTACTTGTTTTTTTCTTGCAACCAACACGTCATCAACATACACACACAAGATAATATAATTATCATCCTGAAATTTCTTTATATACATGTCATGGCCGAATGACATATAATATAAACATGCTCCATGATGAAGCTATCAAATTTCTTATACCACCGACGTGGATCTTGTTTCAGATCAAAAAATCTCTTCTTCAGTTTTGACACCATCTCCTCTTTACCTTTGACCTCATATCCATCTGGATGCTACATATATAGATCCTCCTCCAAATCACCATGGAGAAATGTAGTATTTACATCTAGCTACTCTAAATGCAAGTATTTTGCTTCCACTATTCCAAGAACAGTTCTAATCGAAGTCATTTTTACTATACGAGAGAAAATATCATCATAATATAGATCTTTCTTCTATGAAAACCCCTTGACCACCAACAACACCTTATATATTTTCTTTCCTCCTTCCACTTTAAATATTTACACCCACTTGTTATGGAATGCTCTTTTGTCTTTTGATAGCTTGACCAAATCCTAAGTCTAGTTATCCATGAGTAGAGGATGCTCCTCATCCAGGATTTCTCCTAATTCTTCCGGCATCTACATGTCATTCTTCATCAAATCTCTCTATCTCTCCATTGTTAGTGAGTAATAAATAATAAAGATAAGGAGAAATTTTTTTAGGTGATCTTATTTCTCTAGAAGAGCTCCTCAATATAGGAGTTTGGGCTTTCTATTGAGTATGCTCGAATCGATTCATGTGTAACTTTATCATCTAGAAGATCCTCTACCATTGCATATTATTTCCTGGATTATTCCTATTTTCTTGTAACTATTTCTTATATATAACTTACTCATTAAAGACCACATCCCTTGATCGAATAATTTTATTTTCCTTAATACTCCAACATTTATATCCAAATTCATCACCACCATAACCAATGAAAGTTCATTTTTTTACATAGCCTCTAACTTGAACCTATTATCCTTGATAATATGGAAAAGCACCTCACATCCAAAGAATCTAAGAAATGAATAATCAACCTTCTTACCGAAAAATACCCCTGTGTATGCATCCATATAAGGCACTTGAGGGTCATCTGTTTATTAAGTACACAATTGTCCTCAATGCTTCGCTAAAAAAAAAGAAGAGATGGTCCCACATGTAAGCTTGTACTTATAGCTCATTACATTATTGTCACTTTCATCCTTTTTGAAACCCCATTCTGCGGTGGAGGTCCTGGAACTATCTGTTGCCTTTGGATACCATTCTTAGAACAATAATCATCTAACTCATTATCTAGCCAAATTATTCGTTATGATCTGCATGCCCTTATGGCTCATAAGACCGAGACTATAGTGCCACAATGTTGTATCTTCATCTGAATTTGTAAATATAACATTAAAACCATCATTTTCTAATTGCCTCACCGATACCAAGTTACGTCTTAATGTAGGAACATGTCATACATACTTCAATAACCATGTATTCACATTTTTAAACTTAACTCGAATAGAACCTTTACAAATATACTGCAAGTGTCATCATCACCTAGAAAAACATTCTCAAAATCTACTTGAAAATAATAAAAAAATAATGCCTATGTGAAGTAGCGGTGAAAAGAATCCCCCAAATCTAAAACCTAAGATTCGGCAATATTATGCAAATAAATAATCAAATCATCTTGAGACATTACCTATTACCACATTCACCTCCTTTTTTTTCTTCCGTTGTTTCTTCTTGTTCAAGTTCCAAAACATCATTATTTGCATGCCAAAAATTTCCATAGTGCAAAGTATACCATCTTGGTTTTTGATTTTGACCTTTTTTTATCTTTTTACTTTCCATGACTTCCTCTATTCTATTGTCTCCCTCTAGTTTCATTCGTCAAGAAAATCCTTGAATTAGAAGATTCCATGGAGATTTTTATTCGCAGTTCCTTGCTTTGAATCACCCTCCAACATCCTCAAACTTCAAATTTGAGTTAGCTAGAGCTGATTTTATTACTTCCATTACCATAATATTCCAACTCTCAAGTAAGGAGCACAAAATTAATAAATTATTAAATTCATCAAATTATATTATAACCAAAGATAGCATATACACAACCGTATTAAAAACATTAACATGATGTGCTCTTTTGAACTATTATTAGACATATTCATATTAAACAATTTTTTCGTTCAAATATCTTTTTAAAGGAAGAGGGTTTTTCATATAACTTCCATAATACATCCATAAGTTATTTTGTAGTCTTTTCCTTGAAACATGAAATAATATCAAAGATGCAAGACATATTTGGATTATTCCAAGTGCCTTCCTATCCATAAAGTCCCACACCGCATCTATCATTCTAGACGTTTTTTCTCTTTGTCAAACAAAAAATATAAATATCCTTTTAACAAAGGTAATATTCCATCTGCATCTTCGAAAGACTAAAATTATTCCCATTGAATTTATCAACCTTTGATCTTTGTCATGTGCCATAGCCCACTTAAGCTAAAACATTTCCCCGTGATTATCCAATTTAGCAAACCAAACTAGGTTACGATACCAATTGTTAGGAAATAAGGGAAAAATTATGAGGAATAATGCCACACAAAATCACAATAGTAGAAACTAATATGGAGAAATATATTATAGATCAAAAATAAAAGAACAAAACACATAGACAAGATTTAACACGGTTCACCCAATTTAGGCTATGTACACAAGGAATCACTTTCTCATATTTTATTACGAGCAACCTCTTTCTTTCAATACAATACCCGAATCTATTTCAAGCTATACTAAACGAAACTCTCCTGAATTCACACTTGAACTCACACAAGTCTACAATGATATGTCTACCCTATAGAAATCTAAAAATCACATCAATAAGAAATTTCTTAAGATTTTTATAGTACCATGGGTACAAAACGGCCCATAAACCTATGGGTCAAAAAATCGCACCTGTGATAAGAGGAGAACACATTTTGTAAACCCCGATGAGAAAAGCGTGAATAGTGTACAAAATTTTTAGTGTATAGTTTTCAACACTTCCACACATGAAAACCGGCTCCAACAACATAACAAATTGTGTGTGCTTTATTGAATTTTCTCCTTTGTTGTAAGTAACCTTTCTATAATGTTGCAGACATTTCTATGATGTTACATGCATGTGTTGAATTTATATTGAATTCTCTTTATTAAAACAAGATAAATCCCAAAGTGACGAAAAACTAATTTGTTAGAGTATCAACTATTTTTTCTCATGTATGTGCTAGTACAAGTGGACCTTCAATCATTACATGCTCTCCTTGTGATGGAGATCATGCACTCTTGCAACCATCTAACATAAAAACCTGTAAAACTTAAATTCTAAGAAAATAAAATGTTAGCAGAGTGTTTATGATCACCTAGAGGGATAATCACTAAACTTTTATTTTCCCTTGGAATAGTTAGCAAGATGAATATACCAAGGCCACTGAAATTTCTCAATCCTCCTGGAATCTCAGAAGATGAGCCAACATGCTCAAATTTTGATTTCAATTATGATGTCCTTACTTCCATCCTATTTTGACCTCCTATGAACTACAACATAAATTTACTTGATCAGGTTGGCTTCTTGTAAAACCTCAACTTGTGGCCATTCACCAATAACTTGAGCCTAACAAGGTCCATGGTGGTGATTTTTACACCTCCATTAGGGAATATTTTCTAAATCTCATAGGGGTATATCCACCTTGTCTTGATTTTTCTCATATGGTCCTTGTACTTTGAGTCAAATAATAGTGCCCAATCACCTTCTTGAAGTTGTATTTTCTTGATTCACCTGTCATGCCATTTTATTTTTTTATTTTTCACTACCTCTCGTATTATTCACAACCTGTCTTCTCATTTCCTCCAACTCATTAAGTTGGAGAATCTTTTTCCTTTGTGAATTGGATAGATATATACCTAACTCAAGTGTATTGTTTAGTGTTTTGTGCTCAAATTCAATTGGAAAAACAATATTCTTACCATACAAGAGTTCAAATGGTGTGAAGCCAGTTATTGTCTTCCATGTTATGTCGAATGCCCATACCACTTCCGGTAGTCTGTCTACCAAATATTTTCTCTAAAGGGCAATGGTATTTATCAAGATAGTCTTTATCTCTTTTTTTGTCACCTCTAACTGGCCATTAGATTGGCGATGGTATGGTGTAGAATTACTATTCCCAATTTCATATTCTTTAGCTAGATCAGATATTACATCAGCAATAAATTTTATACCTTGATCAATAGCAATATCCCTTAGAACTCCATATTTAGTGAAGATGTGATCATAGAGAAACTTGGCTACTTTCTAAATTTTCTAATTCGGAAATTCCTTCACGTATGTCCACTTTGTTAGATCATATGTGTATACTACTATGTATTTCTTTTCTTTGAGATTTAGGATCTATACGGCCAATGAAGTCTAAAACCTAATTTTGAAAAGTCTCGCATGAGCAATTAAGGATTCAATGGAGTTTCATAAGATCTTGTAGGCTTGCCCATTATTTGAAATCTATCACATCTCATGGTGTAAAGTGTTACAACTTAATGTAGCGTTGGTCAATAATATCCAGTTGTTAACACTTTCTACGTTGTTCTTTTTTGCAGAAAAATGTCCCCCACAAGGATCACTATGGCATGCTCGAGGACATCACATATATGTTAATAATTTGTACATATTATAATGAAATAATCTTGTCTTGAATGAAGTAGAAATTCACACATCTAAGAAAACTTCACTCTTTTCAGCTATGTATTTCTTCTTAGCATATAACTAGTGTGGAGGTGTTTTACCTAAAACCAAATAGTTGGCTATATCTGAATACCAAGTTGTTTTGGTAGAAATAAAAATAAATTCTCATTTAGAAAGGAGAAATCAACTACCTATTCTTCACCATTAGTCTCCATTCTTAAAAGGAAATTTGCTACCACATTTTCCTTTCCAGGCTTATCCATTATTGTGACATCAAAATCTTATAGAAGGAGCAACCATATGATGATTCCTGATAACTACTACTATTTTATTTATCATATATTTGATTGCAGCATGGTCAGTGTGAATGAACATTGGATAACCTATGATGTAGATCTTTAATTTATTGATAACTTATAATAATGCAAATAACTCCTTCTCTATTATCTTGTGTAGTTGAGTTCAACATGTTGTAATTTATTCCTAACATAACAAATTTCATAATTCATAACTCCATTATTTTGTCATAAGACAAATCCAATATCATACTTTGATGCATCAATGTGGATGTGGAAAGGAAGGTTCCAAATAGGTCCTTTTAATATAGGAATAAGAGTTGAAATTAACTTCAAAGATTGGAATGTAGTCTTAAATTTCTCGATCCACTCAAATGCAACATCTTTCCTTAATAATACAAACATTGGCATTCTAATATTGTTGAAATATTGTATGAATCTCCTTTAATAACAAACATGGCCTAGAAATATGCTCACATCCTTTTACTTATTTTATGTTGACATATTTACAATAACATATATCTTTACTAGATCAACTTGAATTCCATCAGAAGAAAGATATTTTCCCAAAACTTTACCTTTAGACATCACCATGTAGCATTTTTCATTTGTTAAGGACATATTGTGATCCTTGCATCTCTTCAAGACTTTGTCTAGATTTTTAATAGCTTCTTCAAAATTATTTCCATGTACTGTGAAATCATCCATGTAGACCTCCATGTAGTCGGTTCAAGATATGTAAAATGTTCAAGACGAGCTTCTCGAATGTAGCAGTGCATTACACAATCCAAATGGAATAACTAAATAATAAAATGTTCCCCATGAGCATATGAAGTTATTTTTTTGTGATCCTCTAGTGCAATCTAAATTTGATTATAGCCAATATATCCATCAAAAAAAGAGAAATAATTCTTACCAGTCAAAGTTTCAAGTACTTGATGAATCAAAGTCAACAAAAAATGATATTTCTTTGTTATTGTGATCAAATATCTATAATCTATGTAGATCCTCCATTTTACATTATTCTTTGGCACAATGATAAGAGGTAACACCCACTAATTGTTTGATATTGGGTATATAAATCTAGCATCAAGTAACCTCTTCAATTCTCCTTTTACAATCTCACATCTTGGTAAGATCACTCTGCTTTGTTGATTACTAACTATTTTACAAATTTATTCTATATAAATCTTTAGTTTGAAGAGCTTAGGATGAATTCTATGCATGTCCCCATAAGTGCATGCAAATTGTGCTTTATGTTTTTGCATAATGGAAATAATAAATTGCTCTTGCTACATACTTAGCATTTTATTTACATTAAGTTTCCTTCTAGAGTTATTTTCATTTTCTTTGAGAGAACAATCATTGAATATACATTTTGGCTTAGATAATTTACTATGTAATCATCGAGAATATTTAATGTACAATACAATTCTTACTTGGAATATCCATGGTGCTTTGTCATTGCGGTAGAACTTGGTTAAAGGGACAGTTTAAATACCTTAATTTGTCATCCACTTCTTTTTTTTCTTACATAGTTATTTTAAAAGATATTGAAGAGAACAACAATTTCTTCATATCCTTGAATTGTAAAAGAATTCTTGAGCATCATGATTTTTAGATATAGTTCTAATACACTTTTGGTTCTTCAACCCAAATTGTTTGATCTTGATTGTTTAATAGTTGAGCAAGAAGATAGAGCTTGATCTTGTTAGTACTAACTCCATTGAAAATAATCATTTTTCTAGACCTACAACCTATGAATGCATCAACAATTGAAACCATGGGATTCCTTAAATGATAGGATATCATCTCAAAATTGATTTTGGTTGAAGTACAATAAAGTCAACAGGTATTGTTGACAATTTTTGCACTTATGAAAAATGGGAAACACGAAACTTCGTATTCGATTGAAGGAGTATATGAATGAACCTAATTATGGAGGTTTATGCTTTTTAATTGTTTTTTTAGTTAAGTGAATCAACAAGTAAAAATACAACTATGTGTGTTCTTGCATAATGCAAAACCTCACATATGCTCTTATCCCATGTTCACTTTCATCAAAGATGGGAAAAATCTCCAAAGTAATAAAATACAACCTTGAGGATTTGGACTCCCTAACAACATACATAGTTGTTGTTTGCATTGTATATGCTCATTATTCAATTATAGGTATTTTTAATTTAATCATTTGGATGATTACTTATTATTAAGTATGTTATTGAGTTATTTAATTCATTGTACAATCATTACATATCATAAGAGATGAAAGAAAAAGGAAGTACACAAATCAATTACATAAATAATTTGATTTATTCATGAGGAAATTTGATGTTTCCCACACAAGCCATGGGATTTAACTTATGGTTACTCAACAAAAAAGGAGTGCATGTTCTTCTGAAATTGAAAGTAGGATGAGGTAAAAGAAACCCGTCATTTCCTTCAAGAAGTTTTCCTTTCTTTCTGATTTTTTTCCCTAGGTGTCCTCTTAAATCGCATCAATGTACATGTGGAAAAGAAACTTAAAAGTGTCAATGTTGAGCTCAAGGTTTGATTCAATTCATTATATTTCAAAACTTCAGAGAAACATGCATTGTAATTAAAACTCATGATATATCAGAAGGCATGGTCAAAAAATTTAATGCATAATCCGAGAGTTTCATTTCATTTTGAATTAAGAGAAGTTATATTCAGACATTAAGTTTAGTAGCAAAGGAAACATGTGTTTAATCTATATTCAGTTGGAAGGTATAACATCTCATAAAGTGTTATAGAAAGGAATGAGTCGTCATGGTTGCATTTCCAACTCATGAAAACAAAATAAAATAAATATTACTAACCATATGATAAAAATCATAAGAATGTAAGTATAGAACTAGAAGGATGCTTCGAGATACATTACAAGAGATGTGCATAACATAGGTTCAAGCAATAAATAGTTTATGAATAGTGTTTCTAAGTGCTCAAATCCCATCAAATTTAAAGAATGTGTCTTAAGGATGAGCTTTAGATATTTAGAGATCAAAAATCCAAAGAGAAAGAATGAATTAATTTTAGGAAAGTATCTTCATCATTTCCCATTATGATGAACTAATTATGAATTTGAGTAAGAGGCATTCAACTTAATGAAAGTTCATAAGGTTCAACAACTCATGCCATACAAAATAAAAGTTCAACATGACCTTAAAGGCATATATAAAGGTTCATATCTCATGAAATATTTGTTTCACCACATATTTTCATCAACAATTTAAGTAGAGAAGAGACCCTATTGGAAATTGAAAACTAAGCAAATAAAGAACCTTTTCAATGATTACAAGAAAGGATCAACTGGTATATATCTTGTTTAAAGAATCGTATGAAGAACAATTTTTAGATTTAAAATGAACGATGAAGGGGATGCACCTTTGCAAGAATTTAAATGGTAAATTTATATTTACAAGTAGATATCGAGTGTTATCTTCTTATCAGGTCTAATATTCCCAGAAATGTTCATAAAGTGCCACTTTTATAACAAAGTTCTTTCATTTGATTTGAAATTATTTATCAAACAATATTTTAATAGTTGGTGATTTGAAACCAAGATAGTCATGAGAAACTAGATATTAAATGAAAACCAACATATAAAGAGTTTCCAATTGCAACATTCAGGTCCTAAAATAAATTATTATTTCCCATTATCATTTGAATTGTTCTTTATACACATAGAACACAAATATCCTAAGCATTGAAATACATCAAATAAAAATAACATTCACGTTTCTAGGTTCCAACATGTCTTCATACCATGTTTTCAGACAAGGATTAGGGGAAACCTCAACATTCGGGAAGAGATTTAGAAGAGCAAGATAAATTTATTATGCAAAAGAGAAATATGCATATACATAGCTTAGGAATTTCAACATTATTAGTAATACAAGAGAATCTACAGAATGCTAATATAGAAAACTTACAATGTTTTTATAAGGAATTATCAAATCACACAAACATAGACTTCTTGTATTATGCATAAAGAAAGTACAATTACTAAGACAAAGCAATTTCTAGCCATGTAAAGAACTATAGGAGTAACCCTATCCAGTTTGAAGGAAAAGAAGACATCAGTCTCATCATGCAAGGTTTTAAACATGGAGAAGTTACCTTAAGATCACCGTTTTAGCGAATTCGAAGCTTAAGGAATGAAACTTGCATGTGAGTTAACAAAAAATGCATTACCTTAGCAAGAAACGCGTCATATTTAAGGCAAATTTGACAATGCAAACATCATACAAAATATAATTAAACATTGCAGTAGGTTCATAACTCGAAATGATTTGCAAAAATAGTGAGATTCATGAAAATATATGAATACTGGATCTCTCCAAATCCAAACATAGCTCAGTGATGAATAATGAACAATAAAGAGGAAATTTTTTCTCCTGATCGGTTCTCAATATAGAGTAGACCAATATATATTTTTGAGTAAACATATTGCAAAGTACAAAGAATGCTACAATTTTTCATCTACCATATAAGGCATGAAAGTGAAACTATGTAAGATTCAGGGAAATAATGGATGCCTTAAGAAATTCGTAGAAGAATGCACTAATGATATAAAGAGTAAACGAAAGATCAAAAACACAGAAAATAAAAAGCGTGTGTTATAGTAAGTCAAAAATGAACTAATTTATGTGCAAATAAGTGAAGTATAAGCCATGTAGAGAGCTCAGAAATGGGTCACAAAAACTCTAGTGCAAACCCATTATCTCCAAAATCGATTTGAGAAATGAACAACAAGAAATAAAAGATCTCAACCTTACAAGCAGCGGTTTGATTCTTTGACTAGCAGGAAAATGCACAGAATAACCGAGTTCAACTTAGCATCACAACACATTGAATTTTAGATCTTGTCCATTCATGTCATAACATGGAAAGTCAAGGTACAAACCGGGCTAAAGAAGCACCTATACATATGAGCATCTCCAAAAGGTGAAAACACAATATGTAGAGAAACCCTTCTAATACAATATGAAAAGCATGTGTAATTCATGACAGCCCAGAGATTAGAGCTTTGAGGATCAATAATCGTAATCAAAAATATTTTGATAATGCACACATCTTCAAAAAAACTCATGTGCGAAGAGTTCGAAAGGGTTCGTTTGGAGAAAAAAGATCGAGCCATCAAAGAGAAGCAAAAATCACTGCGAAATCATACAGAAATTGAAGTATTTATAAAATATTTCATGAAAACACAAATAAATTTGGGGATTAATAACTCTGAAAGCCATCACAATCCCAAAACAGATGCACATCAAGCTCAGGAATCTCAAATTTTTACGACCGAATGGAAAATACCAGACTGTCAAATATTCCATACTCAAAGTACCATACTCCACAATATAAACTACTAGCAAGATTCAAAAGAACCCACTACTGGAAATATCGGATCTCACTTTAGAAAAAATAGTGAACACCCCATTTTCAAACTATTGTGGTCATTAAGCTCATGGGCCAAATCAAAGCAAGAAATTACCTACATACACGAATACCCACATTTTTAAATATTTAGATCTATGATTTTGCGGAAGAAAACAATGTCTTAATACACATAAACAAAGGATATTTCTCAGGTATATTGCTCAAAATGAACGGTAAAGAGAACTTACCACTACGATCGAATGAAACATGAATCATGGCACTACAATCATAAGATGCAAATATCGATCACAAAATGAATGGTGAACCCACATTCAGGAACATAAAAACCATAAGAAAGCTCAAAGATCAGCCTAAATTGAGTCTTTCAGAGTATAAACAGAAACATGAACCCTCAGTACAACGAGTAACAAAGTTCAAACAAGTGTGAAAATAAAATCTTACCTTCTCAAAATTTACAACCCAAATAGAATCCACAAGGGTATTAAGATCCCCAGCCTGTGAAAATAAGAAAAGAAGACCCCACTGAGATAAAATGTTTAAATTTGAATAGGAGAAACAACCAGAGATAAGGGTCACTGAAGAAAGTTTTTGGCATAGCTTCGCTATCTCTTAAAGAGCTCAAAGAATAATGCAAAATGATAATGTTTACACGTTTCTTTTTTACATAAAATCTCAGTACCGAGTTTCCAAAATCGATAAGAGTCAAGAGTAAATACGTGTCATCAAGACAAAAACCCTAGCTAACCCAAGGTTAGGTCTAGATCACTGCACCGATAAAGTCTTAAGGGTTAAGCCATCGTTGGAGGACAGTGAGTCCCAATTATTCATTATGATTGTTGACCTAGGACAAAAAGATTAGTTTTTGCCACGGTGTGTCTGAAGGTGGTCAATTTTATCAAAATACCCCATGCTTAGCCAAGTATATACCTTGTAAATTCAAAAGGGAAACAAACAAGTGATTATGACCAATGATCAAAAAGCAAAGTGGTATCAGCTCTCATGCAAGATAAGGCCAAGAAGCATTGAGCACATTATTTTCTTCTTTTACCTTAATTTTTACAAATAAATACCTCTTACTTTTCAAGGAAGTCAAATAAAAGGATTTTATTACAAAGAGGTTATTATTGTTGCATGTGTACAATGGTCCCCATAGTGGGTTAAGTAATTTTTGCTAAGGGTTGGAGATAAATTTTTTATTTTTCTTACTTAGGAGTATTATTTTGCATGTGATCACTACAAGAAAAAAATGAGATAAAGGTGTATTTACCATTTACAAGTGGATTAATACATAGGTGTCACATCATGCACAAGAAGAAAAAGAACATGCACTTGCATTGGATGAGACTTGAACAACAAACACATGGCTGATATTAGCCAAAAATATTCACCCAAGTATTTTAATTACATAAAAAGCGAGTAATCACCAATCGCACTTTGACTAGAGTGTACGTCAGTAACTAAGGCTATTAATGCATCATTGTAATCAACATGTTTATTTTTATTCCTTTATTTATTCATGATAAAGGGGTAAAACTAGAATTTATGGGAAAGTCTAGAATAAAGTCTATTTTAAGGAGCATTTGGGTGTAGTATTTTTGTTATATATTGTGTGCACTAGCAAGGCACAAGGAGGACTTTTTGGACACATGAGTGTTGAAGCATATTTTTGCCAGTTTTGTCATGAAATTAGAACTATTTATTGTCTTTCCAATTATTTGCAATGATTTGTATCTTTAAATTAATTCTTGCGAATTTCAAGTCCCTGATTAAATATCTTACCGTGCTACAAATTTGGTACTTTCTTTTCAGTCTCAGTGTGCATGTTAGATCTGTGTTATTGTGATTTATCCCTCAACACACAGTTGTTTTTCTTTAGGATCAAATTAAAACCCATTGGTTCAGTGCATCCGTAATTTGTTTATCAATTTTATTTTGTATGTACTCATTCAAATCAGTTAATCAATTTGGTGTATCACCCTATTTCAATGCGAGTTAGACAAATATTTTACCCTCAAAACCCCAAAAAAATAGTTTAGGATACGTCAATAAGGAACCAACCTTGATACAAAAGACTCACCTCAATAATAGGTATACCCACAGACCTGGTGTGTTTCCATTATATCTACGGAAGTGAGAGATAGAGAAATCTTAGAACCCGTACTGTCATCTCTCAACAAGGGTGCAATTACAAGAGATAATAGTTTTTGGCATGCCCGGTGGGATGGGAACTACAATTGATGAATTATGAAGATTGAAGATCCAAAGAAGAACTCATTTGGTGACATTGAAAATATGATTTCAGATTTGGACATCACTTTTCAAGATCATTAAATTATTCGGCAGCAATTTTAAGGTATTTTTCAAAAAAAATAGATCTAGTTTTTTTACTGTTACTGTACTATTTCCATGAACAACAGACCTATTGGGAATATTTCTATATTTTATGAGGTCTCACTACCATGAATCCCAATTTTGAGTAATATTACCAAAAGCCTTTCTATCCATTTTCCCTTTCGGATCAAGATTATGATCCCTATCAAAATGAATATCCTTATAACATGAATCCTTCACACTATTATGATTATCAATGTGATGATCATTATGTTATTAAAGGTCAAAGTTATGGAAAGGGTTATATTCATTTTTAGAGGAGGAGAGATCTTGAAATTGATTTCAATGAACTTAAGAAGTCATTTTTAGTGTCAATGAATATTATGAAAATTTACAAGTAGTGAAAAATGTTAGGCATCAAGTTGAGGAGCTATAGAGAAAGGATTTTCCCACTTGCCTTCACGTATTAGAATCCAGGTGCCTACAAATTACCCTTTTCAGCAAGAGAACCCATTCGTTAGTTTCCAAATTTTTAGGTTGCTGCAAATACTACTCTTTTTATTCCACAACAATATATTGAAATGAAAATTAAGTTTCCAAGATTTCATTCTACTGTTGATCCAAATCCAAACCTTATATCATAAACCTTTATTCAAAAATTCCGGTTCAATTTGGCAGGGCCCATTCCTCCTCCTTCACCCATAGTTCCAATTCGTGAAGGACAAAATTAGAATATCATCCATGAGGGACAACCAACTGAATAAAACATCAAGTTAAATTTCTTGCATAATATGCAACAATGGGTTAGCAAATTTTAGTTTGATTGCATCCCGAGTTAAAGAAAGAATCCATGCAAATGGTGCAATCTTCACCAAATCAAGTACAACTCGAATGATGATCAAAAATCTATATATTCAATAGCTTAAAATGAGGATTTCAAGGTAAATTTTAAAGATAAATCATAAGATTTAGGGAATGATCAACATGATTGCAACTTAATAGGTTTGAGGTTTGATTAGGAAAAGAAGATAGAAAAACTTAAAAATGATTCAAAAGATGTCATTGAGTATAAAGATACTTTTTGTTCAACATGCATGGATATTGCTTCCCTTTTTCATAACTTTAGTGCTTCACTAATAAAATCAAAGACACTATAGTCATCCCGAATAAGAAATCTATCATAAGATAAGATCTTGAATATTTGTCATGCATGTTGAGCCTAAACAATAAGTATGAGATAAAATATATAGTTTTCAGGTCAAATTGGAATGATGAAGCTAAAAAATAAGTCGTAACATTCATATTACAATAGATTGAGGGGTTGAAATATGTTTAAATCAGTTCCGAGAATATAATAAGGACAAAAACATCTTATAAAGGTTAAACAACCTTCAAAACAACTATAAAAAGAGTCCAAGGTTGAAAGAGAAGTTCATGATTTAGCAAAGAATAAGAAAATCATCTTAACAACTGTTTAGAGGCCATGTCCTATTTAGTACCTTGTTGGTTTACATAAATTTATGGAAGTACCAATATTCATGCCTATTTAAGAGCACATAATTGAGCTTTTGATTTTTTGAAGAAAACCCCAAATCATCCCAGAGCAACTTGCATATAAGATAAAAACTTATTTTAGATTCTGGAGTGATTTATGGAGGATAAAAAAGGTACATGTATTTTTTTAGCTCTTTCATCTTACTTGTTTTACATTCTGAATTCATTGGCTCGGTTTTGGAGAAAAGGAAGTTCTTTTGCAATGCTTGTCTTAGGATTTGTTTATCCTAAAGTTGTTCTTTGGTTAGAGTAGGGTAGATTAGGATTTCAATTTCAATAAGTGCAGTTCATGCACATTGCATCTTTCAATTTCAATAAGTGCATTTGTGCACATGATCAGTTTACTTAGATCCTTTTCTAGCTTTAGAATTTTTATAAGAAAGGTCAATTTTTCAGAATAGGCTGATTTTGGTTACATGATTTGACTTCATTACCCAATGGAATAGAGCAAGCGACTGGTCTAAAATCTAGCAGAAACTTTTCTCACGAGGATCACAAGAAATGTTGACAATTTTTACACTTGTATAAAAATGGGAAACTCAAAACTTTGTTTTCGATGGAAGGAATTGATGAATGAACCTAACTAGGGGGCATATGTAGTTTAATTTTTTTAAGTTAATTGAATCAACAAGGAAAACTACGATTATGTGTGTTGTTGCAGAAGGAAACCCTCATGTATGTTATTATCACATAATCAATTTCATCAAAGATGCAAAAAGCTCAAGAATCTGAAGTACGGCCTTGAGGAAAGTGGAGATAGATGACATCTTGAGAAGTTTGTCTCCAAAAAAAAAACCATAGTTTTTTTTGCATTGTGATGTTCATTATTAAGCTATAGGTATTATCCGTCCGAAAATACGACATTTTTTTTTAATTCAATCTTGACATTGTTAATTAAAGTATCCTAGTTTTTGGTTTAGATTTTATTATTTTTAATTTTATCCCACGTTGCTTATATTTTCGGTTGAAGTTGAAGGCTTCACAAAAAAAATTAATAGGAAAGATAGGTGAACAAAACATTAAAAATAGGAGATCAACAACTCTTGATTACATCCGTGACATCTTCAATATTGTCATTTTAATCTTCACATTTTCAATGAAATCGAAATTTATTTTCAAGAAATTTTGCATGTTAAAATCTTCGCATATAATGGCTTCTTCAATGTAAAAATGTGTGACATCCCATTTAATGATAGAAGGAAAATATGAAATCCTACCAAAAATATCTTCAATATTTACATAATGTAATAGCCAAAATTGTACGGCCTTAATGCCATCTCTTCTACATATAATAATAGACATATCACTATATACATCCATGACTTCACCAATAATTGTGATTTATTTGAATATTTGTATATGAATTTTAAGGCAGTATATTAATTCTCATAATATTGAGGTAGGTATGTACTAAATAAATTTAAAAAAATCCCACAAATATTGAACAATATGTATATACGCTCATCACAAGATGATAAAATTTTGAGAAGACATTGAACCTCGTTTATTAATTAAACAAGTGTGGAAATATGATAACATTCCATTGGAAGCAGTGTACAAACAAATCGAAGGAAATGGTTATGAGAATCAATGGGGTAAAAGGTGTTTCAAATCTGAGTTAAATCTTGTTGGTTGGTGGCGGTGGACCTCACCCACCAACTATCATAATCAAACAACTCTCTGCCTGGCGTGCCGATTTATACCTACTGAGCCGCTCAATCTCAATAGATTTACAAATTTATTAACAAAAAGGTCGTCACAGTCGCCTGCTTTGTTCCCCATTGACTGCCGCTGCACATGAAGCTCACAGGGAGGTAAAGAAAAAGGTTATTGGCACGTGGATCCACTGCTAAGTCACCCAGGCCGCGTGGACAGTCAGATAGAGGTGGCGCAACAAAGGAGACGCTTTTTTTTTTTTTTTTGTTTGTGTTATCTTTCTTTTATACATTCCGAGAGGGACAGGGACACAGAAGCTCGGGGTAAGACGCCTCAATTTTTTTTTTGTTTTTGTTTTAAAATCTTTGGCAAATGGTGGAAGAGATCCACGCCTTGGCCTACATAAGAAGAGACGACAGACAGAGTATGAAGGCCCCTAGGCGGTTCCAACAAGCGAGTTGTCCAACTATGTTGTTATCTGTACAGTATCGAATGCAACTTCAAAATGGGGTCCTCCTTCGTAGTGTTTTTTTTGTTAAGATGCTTTAAAGAGAAATGGGGGGGGACGTTTCCACAGAGCTCAAACAGCTGTATGATTCATTTTCTCCCATCGCATCTATTATATCTGCGGCTAGAAAATGGTTTAAAAGTTGGGAAAAATAATGGAAGTAGGAGCATTGTTGTTAATATTGGTGGTTTTAGTTGCACAACAAAGCTCCTTTGCTGCCCCTACACAACAAAAGCCTCCCGATCCTTATTTCCCTTACTTGATAATAAGTAATATTTAATATGACTTGATAATAATGTTGTTATCTGTTCAGTATTGAATGCATTCTCAAAATTCTGGGATTCACCTTCTAGATATTATTTTTTTCTCTCCAAAAGGACTGAGGGACAGTGAGAGTGTTACCCGAAGACCGGAAGAAATTTATCACAGGATTCTCTAATAAGACTTCGCATGTTTTACAGTGAAGCTCGAGGTGGAGGGTCACAAAGAGGCGGATCTGTTTCGTATATAAAAACAATTTCATGGAGTACAGTTTGCTTTGTAGTTAATTGGACAGTTCATACGTAGTTTTGTTTTTTTTTTTTTTTGTATAAACATTTATTAGTATACCGGGTTAATGTGTAAGAATATAAATAGTATCTTGGCATATTACAATTTACTAATAGTAGTTTCATTAAGTTTAATATTACTGTAATATGAATTATATTTAAAATATCAGTTTTTTTTTTTTTTCTTTATTGATTTGCAAATAATTTTGTAATAGATTCATAAATGGAGGAAAGAAAAACTTGATAGAGTTAGAGTATAGACTTTTTTTTTTTTTTTATTAAAAGGCAAGAGATAATGCACTATGTTTCCAACCCTTTCAATACATCACTATCAAGTAAACAAAAAAAGTTTAATATAGTTCTTTTGTAATTTTCTTCCAACATTCCACAACAAAAAATTTCAACAACCTTTCCAATAAATCTTAGAGCAAGAAATACTATCATGCCAAAGCAACGTTTCCTTCAAATCTTATTACAACATATTCTACTTCATGTGGAAACCGATTTACAATGATAGAAGCTAAGGAAAGCAAAACAATATTACATTTCTTTCTCCACTCAAGGTGGTTAAATACATGATGTTTTACATTGTCAACAACAAGGTTCTTGTGCTCCAAGGTGTTCTTCATCCATGCTCCAAGTTCCAAGTATTTCAAATCACAACCAAGATAGGGGGAGAGGCAACACTCTCCTCCCAACCAAAACTCAATGGAGAAGAGAAGCAATCTCCTCCATTGACCCCCGAGCCCCAAACACAACACAATGAAGGGTGGTCTCCAACTCAAGGCAACAATACTTGCTTCCACAATACAATTTCTTCACAACATTCAAAGCTAAAATAGAAGAAACAAAGAGACACACAAATAACACCAAACATTTCACAACAAGGCTTTCATCCAAGCCAACAAGAGAAGGAACTATGGGAAAGTTTTCCTTATGCCTCCCCATTGAGATGAGATGCCCATCCAAACCCTCCACAATAAAACTCAAGCCCCTATGACTCTTATGCCTCCCTCAAGTACCCCTTTTTCCTCCCATACTCTTATGCCTCCCTCCTCTTATGGCTCCCTCAAGAACAAGGTAAGAATGTAAACATTCTCACCCAAGATGGGCATCCCTCTCAAACTCCCTCCACAATATCCTAATCTACTCTTATGCCTCCCTCATGAGTATTCCCATAGACCTCTCCTATACTACACAATAAGCATTCTATCCATTTTTCACAATACACCAAAGTAAGCATGCATTACTCACAAATTTAGCATAGAAGCAACAATAATATGAAAGCAAAACAAAGGAGAAGGTTTCCTACCTCTCCATTGGAGAAGCCTAAACCAAGAAATTTGTCCAAGCTCCCTCCAAAACAATCCAAGCATGCAAGTCCAAGCACTCTTTTTTCTCTTTCTCCCAATTCTTTTCTCTCCCAAAAAATAAAAAGAACTCTTCAACAAAACAAAAAACAAAACTCCAACCCTCAACAAGAGAGGAAATTTCCATAAATAGACAAGAGGAAGAGTGAGGGTGATGTGGCTCCTTGTAGGATGCCACATCACACATCCTCAAGACCACCTCCCTTTAGTCAACTCAAATCCCAAAACACCATAAATGGGTGGTTGGGTTGAATGACATCTTTAATCCAAATCCATCCCTTCCCCATGTGTCTTAAGGCACAATTAAATGCAAAAGAAGACAAGTGCACTCCAAAGTCACATTTCCCTTCCCAAAACAATAAATAATCCCCTTTTTGGATTCCCAACCCATAGATATGGTTGGTAAGGGGTTTTGGGAAGTGTGGGACAAGTTCAACTTGTCCCACAAGTCCCCCAAAATGCCCTAAATCTCAAATTCGAGATTCAAGGGATTTGGAGTGGTCAACACTCAAAACCAAGCATTCAATACATGAGGAAACACAAGGCTCAAGGAGCCAACCATAAAATTTAATACATCCACTAGACTTCCCTCCAAGACTTAAGATTTAAAACAAGGTGTTAAATTAATTCTAAACATACTTAGCAAAAGAAATTTTAAAAAGATATCAAAAATAAAATCACCTACTAAAGTAGTTAAAACAAGTAAATGAAATTCTTACCCCCTTGGTCACATTAGAAAATTTCCCTTTCATGGGAATTTTTCTCAACACATAAAAGAACAAAGGTAACACAATACAATTTACTAGTTGCCTTGACGACCAATTGTTGTAACCACCCGACATCCTGTTGTGTTTGGTTCCCAATCCCCCTCATGGTTGTGATCATGCTGTGTTTCCTGCAAAATGCAAAATACCTTCTTCGGCCTTGCGGCCATGTCAAAATATCCAAAATAACCATATGCATGAAATTTATTAACATCTATACGTAATTCAATTAATCATTATTTCTAGGTCTAAATCACAACTTAATTATGCATTTCATCATTATCCAAAATTATAGTAATGTAAATTCAACAACTACATTCTACTCATCATGGTGAAGAAATCCAATGTTAGAACACATGCAATATATCCATATAAAAATAATATCGGTATCAATATAGTTGTCCATGAGTCGAGTGTAGGTCATACTGAAAACAAAATCCAATCATAATCCAAATGCATCTAGTCACAAAACATCATGCTAATCAACATAAGTATAAGTCATGTCCATATCCAAAGTCTGCATAACTCAAAATGATAATCAACTAAGTGTCGTAGGGAAGTGGGCATTACATCCCCCTCCCCTTAGACTAGACTTCCTCCTGGAAGTCACTGAAATAAGTGTGGAAACTGAGCTCACAATGATGTAGCATCCTCCCAAGTAGCAGCAGTCTCATCGTACCTGTCCCATTGGACCCGAACCTGATCAATCTCTCTGCCGCGAAGGCCCAGGGTCCTGCGATCTAAAATGCGCATGGGCTCCACCATCACCTGCCCCTGATCCTGCACCTGCAATGCAGTCCAATCTAGCACATGAGAAGGATCAGAAACATATCTCCTAAGCACAGAAACGTGAAATACATCATGGACACGTGATAAGCTAGGTGGCAATGCTAGGCGATAGGCTAAGGGGCCGAGGCGCTCCAAGATCTCAAAGGGACCCACAAATCTAGGAGCAAGCTTAGAACCTTTTCCATAATGGATAGGGCTCTTATGCGGTCTGACATGAAGAAACACCTTCGTGCCTACCTCAAAGCTACGATCTGTCCTATGTTGGTCTGCATACTTCTTCTGTCTATCATGTGCCTCCTGCAATCTCTGTCTGATCAAGGTAACCTGCTGCTCCATGTCCTGTAATAATGCTGGCCCAAGGGAAACCCTGTCCTCAATCCTATCCCAGCTAAGAGGTGTCCTGCACTCTCTGCCATATAATGCCTGAAACGGAGCCATGCCTATAGAACTCTGGAAGCTATTATTATAAGCAAACTCTACCAAATACAGATACTCCTCCCATCTCGATTGATGATCCATCACGTACATCCATGAGCATGTCCTCCAAAATCGATTCACCCTCTCTGTTTGTCCATCTCGTCTCGGGGTGATAAGTCAGTGCTGAAATTAATCCTCGTCCAGGGCATACTGCATGGTGGTCCAGAAATGGGAGGTACAAAGGGTCGCGATCGCAAATGATCTTCCACGGAATCCCATGTAGTCGACAATCTCATCAAGATATACTGTGCCACCGCACTTGTAGTGTAGGTAGTCTTCACCGGGAAAAATGAGCTACCTTCGTCAATTTATCCACCGTGACCATGATGGCGTCGTGGTGGTATCTCGACGTCGGCAACCCAACAATGAAAGTCCATGGAAATGGTGTCCCACTTCCACTCCGGTATGGCGTGAGGATAGAGAAGGCCGATGGATCGATGCTCGGCCTTCACCCTCTGGCACTCTAAACAATGGGATACAAATGAAGCTATGTCTCTCCGAAGTCCTCTCCAAAATACAACTGTCTCGGGGTGGCGTGCATCTTCTTCACCCGGGATGGGGTGAGTAAGGTGCACGATGAGCCTCGACAAAATGTCATGTCTCAAGCCTCCATCTCTAGGAACATAAATCTGACCTCTCGTATCCGAGAAGGCCATCTCGCCTCTAATGAAAATCCATCAAATCTCCCTCAAGGGGCTCTCGAGACTCAATCTCTGCTCTGGGCAAGGCAAGGTAGAAACTATCATAAGAAAGCTTTGTAAGATCCTGCTCCGCAAATATGTGCTTGCCCGAGGTGGCCATAGCCACATGTCTCCGTCTACTCAAGGCATCTGCAACCACATTCTCCTTCCCTTTCACATGCTCTATCTCCATGTCATACTCACAGAGTAACTCCATCCAACACCGCTGACGAGCGTTGAGATTGGGCTGCGTGAAGAGGTGGCGAAGACTCAAGTGATCAGTCCTGAGTGTAAATCTCGGCCAAGAAGAAAATGTCTCCACCGCACTAAGGCATGTACTACTGCTGCAAGCTCAAGGTCATGGGTCGGATAATTGAGCTCATAATCTTTGAGTTTGCGAGACTCAAAGGCAACTACTCTACCCTCCTGCATTAGCACTCCTCCAAGTCCTGCCAAGGAAGCATCTGTGCATACGTAGAACTCTCCATGAGGATCTGGCACTGCAAGAATAGGTGCTCTCGTAAGGCATTCCTTCAGTGTACTGAAGGCCTGCTCACATCTATCTGACCATAAAAACTTCTTCCCTTTCCGCTGAAGAGAAGTGATAGGGTGCGCAATCCGAGAAAAGTCCTGAACAAACCTCCTGTAGTACCCTGCTAGACCCATGAAACTACGCACCTCGGTCACACTAGTGGGTGCTGGCCAATCCATGATGGCTCGAATCTTGGAAGGATCGACTGCGATACCTTCCCCTAGAAATGATGTGGCCCAAATACTGCACCTCAGTCTGAAAGAACGCACACTTCTCCAAGTTCCCGTAAAGGCGCTGCTCGCGAAGACACTGAAGAACCTGGCGAAGGTGCTCCTCGTGCTCCTCACGTGTGCGTGAGTAAATCAGAATGTCATCAAGGAAGATAAGCACGAAGCGATCAAGGAAGGTCCTGAATACCCCATTCATCAAACTCATAAACACTGCGGGGGCATTCGTCAAACCGAACGGTACCACTGTGAACTCGTAGTGGCCGTATCTCGTGCGGAAAGCTGTCTTGTGAATATCCGTCTCCGCAATCCTGAGCTGATGGTATCCTGACTTAAGATCTATCTTAGAGAAAACTGTAGCCCCCTTCATCTGATCAAATAAATCATCAATGCGTGGAAGGGGGTAACGATTCTTGATCGTTACTTTATTCAGCTGACGGTAATCAATGCACAACCGAAGAGATCCATCCTTCTTCTTTACGAAGATAACTGGTGCACCCCAAGGGGATACGCTAGGATGGATTAGGCCTTTCTCCAGAAGGCCCTCAAGCTGCAACTTGAGCTCACATAACTCAGGAGTAGTCATCCGATAGGGTGCTCGTGAGATAGGCTCTGCGCCTGGAACTAGATCTATATGGAAGTCGATCTCACGTGGGGGAGGTAATCCCGGTAGCTCCCCTGGAAACACATCGGCGAACTCTGATAAGATGGGATGATCATCGAGGGAAGGTCCCCCGACTCATCCTCTGATCTGTCACTCACTAATCAGAATAAAGCAAACAATGCGCAACCCCTGTCGCACACACCGCTTAAGCTGCATAGCGGAGATGGTGCGAATAGAAACGGGTCTCTTAACCCCTGATATCACTAACTCCGCCCCAAGATCATCAATGCAAGCAATAGTCTTATGGTAACAATCCACTCTAGCTCTGTGGGTGGACAACCAATCCATGCCTAAAATGATGCCATAAGATCCTAATGGAAGGATCCGAAGATCAGAAGTAGTGGTGAAGGGTCCCAAATCCACTACACACTCCTTGACTAAGGAGTCTACAGAAATCTTGGCTCCAGAAGCCATCTCAACGTCCCAACTACGGCCCTGCCTAACTGCCACCAGCCTACAACGCTCTACTAAGGATGGTGCAATGAAAGAATCAGAAGAACCAGAATCAAATAATATAGAGGTGGAAATACCACCAATACTACCTGTCGTCTCAATCACAGTACTCTGATGCTCAGCCTGGCGGTTCTCGACCGCTGCGTAGATCCGATGACTCCGTGCCATATCTCCAACGGTAGGCTCTGAGCTCTGTGTCTTACCCTTGGTAGGGTTATGTGGGCAATCTCTCCAAATATGTCCAACAACTCCGCAACCATAACAGCTGCCTGGTCCTCTCCAGTGGGAAGCAGCTCCAGCTGGTACTCTAGATGACTGAGATACAGATCCTGACGATCCGGCTATGGACTGCTGAGGTCTCTGCTGACGAGCTCCTACTGACTGAGCTCTCGGTGCACCCTGTGTCCTGATGGGACCCCTAGGAGGAGGCCCCATACTACGTCCTCTCTGTGCATCAAATCTCTGAGGAGGTCGGTAAGGTGGGCGGGTCTGCTGCTGCTGCTGTGTGGTGGCCTAAATGAAGCTTGCCCTGAACTCTGTCCACCCCGTGGAGGAGGAACTGACCCCTTCGACCTACTATCCTGCATCTGCTGGATACGGCTCGAACTCTGTCTCTAGCAGCTGTTGTGTCTTCCCCGTGTCTCTCTCTGCAATATAGGCCTTCTCCACGGCCTCGCTAACGTCTCGTGGGCGGTGAATGCGCACCTTGCGCCGGCTAAATCAAGTTCGGGCCCCGGATGAACTCGTGAATCCATGCACTGCTCATCCCGCATATAGTCGACGTCATCAAGTAGGTCCGAAATCGACTCTCATACTCGGCTCATTGTCATCGATGCCGACGAAGGTCATGAAACTCATCTATGCGCTGCTTGTATAAATCTCTGGGTAAATACCGCTCTCGAAATGCTCCTCAAACAACTCCCTGTAATCGTCTCGAGTCAACATGGAGCTTCGCTCCTCGGTCCTCCACTGGACTCCTGCTCCATCCTTGGAAGATGGATGCAACACGAGCTTTCGTGTTGCTAGTACAAGGGCAGAGCTTGAAGCATCCGCTCAAGCTCACCAACCGAGCCTCTCGCCCGAAAACCGCCTGTATCACCCGAATAGTGAGATGGTCGTAGCTTCGGGATCTCCCGATATGGTCTGCGTGCAGCTGACGTATGATGACGACTCCTAGATCTCTGTACGCTCCTCCCTCTGTCACAGGGCTCGAGACCTGTCCCTATGTCCCGAGATCCCGTCCCCATGTCTCTCTGTGGTGACTCTGCCCTAGCCGACTCGCACGGAAATTCGCCCGTGCTCCTCGATGTGTCGAGGGGATGCCAGGCATCTACCGATGGTTCCAAACTATGTCTAGCAAGTCGTCCTCCCAAGGGCTCTCCGCGTATAGTGGCATTGACATCCTGGAGTGTCATAAAATCGGGGCGGAAGGGTGGCTACGGCTCTCGCTCCGGCGGTGGTATGTCTAGGTCTATATGAAGAGACCCCTCGCCCAATCTGCGCCTCCTGCACAGATCAAGGCGAGAGTTAGTTCATTGTACTAGGTCTTGAGTCAGTTTTCAAAATTTGCTGTTTACTATAATTATCAACATTATGGCTTTATATTTTAAAAGTGTTAGTTCTGTACTAAGTTGAAAGTTCCTGTTCTGCGTTTTCTGCGTGTGCCCAAGGGTCCCAGCTTCGAACCCCTGGCTCTGATACCAAAATGTAACGCCGCTAAAAGACGACGCCACGCTCACGACAACGACGGCGACGATGGCGCCGCAAAACATCCGTCCCGAAAATGCGACAATTTTTTTTTTTTTTTAATTCAATCTTGACATTGTTAATTAAAGTATCCTAGTTTTTTTTTTTTTTTGGTTTAGATTTTATTATTTTTAATTTTATCCCACGTTGCTTATATTTTCGATTGAAGTTGAAGGCTTCACAAAAAAAAATTAATAGGAAAGATAGGAGAACAAAACATTAAAAATAGGAGATCAACAACTCTTGATTACATCCGTGACATCTTCAATATTGTCATTTTAATCTTCACATTTTCAATGAAATCGAAAGTTACTTTCAAGAAATTTTTCATGTTAAAATCTTCGCATATAATGGCTTCTTCAATGTAAAAATGTGTGACATCCCATTTAATGATAGAAAGAAAATATGAAATCCTACCAAAATATCTTCAATATTTACATAATGTAATAGCCAAAATTATACGGCCTTAATGCCATCTCTTCTACATATAATAATAGACATATCACTATATACATCCATGACTTCACCAATAATTGTGATTTATTTGAATATTTGTATATGAATTTTAAGGCAAAGATATTAATTCTCATAATATTGAGGTAGGTATGTACTAAATAAATTTAAAAAAATCCCACAAATATTGAACAATATGTATATACGCTCATCACAAGATGATAAAATTTTGAGAAGACATTGAACCTCGTTTATTAATTAAACAAGTGTGGAAATATGATAACATTCCATTGGAAGCGTAGTGTACAAACAAATCGAAGGAAATGGTTATGAGAATCAATGGGGTAAAAGGCGTTTCAAATCTTTGATGGAGTTAAATCTTGTTGGTTGGGGGCGGTGGACCTCACCCACCAACTGTCATAATCAAACAACTCTCTTCTGGCGTGCCGATTTATACCCTCTTGAGCCGCTCAATCTCAATAGATTTACAAATTTATTAACAAAAAGGTCGTCACATTGGCTGCGTTGTTCCTACTATTGACTGGCCGCGCATGAAGCTCACAGGGAGGTGAAGAAAAAGGTTATTGGCGCGTGGATCCACTGCACATTCAGTCATCCAGCCGCGTGGACAGTCAGATAGAGGTGGCGCAACAAAGGAGACGTCTTTTCTCTTTTTTCTTTTTTTTTTGTTTGTGTTTTCTTTCTTTTATACATTCCGAGCGGGACAGGGGCACAGGAAGCCGGGGTAAGACGCCTCAAGTTTTTTTTTTTGTTTTTGTTTTAAAATCTTTGGCAGAGGGTGGAAGAGATCCACGGCCCTGGCCTACACAGTAGCGACCAGACAGAGTATGAAGGCCCCTAGGGCGGTTCCAACAAGCAGGTTGTTCAACTATGTTGTTATATCATACAGAGATCGAATGCAACTTCAAAATGGGGTCCTCCTTCGTAGTTTTTTTGTTAAGATGCTTTAAAGAGAAATGGGGGACGTTTCCATGAGCTCAAAAAATTTGTATGATTCATTTGCTCCCATCGCGTCTATTATATCTGCGGCTAGAAAATGGTTTAAAAGTTGGAAAAATAATGGAAGTAGGGCATTGTTGTTAATATTGGTGGTTTTAGTTGCACAGACAAAGCTCTTTTCTGCCCCTACACAACAAAAAGCCTCCCGATCCTTATTTCCCTTACTTGATAATAAGTAATATTTAATACGACTTAATAATAATGTTGTTATTTGTCCAGTATTGAATGCATTCTCAAATTTCCGGGATTCACCTTCTAAATATTATTTTTCTTCTCCCCGAAAGGACTGAGGGACAGTGAGAGTGTTACCTGAAGACCGGAAGAAAAATATCACAGGATTCTCTAATAAGACTTCGCATGTTTTACAGTGAAGCTCGAGGTGGAGGGTCGCAAAGAGGCGGATCTGTTTCGTATATAAAAACAATTTCATGGAGTACAATTTGCTTCGTAGTTAATTGGACAGTTCATACGTAGTTTTTTTTTTTTTTTTGTATAAACATTTATTAGTAGACCGGGTTAATGTGTAAGAATATAAATAGTATCTTGGCATATTACAATTGACTAATAGTAGTTTCATTAAGTTCAATATCACTGTAATATGAATCATATTTTAAATATCAGTTTTTTTTTTTTTTTTTCTTTATTGATTTGCAATTAATTTTGTAATAGATTCATAAATGGAGGAAGAAAAACTTGATAGAGTTAGAGTATAGATTTTTTTTTTATCACAAGGCAAGAGATAATGCACTATGTTTCCAACCCTTTCAATACATCACTATCAAGAAAACAAACAAAAACTTAATATAGTTCTTTTGTAATTTTCTTCCAACATTCCACAACAAAAAATTTCAACAACCTTTCCAATAAATCTTAGAGTAAGAAATATTATCATTCCAATGCAACTTTCCTTAAAAGTCTTGTTACAACATATCCTACTTCATGTGGAAACCGATTTACAATAATAGAAGCTAAGGAAAGCAAAGCAATATTACATTTTCCTCCACTCAAGGTGGGTAAATACATGGTGTTGTTACATTGTCAACAACAAGGTTCTTGTGCTCCAAGGTGTTCTTCATCCATGCTCCAAGTTCCAAGTATTTCAAATCACAACCAAGATAGGGGGAGAGGCAACACTCTCCTCCCAACCAAATCTCAATGGAGAAGAGAAGCAATCTCCTCCATTGACCCCCGAGCCCCAAACACAACACAATGAAGGGTGGTCTCCAACTCAAGGCAACAATACTTGCTTCCACAATACAATTTCTTCACAACATTCAAAGCTAAAATAGAAGAAACAAAGAGACACACAAATAACACCAAACATTTCACAACAAGGCTTTCATCCAAGCCAACAAGAGAAGGAACTATGGGAAAGTTTTCCTTATGCCTCCCCATTGAGATGAGATGCCCATCCAAAACCCTCCACAATAAAACTCAAGCCCCTATGACTCTTATGCCTCCCTCAAGTACCCCTTTTTCCTCCCATACTCTTATGCCTCCCTCCTCTTATGGCTCCCTCAAGAACAAGGTAAGAATGTAAACATTCTCACCCAAGATGGGCATCCCTCTCAAAATCCCTCCACAATATCCTAATCTACTCTTATGCCTCCCTCATGAGTATTCCCATAGACCTCTCCTATACTACACAATAAGCATTCTATCCATTTTTCACAATACACCAAAGTAAACATGCATTACTCACAAATTTAGCATAGAAGCAACAATAATATGAAAGCAAAACAAAGGAGAAGGTTTCCTACCTCTCCATTGGAGAAGCCTAAACCAAGAAATTTGTCCAAGCTCCCTCCAAAACAATCCAAGCATGCAAGTCCAAGCACTCTTTTTTCTCTTTCTCCCAATTCTTTTCTCTCCCAAAAAATAAAAAGAACTCTTCAACAAAACAAAAACAAAACTCCAACCCCCTCAACAAGAGAGGAAATTTCCATAAATAGACAAGAGGAAGAGTGAGGGTGATGTGGCTCCTTGTAGGATGCCACATCACACATCCTCAAGACCACCTCCCTTTAGTCAACTCAAATCCCAAAACACCATAAATGGGTGGTTGGGTTGAATGACATCTTTAATCCAAATCCATCCCTTCCCCATGTGTCCTAAGGCACAATTAAATGCAAAAGAAGACAAGTGCACTCCAAAGTCACATTTCCCTTCCCAAAACAATAAATAATCCCCTTTTTGGCTTCCCAACCCATAGATATGGTTGGTAAGGGGTTTTGGGAAGTGTGGGACAAGTTCAACTTGTCCCACAAGTCCCCCAAAATGCCCTAAATCTCAAATTCGAGATTCAAGGGATTTGGAGTGGTCAACACTCAAAACCAAGCATTCAATACATGAGGAAACACAAGGCTCAAGGAGCCAACCATAAAATTTAATACATCCACTAGACTTCCCTCCAAGACTTAAAATTTAAAACAAGGTGTTAAATTAATTCTAAACATACTTAACAAAAGAAATTTTAAAAAGATATCAAAATAAAATCACCTACTAAAGTAGTTAAAACAAGTAAATAAAATTCTTACCCCCTTGGTCACATTAGAAAATTTCCCCCTCATGGAAATTTTCTCAACACATAAAAGAACAAAGGTAACACAATACAATTTACTAGTTGCCTTGACGACCAATTGTTGTAACCACCCGACATCCTATTGTGTTTGGTTCCCAATCCCCTCATGGTTGTGATCATCTTTGTGTTTCTGCAAAATGCAAAATACCTTCTTCGGCCTTGCGGCCATGTCAAAATATCCAAAATAACCATATGCATGAAATTTATTAACATCTATACGTAATTCAATTAATCATTATTTCTAGGTCTAAATCACAACTTAATTATGCATTTCATCATTATCCAAAATTATAGTAATGTAAATTCAACAACTACATTCTACTCATCATGGTGAAGAAATCCAATGTTAGAACACATGCAATATATCCATATAAAAATAATATCGGTATCCAATAGTCTGTCCATGAGTCAGTGTAGGTCATACTGAAAACAAAATCCAATCATAATCCAAATGCATCTAGTCACAAAACATCCTGCTAATCAACATAAGTATAAGTCATGTCCATATCCAAAGTCTGCATAACTCAAAATGATAATCAACTAAGGAAAAAAGAAAGAGAAAAGTGTCAATGTTGAGTTCATTGTTTGATTTAACTCACTATATTTCCAACTTCATAAAAACATGCATTCAGAATTACAGCTCATGATATATCAGGAAGGCATGGTCACAAAATTTAATGCATAATCCAAGATTTTCATTTCGGTTTGAATTAAGAGAAGTAATATTCAGACATTAAGTTCGAGTAGCAAAGGAAACATGTGTTGACTATATATTCAGTTAGAAGGTACAACATCTCATAAAGTGTTATAGAAGTGAATGAGTTGTCATTGTTGCATTTCCATCTCATGAAATCAAAATAAAATAAATATGACTAACTGTATGATAAAAGTCATAAGACTACAAGTATATAACTAGAAGGATGCTTCAAGATACATTACAAGAGATGTGGATAACACGAGTTCAAGAAATAAACACTTTATGAATACTATTTCTAAGCATTCAAAGCCCATCAAATTTAAAGAACGTGTCTTGAGGATGAGCTACAAATATTTAGAGATCAAAATCGAAAGACAAAGAATGAATTAATTTCAGGAAAGTATCTTTATTATTTCCCATTATGATGAACTGATTATGAATTTGAGTAAGAGGCATTCAACAAAATTAAATTTCATAAGGTTCAACAGCTCATGTCATACAAAGGAAAAGTTCAACATGACCTTGAAGGCATATATCAATATTCATATCTCATAAAATATTTTTGCACCACATATTCAACAATTTAAGTAGAGCAGAGATCCTATTGGAAACTGAATATGGATCAAAAAGAACCTTTTCAATCATTACAAGAAATGATCAACTGATATATATCTTGTTTAAAGAATGTTATGAAGAACAGTTTTGAGATTTCAAATGAACGACGAAGGGGATGAACTTTAAGAAATTAAATGATAAATTCATATTTACAAATAGATATGAGAGTGTTATCTTCTTATCAAGGTCTAAGATTCCCAACAAATGTTCATAGCGTGCCACTTTTATAACAAAGTTCTTTCATTTGAGTTGAAAGCGTTTGTGAAACAATATTTTATTAGTTTTTGATTTGAAAACAAGATAGTCATGAACAACCAAATATTAAATGAAAACCAAAATATAAAGAGTTTCCATTGCAACATTCAGATCCTAAGATAAATTATGGTGTCCCATTATCATTTGAATTGTTCTTCATACACATACAACAAAGATATCAAAATCAGTGAAAGGGATCAAATAAACAAAACATTATAGTTTCCAGGTTCCAACATATCATCATAACATGTTTTCAGGCAAGGATTAGGGAACAAATCAACTTTTAGGAAGATTTTTAGAAGAGAAAGAGAAATTTATAATGCAAAACATGAATATGTCGATGCATAGCTTATGAATTTCAACATTATTAGTAATACAAGATAATCTACAGTATACTCAGATATGAAAGTTACAATGGTGTTTATAATGAATTATCAAATCTCCAAAACACAAACTTCTTGTATTATGCATAAAGAAAGTGCAATTACTAATACAGAGCAATTTGTAGCCATGTAGAGAACTACAGGAGTAATCCTTTCCAGTTTGCAGGAAAAGAATATATTAGTCTCATCATGAAAGTTTGCAAACATGGAGAAGTTACCACAAGATCATCATTTCAGAAAAGTTGAAGCTTAAGGAATGAAACATTCATGTGAATTCAGAAAAATTGCATTATCTTAGCAAGCAGCATGTCTTCAAGAAAAATATTACAATGCAAACAACATACAAAATACAACTAAACATTGCAGTAGGTTCATAACTTGAAACCATTTTCCAAAATAGTGAGATTCATGAAAATATATGAATACTGTAGCTCTCCAAATCCAAAACCCGCTTAGTTATGAATAATGAACAACAAAGAGGTAAAATTTGCTCCTTATCGATTCTCAATCTAGAGTAGACCAATATAGATTTTGAATAAAATTGTCCAAAGTACAAAGAATGCTACAAATTTTCATCTATCGTATAAGGCATGAAAGTTAAACTATGAAAAATTTAGGGAAATAATGACTGCCTTAAGCAATTCGCAAAAGAATGAAATAATGCTATACAGAGTACTCAAAAGCTCAAAAACACAGAACATCAAAACCATGAGTTACAATAAGTCAAAAATGAGCTAGTTTATGTGAAAATTAATGAAGTATAATCCTTTGCAGAGAACTCATAAATGGGTCACCAAAACTCCAGTGTAAACCCATGTTAGCAAAAATCGATTTGAGAAACGAATAAGAAACAAACTATCTCAACCTTACAAGAAGCGGTTTGAGTCTTTGAATAGCAGGAAAATGCAAAGAATAACCGAGTTTGATTTAGCATCACGACACATTGACATCTATATCTTGGCCATTCATGTCAAAAAATGGAAATTAATGTTACAAATTGAGCTAAAGAAGCACCCATACATACGAGCATCTCCAAAAGGTGAAAACATAATCAGAAACCTTTTTAATACATTATGAAAATCATGTCAAATTAACGAAAGACCAGAGATTAGATCTCTGAAGGATCAATAATGGAAAGCACAAAGCTTTTAATAACGAGCACATCTTCAAAAAACTCGTGTGTGAAGATTTATAAGGTGTTTGTTTTGAGTAAACAAGATCGAACGATCAAAGAGAAGCAGATATCACTGCAACATCATGCAAAAACCGATCTATTTACAGAAGATTTCATGAAAATACAAATAAATTCGGGGATTAATAACTCTGAAATCTGTCACAAATCCTGAAAAGATGCACAGCAAGCTCAGAAATGTCGAATTAGTACGGCCAAATGGAAAATACCAGACTATCAAATATTCCATACTCAAAGTACCTGACGTCACAATACAAGATACTAACAAGATTCAAAAGAACCCACTGCTGGAAATATCAGAGCTCACTTTGGCAAAAATAGTGAGTACCCCATTTTCAAACTATGGGGGTCATTAAGCTCATGAACCAGATCAAAACAAGAAATGCCCAGAATACACGAATACCCACATTTTTAAATATTCAGATTTTTTGTTTTGAGGAAGAAAACAATGTCTTAATACACATAAACAAAGGATATTTCTCAGGAATATTGCTCTAAATGAATGGTACATATAACTTACCAGTATGCACAAAGGAAGAAATCGAATGAAACAAGAATCAGGGCACTAAAGGTATAATATGCAAAGCTCCATCACAAAATGAATGGTGAAACCACATTTAGGAAAATTAAAAACCAGAAGAAAGCTCAAAAGATTAGCCAAAATTGATTCTTTCAGAGCTTAAACAGAAACATGAACCCTAAGTACAATGAGTAACAAAGTTCAAACAATTGTGAAAATCCAATCTTTCCTTCTCAACTTACAGAACCCGAATTGCGGCCACAAGGGTATGAAGATCCCCAACGTGTGAAAGGAAGAAAACCAGTCCTTCATGAGCTAACAACTTTAGATTTGAATAGGATCAATAACAAGAGAAAATGGCCATTGAAGAAAATTTTTGGCATAGCTCCACTATCTTGCAGAGAGCTCAAAGAATAATGCAAAATGATAGGCTTTCCACATTTTTTTTTGTCGTCCAAACTCGGTACCGAGTTACCAAACTCGAGAAGATTCAAGAGTACACACATGTCATCAAGACAGAAACCCTAGCTAACCTAAGGTTAGGTTCGGATTACCGAACCGACAAAGTCTTAACAGTTGGGCCATTGTTGGATTACCGAACCGACTAAGTCCCAATTATTCATTATGACTGTTGATCGAGGACTGAAAGAATAATTTATGCCATGATGAGTCTAAAGGTGGTCAATTTAATCAAAAGACCCCATGCTTAGCCAAAATTCAAAAGGGAAACAAACAAGTTATTATGAGCAATGATAAAAAATCAAGGTGGATTCAGCTCTCATGCAGATAAGGCGAAGAAGCATCGAGCACTTTTCTTCTTTTACCTTAACTTTTGCAAAGAAATACCTCGTACTTCTCAAGGAAGGAAAATAATTGGATATTATTACAAAGAATATATTATTGTTGCATGTGTACAATGGTCCCCATAGTGGGTTAAGTAATTTTTCTAAGGGTTGGAGATAAATGTATTATTTTGCATGTGATCAGTACAAGACAAAACTGAGATAAAGGTAAATTTATCATTTACAAGTGGATGAACACACATGTGTCACATCATGCATAAGAAGACAAAGAATATGCACTTGCATTGGATGAGACTTGAAAAACAAGCAAGTGGCTAATATTAGCCAAAAATATTCACCCAAGTATTTTAATTGCATTAAAAATAGAACAGTCAACTACACTTTGACTAGAGTGTATTTTTGTAACTAAGGCTATTAATGTCTCATTGTAATCAACATGTCTATTTTTATTCCTTTATTTATACATAATAAAATGTTAAAATTGGCATCCATGGGTGAGTTCGAGAATGTAGTCTATTTTTAGGAGGGATTGGGTGAAGTATTTTTCTATATAATGTGTGCACTAGCAAGGCACAAGGAGGACGTTTTGGACACAGGAGTGCTAAAGCATATTTTTCCCAAATTTTCCTTTAAATTAGAACTAGTTATTGCCTTTCCAATTATTTGTAGTTGTGTGTATATTTACATTAATTATTGTGAATTCCAATTCCCTAATTAATAATCTTACCTTGATGCAAATTTGGTACATTCTTTTCGGTCTTTGTGTGCATGTTAGCTTTGTGTTGTGATTTATCTCTATACACACAAGTGTTTTTCCTTAGGATCATATTAAAACCCATTACTTTGTGGGTTTGAAATGGTTTTTCTCAATTTTATTATTTATGTAATAAGCTAAAGCACTCAATTAGTTTGGTGTATCACCCCATTCAATTCGAGGCAACAATATTTTATGCTCAAAACCCAAAAAAATATTTTTAGATACATCGATAAGGAACTGCCTTGATACAGATACTTACTCCAACAATATGTATGCCCACGGACCTCGAGGTTTTCCATTGTATCTACAAAAGTGAGAGATAGAGAAATATTAGAACCCCTTCTATCATCTCTCAACAAGGGTGCGCTTGTGAGAGATAATAGGTATTTGCAAGAGTCTACCACAACAACTATGTCCTCAAAGACTCCTTCAAGTCTCACTATTGATCTATCTCGCATGTTGTAAGACTATTTTTTTCTTTAGTCCTTCCGGTTTCAGATCATCCATAATATTTTTGGTCATGATGTTAATGGTTTCCCCTAATTCAATCACAATATTCTTTATTTTTGTGCCATTACTTGTTATGTTTACTAAAGGAATTCCTAGATCTACATGCTTGGGTAAAACTTAATTTCTAAGCATAATATTACCCAATTGTCTAATAACTTGTATAATGCAAAAATCCTTTATTTTCTTCCAAGTTTATAATGCATAGATATTTAACCAACGTTTTGTAGATGGGAACATCCTTGATGGCTTGAATAAGAAGTATTTTAACACAAATATCCTTTAGTTAGTTGATAAAGTCGAATTAGATTTTGATTAAGGCCATTCTTCATTTCTTATATTCTCTCTGGAAATGGTGGTTCATTATCTTGCACTTTACGAGTTGTTGGAACTCTATTTAGGTTTTTTTGGATTATCTTGTAGCATGTTTTGGCTTTGTAGTAGATCAACCTACAATAGCGTGGTTCATCTGGAATCTCTATAATGGTGGGTTTACTGGTTGAGAAAGTGTTTTCTGAGTGAAGATTGATATTATAAACATCAACTGAATATGTAGGGTATTGAGTTGGTTCAGTGGAATAGGTTGGATGAGAAATTTTATTGTTGGGGTTAGGTGTTGGTTGAGCTGGTAGTTTAGTGTCTTTTGGTTGTGATCTAGATTTGGGATTTGGCTTGAGCTTGTTTCGTGGATAATGTAGTTACTAGTATTATTGCTTGTAATTAGGAGGTGGGTTATTCCATTTCTTCCCTCCTCTCCAAGGCTGCTACCATGGTTGAGGGGGTTGTTGACAATGTTTTTGGCCTAAAACCTAAGGTTTCCATTACTATTGATATTCTCTACGGTATGGATCCCAACCTTGTTACGGACTTCCCAAGGTGGGTGTCACATAAATGGATTACCAGCCCAATTTTGAAAATATGGCATAGGGTCTTCGACATACCTCCTTGTCTTAGCAGTCATGGATTTATTTGAACAACATTGAATACCTTTCCATCCTCTATTTCTCTCATCTTAAATTCTGGTTCAACTTCCCTTTCACGTGCAATGTTGCCCAATCCTTTGTATCATTATCCATATTTCTTTCTTTTTCATGCATGGAAGAACTCTGTAAGTGTTTCCTCTACATCATTTCTTTTCATCTTGGCATGCATAGAATCTAGTTGAGTGGACATGCCATTAACATTATCCTACTTCATATTCTTGAACATCCGACAAAATTTTACTTGGATATGTCTCAAATTCCTTTGGTAGCTGATCCACCACATGAACTTAACTATATTATTTTCTTCATGGTGGCTCTAGAGTAATTCATGTAGGCTTCACAAATTGCATCAAATGTAGCTTTTGAAATTTTTAATCCCCTATCATATCTAAAGCATCCATATTCCCCTCATTGAGTCCCTTCAAAATGAGTAATTTGAGAGATTCATGAGGTAGTCTTATGTTCCTTTTATTTTGAACGAAGAATATAAATCATTCTAGATAGTCTTCTAGTGGCTCATCCTCCTTCTGCATCATCTTGAGGATTTCATCACCTCTATGCTAGTTGTCCTTTAGTAGTCCCGGTACTTAGTGAAAAATTATCATTCATCTATGACCAAATTGTAATGACATCTCTTCCTAAACCCATGAACCAAGTCAAGGTTGCATCCTTGAGAGTGGAAAGGAAAAACTTTAGTTTATGTTCATTGGTGGTATAATCATAGCTCCTACATAATACATCAAACTCAAACAAAATTTTTTCTGGATATTCAGTTATAAATCCAAGAATGTTAGCAAGGGCTGATGGAGAAATATTCTTCAAAGCAATAGGCTCATCATTATTGGAAATTGGAAACTTAAAGGTTGTTTCATTGTGTTCAACATTTTGGTTTACTTATTCTGCCATGATGGGCTGATCAAGATTACAATCAAAAGTCTCACTTAGAGGTTGATCTTATAACACTAATTCTTATACAAAGGAAATTATGTCTTCTTCAGAATCAAATATAGAAACATGTGTTACTTGAGGATAGGCTAAGAATCTATAATGGGAATCTCTTGGATTTTGTATGTATCAATTACTTAAATGCGTGTAAATACATTATTGGGGAGTTTTGGAGGTTGAAATTCCTAAACCTAAATTATTCCTCAAAAATGAATATCCTTTCAAAAACCTTATAACTTGGTAGTATCCTGAAAATGGTGCAAAAATGGTGGTGCAAATAAACTTTCATCAATTAATATGTTGTTTAATAATTCACAATCATTTATTCATCAACCCAATGGACATAAAATTTTAATAATGTCAATGATCTATGCTTAGTTATAAGGAATCTAGGAGCTATGGAAATAAATAGTTGTCACCACTATCTTGAAAATCAAAATGCTTGAAAAAAATGGAAATGAAAATAAACTACTTCTAACAAAGTATGACTAAAAGTAAATCTTGTAAATTTCAAACTAATCATGCAATGAAACAAAGAAAAAAAACTATGGAGGGGTTTAGAAGATCACAAGTGGGCCCTACCTTAGGTGTTAATCCTCTATCTAGATCTCTCTCTCCATCTCCATTTTCAGCATTAATTTATTTCTCTCACACTCCTCAATTACATCAACAAGTGAGAAGAAGAGTTCAACTAGGAGTTTAAACAGACTAAGTAAAAGATCTTCAATGAAACAAGTGGAAGATCTTAAATAAAACAACAAGAGTTTAAACACATGCAATGAAACTAACTAATAGTTGTCCAGATATCAAATACATAACTCAAGTAACTGTCAAGTTCTTGAAATCACATATTTAACTGATTAATCAATTCTTCAGTGATTGTTAATGAGTAGTTAGATCTATTTTTGAGCTATCTTTGGTTCTCATGTTCCATTTTGTAACTACCTCTTCCACGACACGTATAGACTTGGAGTGTATTCATTTAATTCCTAGAGATATTCATAATAATGGATCCTTTGTTGTAGGTGATCCTCTCTAGCTACAAATGGGTTGTTGCGAGATAGGTCCTTTGTTGTAGGTGATTCCATTTTGCTATGGATGATTTGTTATAGACATGTCCTTTTCTACATATAACAAGTTGGTTGCAAATAAGAGTGGAATAAAAATATCATCATTCAAACAACTTATTGAAACCATAAGAATAAATGCATACTTAAAATACCACAAAATAAACATAACTAGTCATAACTAAATTAATCGGTATTCATGTCATAAGGTCAACTTATGATGATAATGTTCAACATAATAAGCGGGAAATACGTGGACATAGTCTCAATGGCTTGACAAAAGTATAGAGCATGAGTTGTTTATAAAGGGGATTTAATCAATTCATCTCATATTTTAATACATGAATGATTAGTTTACATTAAATTAATCAATATTTTCCATGTCCGTACATTGCAGCCACTGTCAGACTACTGAAGTGTAAAAGCTCTATCGTGTTTCCTAGATCCTTCTCCCTGAATTAATAGAGTAGAGTTAGAATTATATATGTCAATTTTATTACTTCCAATACCCATATGACATCTAAAATTTCTTCCTCAAAGGGATATACAATTTTTGGGCGTCTTAGGGATAATGAAACTTATTCCTCAATTTCATTGTACTCCCATTTTTCTTCTCTCCACCCTTGTACAAATCATCCTTTCTTCTAAAATTGTGACCAATAAAATTATAATTTGTGATCTTCCCTATTTATAGTTACTCGTGCATGATATTCTTACTTCTCTCTTTCTCCTCTTTGTTAGATCCTCCAAAATTATGGATCAAATTTTGAATATAAATATAAAACCTTTAATAACTTTATCCATGTAATATGGCTCTAGAAAATCCCATCGCACAAAGTCTTTTGGTGGTTGGTTATTCTTCATTCACCATTCCATCATCTTTTCATCATCAACCATATGACCATACATATCTCTTATGTTCATCCTTTCCTTTTCAAATTATCATTGCATTCTTATCTCCTTGGGTTTTTAAATGAAGTCAAAGGAATGTTTTAGTGCATTGCGGGTTTGAGGCCTACAGATGGAACCAATGTGGGTCGTATCCAAGTTCTTTGTACCGAGTTACAGTGCGATTTCTTGAAAATTTGTGAAAATAAAAAAAAGAAGTAAAAGTCTTGTTTTATTGCAAAGCGGGTCTAACAGCTATGGATGGAACCAATGCGGGTCATACAAATGTTCTTCATACTAATTTTTCGATCTGATTAGAAAAGAAGGCATCGTATTTTGGAAAAAGTACAAAAAAATGTCTTGCGCGGTCTCTGCGGAAAGCTAAGAAAGAGGTACGCATGGGACCCAAATACTCAAAAGGTCTGTAGGATAATGTATTATAGGGATGGATGAGAAAAGTTTCCCAAGAAGAAAAAGTTCATGGGGGACAGTTAGGATCGAGAAAATGCAAAATGGTCACAAGCCAAAGAAGTGTAGAAAAGGTGGAAGTTTTTGTCCATTTGTCAAGTCCTTTTCTATTTTCAACTCTTCACCACCGTTGGTCACATGACCTTTTTTTTATGTTTTCTTATGGTATTCCATTCAAGTCTGCACCTATCAGTTTCCTTAAATCTCTCTCATCATTTGTGTTGAACATTTTTGGTCATCATTGGAGGTTGGTGAAAAATGTTTCTAGGTACTCGTTTTCTAACAAATGAAGGAATAATTTAAATTAAATCAATAACTTTAAGTGTGGTTTATTATACAATTCCAAACACACGATGTCACTCACGGGATGTACTCTTCACCAAGATCATGCATCATCCATAAAATACTACTACGGGGCCTTGATGGAGATGAAAATGACATCATAAATTAGATAATACATGTTGGAAAAAATATTCGATATTTTAGATGGCAAAGGAAAGTACAATTGCATCAAGTGTTATTACTTGTATTCTCGATGATCAAATAAAGGTACAATAAATTCATTTTAAACCCTTATGATTATATGAGGTTGTCTTATTATATTGAGTTCTAAAGGTTTAGTTAAGATTATGTAAACAAAAATAAATGAAAAAGAATCACTATACAAGTCATTACTTATGGAAATTTGAAATATTCATCGGGAAAATGTACAAAGATCCTGTTATCTCTCGAAAGTGCACTGGTAGAGAGATGGCAACAGTGTTCTAAGTCTCGTAAAGATCTCTCTCTCTCTCTCTCGTAGATACAATGGGGACACCTCAGTGCAGTGGGTATACCTACTTTGAGGTGAACCTCCGGGGTTAAAAGGTTGGTTCCTTATTCGTGTTAACTACAATGCTTTATGGAAGTTTTAGGGTTAGGAAGTGACTGAAAATGAAATAATTACTAAGGTTATACACCAAATTTGAATAAAGAAATTTACTTGAGTTGAATACACAACTGACTTGTGAAGAATTCTTTATGTGCACAAACCAATTTTGTACTTTCTGCAAAATGTAAGGGCAAAAACACTTAATTTATACTAAGGGAAAATCAACAATGATCTTAGTAAGATAACATGCACAATAAAATTTAGCAGAAAATAGTAGATCTGTAGTAGGGGAAAGTGACTAATTAGGGAATATTGATTCACAAGATTAATACTACCATACACAAGCCTGCAGAATAACTTGGAAAGGAAGGAATAATTCACACTCAGAGGGAAAAACGACCGTAGCGTCGGTACTCATATCAAAAGTTCTTCCAGGAAAAATTTCTTAAAAATTCCTGCCCCTTTGTGCTTTGCAAGAGCACAAAATATATAGCAAAAGTTCACTCCTTCCTAAAAATAGCCTCAAGGTTGTAATCACCCATGTATCCTAATTTTATCCTTTATTTAATAATAAATAAAGGAATAAAATAATACAAACTAAAGCATGTGATGAAAGTAGGCATTATCAGCCTTAGAGACAATATAGTCAAATTGAATTTGACTATTCTATTTTAAGAAAGAAAGGTGAACGGTTGCTAATTTTAAAAATTTACTTGCTAGGAGAGTCTTCTATCTTTGCACATGCAAGTTCGTCATCTTATTTGTTCTGTCTGTTGTGGAGGCATGCAAAATATCATCTCCTGTGTGTAGGTAAAAGGATGCAACCTTTAGCAATATTTGCACAATAAAATTGAAGTGGGGGACACCTCTAATGTATACATGCTCTGATTTCCTCCACTTTTCTGGATGGTCACATGAGTGACACTTCGCAAATTTTGGTTTAAAAACACCCCATGTGGGGACCACCTTGGTTTGTTTGAAATTTTGGATGTTGCCACCTTTGTGGACTTAGGCAATTTGCATGTGTTTTGATAAAAGGGGACCACCCTTTGCCTAGCCCACCATGTATATTATTCGCCACCCTTGGACATTGGCACATAATACAATTTTTTTCCTTTTCGAGACTTTTGGCACATATAAAGATTTTATTTGATTTTACGGGCTTGTACCATAGTTTATACTTTGCATAGTCTTGGTGAACAATTTTTGACTTTCCGTGTGGGTGGCCCCTCTACATGATGACTCACCCCTTGCAGATTTTGGCGGTGGTAACCCTAACCATCGGTAGTTTGGATTACATTTTGTGAGCGATAATGGCCCTTGATCTTTTTCCTTGTTTTCTCTGCCACCGTTGATCTTCTAACCATGAGTTAGGACTCGGCTTGAGCATTTATTCCGGTTGGTGAAGTTAACCTACACTTATCGCTGTAATTGTGTTTGTTGATCGCCGTTCGATCCTCCACTAGGCATTTGGTGAATGAGTGATCCTCGAGCGATGTGTTAGGGTTTTGAAACACTAGTTCGATGGAAGGTTTATACACTTAGGCTTCACACTTTGTCATTTCATTTGGTTTTCCATTTTGTGGGTGAAGCCCTAGCAAATTTTTTGCTTACTCTGCAATTTTGATGAATGGCATGGAGATTTGGAGATCTTTAGTTTTGTAAATTAGTTATTTGGTGTTTGACGCCGTGGTTGTTATTTGTGCCTTCATTTTTCACAAACCCAGAGGTATTTCTTTTGTTTTTGATCCTATAGCTCAACCTTTTCCTCCTTATATTTCATCTAAAGATCATTTGGATCTATTTCTATGCTTTGTAACTTCTTCGTGGAATGACAAATCTCTACTTGTTTCTCGGTTTTCTGCGGTTCTCATAATATTCATAGTTGTTGAGATCGACACGAGCCTACAGAGGGAAATTCCACATCATTTTCTTGTTTTCTCATTTCATTCGTGGTCACCTTGGTAAGTTATGTTACCCTTTTCTGATAACTTCTTTCGAACTGGGGTTTTATTTTTTTGTAAGTCTGAAACATGGAAAAATCAAGTGAAATATTTGAAAATATTTTGTGGGTTCAATCTTTTCCTTCTGATGTAGTCCTTTAAGCTCTAACTCCTCATTCGAAACTCATTACAGCTCCTTTCTGTGAATTTTTGATGAAGCTGTTTTTAGACTTGTCTTGGTACTTGGAAGTGTTAAGCTGTTTTGTTTCATCTTTACGTGATATATGCATATTTGTAATTTATGAACCCTTCCTTCATTCTATAGAGGCAAAATGATTTGTTTTTTAGTAGTTTCTTCCCTGTAGATACATGCTTGACTTGTTGAACTCATTTTTGAAGATGTAGTGAGAGAACCTCACTTCTTAGCATTGTTTTTATGATACTTCTTTGCAGACCTATAATGGTATTTGGAAATGTTTATTGGATATTGCTGAGCTATAACTGTAGATGAATACTTAGCGTTAGCAATTCACTTATCTTGTGATTCATTTCCTTTTCTGTAATGATAGAACTCCATCTTCATGTAGACTTGGAATGGATCTTGTACCTTCTACTTGCAGTAGTTGTTAGTTGAAGAGTTTTGGAAAGCATAGTGTTAGAAGCTTAACTTTTTATGATCTTCCATTGCACTTGTAGCTCAACCTTTTCCATTCGAAATATTTTCTATAAGTTATAATGCTGCTCATTTGATGTAAACATGATAGCATTCCATTCTGTATAATGAAAAAGATGTTCCTTTTCTAGAAAATGAAGAAAATACTTAATTTCCTTCTCTAAAGTTTATAGTAGCAATTGTATTTTAATTTTACATTAAAATAACATTTCTATTTTGGAAAAGTACATTTTTCTAGGGGAAACTCGGAAAAAATTTCCAGAATCCTTCTCTCTCTAGATTCTTTTGATTTCAAAATTTCTAAAAGGATATGAAACTATCTCTTGCTTGTCTAATAACTTGAATGAATTTGTCCATTCTGGATTTACTTGATTCATCGCAACTTCTTTAAGATCGAGATGGTTTAGAAAGCATGTAATAGCTTATAAGTAATGTATTTAAATTCTGTTTTAAATCAAAAGTCAATTTTACAAGGGGAGAATCTGGAAAAATTTTCCAAAAATCTTGTTTTGTCTCTCCCTTTTTAGATTTTTAATACTAATTTGTAAAATATGTCTTTCTTGACCAATTCTAATGCTTGATGCTTCCTGAAAATCATTTGAAAATGATATTTTATCCTCATTCCTTAATTGCTTCCTTCTTAACCAGTTAGACTGATTTTCATTCTATGCTGCAACTTGTTCCTGCAAAACTCATAAGTAAATTAGAAATAAATAGGCTTTTTGGCCTCTCTTGTATCCATGTGGTTTATTTCTTCTTGCTTCCTTCATGTGTTATTTTTGATGAGTTGTTTCTTTTCCAACTACTTCAGATTACGCCTTTCTAACCCAATCCTTAGCTTCTTTGAATTTCTCTTACCACTCATTTACTTTATGAAATCTACCTCTTTCTTGTTGCCAGCTCATCTGTATTTCTTTGTTTTCCTGTGCCATGTGTTTCTGTACCTCTTTCTTTTAAGTAACATTAGATACTTGAATTCAGAATTTGTATTTGCTTTAGAACATGAGTATTGGAATAACATTGTACCCTGAGCTCAATTTGACAGATGCTTCTCTTGTCTTGCAAGTGTTAAGAAATAGAGATGGAAGCGGAATATGGAGGAGTTGAGATGGAGATGGAAAGGTTGAGGAGTGGAGACAAAAGAAAGAAAAGGCAATGATGGGTTGTTTTTACTCCATAACTCTTGTTCTTTTAGCACATGTGATATTATCATTTCCATGTATATGATGAGTCACTTAGTCATATCCCATGGCTTGTGTGGGAAAGCTTATGATCTCTTATGAATAAAGCATTAAATTGAAATAATGAGTTGATTATCTCTTTCTGCATTTAGTTTTCTTTTGATTGTACAATGATGTAGGCAACTCAATATCTCAATAAAATGAATTAACATAAGGGATAACTTGAAGTGAATACCTGTAACTCTAGTGGATAATCATTGAATGAAATGTGTCTCTTTGTAAGCTATGTGATTATCTTAGCTTCCATTCTTCGTTTTGACTCCTTTCTGCTATCTCCATTTGGACATTATTGTCATTGTTTGTTGTCAATATTTTCCTAATGGAAGTAGTAGGAAAGGAGTCAATTGTAATATTTTATGGCAGCATAGGTAAATGCAAACTTATAAATCATAACAACTTTAATGAACATAGAGCAATAAAACTGATAGGCATCAAGATAATAACCATGAATCTGATTGTCTGAAAACTGCCACTATGTCTGCTGTTCCAAAACTATACACCTTACATATTCTGTAATCCGGTGTCTTCATCAGGATAACACAATTGTCCTTCAGGGCTTGTGTTCTCTTGCTGAGGATATTTGTGAGATTGTAGACTATGTGAGTTGTTACATTTTGTAATAGCACACATAGCTGCAGATTCCAATTAATCTCTCTCACAAATAAGCAATAACAAAAATAATCTGACATAAATCCCTTAGCTTAGGTATACTTCAGAAAATTTGTCCCGATTGTGACGAAGTTTCAAGTTGCACATTTTTGCACAAGTGCAAAAATTGTCAACATTTCTAGCGATCTCGCTGGGAAAGCTGCTCTGCTAGCTTATAGACTAGTGCCTTACTCTTGTCCATTAGGTATGGAGTTCAAAATCTGAAACCAAACTCGCCTTTTCTGAAAGGTCCAACGCTTTCAAAACGACTAAAATGGGGAAAATATCTAGAAAACCAGACCATGTTCATGAATGCACTTATTGAAAATAAAGAACGATGCAATGTGCGAAATTGCACTTATTGAAAGGGAAATCCTACTCTAACCGATCACTATAAGATTTTCAATAACAAAGTGTTTGAGAAACATTCCATTCACGAGGATTGGGAAGTTCTTCTCCATTCAGCTTGGAAAGTTGAAAAGCGTTGTGTTCTTTGCAAGTGGTATCATATAAGGACCACTCTAGAGTGTATCAAACTTTGAGTGTTTTCCTCGCTTAGCACAATCAACATCCCATTTCAACACCATATCTCCATCATTAAAGATTATAAATTTAGATTTCTTGTCAAAATTCTTCTTCATTTGATTATGATTCTTCTCCATGTTTGAATAAGCTTGACCTCTTAGTTATTGTGATTCTATCAATTCTACAAAACAGACTGCAATGGTTCATTCTCAAGTAATTCCATTTGATGCATCAAATCCAATGTAGGTAACTCAAATGAAATTGGAATCCTCACTTCTTTCCCATATAGAAGCTTGTATGGTGAATTTCCAGCGATCTCTTAGGGGTCACCCTATCAGCCCAAAGTCTTGAGTTCAACATTAGATCCAAAGAAATCAATTGGTTGTTCGATATTCTCTTTATTGACTCGAGTTAGAATAGTTGAGATTATTTTAGCTCCTACAAGTTTATACATTGTAAAATCTTTGTCAAAATTTTCATTTGCATAAGAGTAGGAGCACGAGAAATATTTTTTTAATAGCCTTGAAACCTTCTCTCCCTTCGTTGGTCCAAGAGGATGTTTTCTCTTGCTTAGCATGGCTATCAATGGCTTAACCAATGCAAGAAAATGGGACAAATCTTAAAAAAGTTGATTTTTCCCGAGAAATCTGTATTGCCTTCTTTCGATGAGGTAATGATAGCTGTGATATGGGTTCAATTCGAAAGGATCAATTGCTAAACCCTGTTTGGAAACAATATGGCTAAGCGGACTTACCTTCATGTCTTGAAAAGATATACTTTTTGGGATTCAAAGTATTCCAAACTTCCTATAGATCTTAAAATTCTGTCTCAAACGCATTAGATGTTCATCAGAATTTTTTGAGAATATAGTGACATCATCTAAATAAACAAGTATGCATTTATTTAGTAGGCTACGAAAAGCCATGTCCATTGCATGTTGAAACGTTGCACCGGCATTTGAAAGACCAAAAGGCATTCTTTTATAAGCATAAGTACCCCACTTGGTGGTAAAAGTTGTTTTATATCTATCTTCTCCTCGGACTAAAATATGATTATATCCATTGTAACCATCTAGAAGGGATAGTCTATCTGATCTTGAAACTGTTCTCAAAATCCGATCCATGTTCGGTAATGGATAATGATCTTTTAATGATTCTTTGTTAATATCTCTAAAATCCACACATAATCTGATTTCTCCATTCTTTTTCCTAACTGGGACAAGATTTTCTACCCAACTTGAATGCTTAAGCTGGGAAAATAATTCTGATTCAATCAATTTTGATAATTCTTTCCTCATAAGAGGTTCTATTCGGGATTTATAGGACTTTGTTTTTGCCTTCTTGGTTTAGAATTTGGATGTAATTCAATCATATGATGTGCTATATTGGGGTCAAAGCCTTTCAAGTCTTGGTATCTCCAAGTGAAAACATCTTTAAATTCAGTACAAAGCTTAATAAAAGATTTTTTTCGGATAAGGAACATACCTTTCCAAGAAATAAGTTCTTTCCTTCATCAACTGAAACCTCTTCATAATTATCAGCATGAGTAGACATCTTAGCTTTGTCCTTTCTTAACTGGTCATCGAGTGCTAAAGATGTGTTACAATATGATAAGTCCTCGAGGAAACTTGTTTGTCTTTAACTGAACAATTTGGTCACCATATAGATGGTGTAATTTATCTGATTTACTGTAGAAAATTCAGCTTATTGCTACAAAAACATGTAGATTTGATCATCACTCTCAAACACCTACCAATGAGATTCATTATTATGTATAGAAGGTCTGACAATCAACTTAACATGAGGCTAAACTTTGCTGCTTTCTATTTGTTCTAGCACTTGAAACTAGAACCAACTATTGCTAGTCTACCGGAATGTTTATTTTTGGCTCTAGGAATAGACTGAATGTTAATGTTATCAAAATATTCCATTAAGTCTAAAAATATATGCCTCGTAAGACTTCATTAATAGATTCCTACATACATTGAAGTTTTTACCCGATTTATTACTAACTCGAATCGCAAAGACTTGTAACATGTTGATTCCTCTTTTACGGCCCAAAGTAAGCCATGAATTAACGCTTCTTACTATGCTACATTACAAGTGCATGAAAATTGAAGACTCGAGCTGTAAAATACCTATTTTTGTTGGGAAGTGACCATCAAACCTGTTCCTGTCCTCTCTTATTCTTAGCTCCATCAAAATGAAGCTTCCAAATCCCTTCTATTTTATTTTCTATTTTGGATAGCAAGGGAACTATTGCACTTTCTTTTGCATGCAATGCACGAAACAACGAAAAGATGTTCTTCAACTATTTTCTCATCCATGAACATATTAGAAACACCTTCTAGTGCTGAAATATTAGGTACATCATCAAATCAGATTGATCTAAAGTTGAATAATTCACTACCGCATTTGGTGAATGAGGCTCAATAGAAAATCTAGACAATGGCTCAAAATTTATGGTAACCTTAGTGCCATAACATGTAGTGAAAAATAAGAAAGACCAATTAGAAGAGAGGTAGCCTCCTATTTTTGTTGTAAAGTCTCTAGATAGGCACAAAGCAAAATATGGAGGTAAATCCACAACAATAACATCTTGTAAAATGGAAACATTTGGGCAAGCATGTAACGTTACCTCTAAATTTCTGATTACTCCAACTGTATGTGTTGCAGTCCCATCAAGCTGTAAAATAATCCTTTCTGTAGGTTCATATTGCAGGCCGAATTTTTTAGCAATTGACTTAGGCATGACTAAACTACTTGCACCGCTGTCCACCATACAGTTATGAACTAAATTTTCTCCAATGATCAGAGATAGGTAAAAGGGTGGTGGCTTCTTTATGTCATGAGCATTTAGAACCTTTTGAACCATCCATCCAACATCCTTTACGTGATCTTGATCAAGTGTTCCAAGGACCATATCTGTATTTTGGACTTCCTTTACTATTGTTTTTGAAGAAATCTATAGTTTAGCTAGTTCATGAGAGAGTAAATCCTGTTGTCCTAGAATCCTTAAGGCATCCCACATCAAGATGTTAACATTGTGATTCTTCATCACATCAACAATATTGAAAGAAGTAACAGTCTTAGAGATAGATTCGACCATTTTAGCATAAGCTTTAGCAAAAGCTCGATTCTCGCTTGATAGCATTGGATATCTAAGGGATAAATAATCTTCTTGGATCCGGTTGAAGTTGTTTTTGTTTTTCTTTACCAGCTCGAACACTTGCTATTTTCTGACGGATAGTAGGATTGTTGGCTAATTTTGAGAATGTAGATGTTGATATATCTGTAATAATGGGAAGCATAGGTCTATTTTGTTGTTTTTAATTTTTGGTAGCTTTCTCTTGAGCTCTAGTGGTAATATGATGAAATCCTCCTTATTAAATCGACTAAATTGCTTCGGGTGTTTTCTGAACATGAATTTCTTACTACCCATCCTCTATTTAAGGTATGAAAAATGCTTGATTGAGGTTATGCAATAAGATTTAGGTTCAGGAATGCATTTGGGTAGTTTACGGTTGGTGAGTTTGATTACAAGGTTGGCACCATTCTCCTGTGGCCATATTAACTAGATCTAAAGTGTTAGATGCACTAGAAACACTAGAATCAAACTACCTTTGCTGATAAGGTTGCCTGTAATTTTGATTTTGTTGGTAAGGCTGCCTATTTTGTTGGTTTTCTTTGGTAAGGAGCTTGATATGGCCTATTAGGCAATGTAAGCTTCTTTTTAATTGATGTCAATTTATTTCCCATGGTTTGAGGCTTTAAACATATCGGGGATGGGGCTACAACGTGAGGCTCTACAATTGTAATAGGATGTGGGATAGGAGCTAAATCTACCAAAAATGGCATTATAGGCCTTTTTGCTAACTTTCCTTCTGAATATGGCTATTTTAAGCTTTTATAGCAGTTTCATAGGCCCTTAGAAGAGTAAAAGATCCCATGGATTGAATCATAGTTACTTGCAATATCACTATTCAATGCTCGAGGTAATAAAGGAAAGCCTAATTAGCTTTAGGCTTAACACTTGCGAGGATTCTTTCCCAAGTTCTAGCAAAACGAATGTTGAAACTAGACAAAAAATCATGAGGAGCTCTCTTGATAGTAGATAGCTATTCTATTAGGGACAAATGATCAAAATTTTTCTGAACTGTTCCAACAATTTCTCTCCTAATTCATCCCAAGTTCTTATGCTTCTAATTTCTAGGTTCCTATACCATTACAAGGATTTTCCATTAAAAGATGCAGCTAAAAGTCTTAAAGCTACATCTTCATGAGTAATATTGTGGATGCACATATGGTGGCAACATCTTTGATGTGTGCAGTTCATTTAACTTGATTTTCACCTTTGGTATATGATGGCGGAGTTTTTGAGCAGCATTAGGAATGTCATGATACATCTGTACTTGCTAATGGACTGCCATTAGTTAAGGCTACAAAATTTCTAGGTGGTTGAATAGCCATTGGAAAAACTAGGATATTGATTGAAAAATTTATTCGTGGTGAAGGAATATCAGGAGGGTTTTCAAAACCAGGTTTGTTATAAGGTAAAGTATTACCAACCCTTCTTCTTCTAGCAGATTTCGACAAACTTAGGAGGAATACCTCTTACCAATGATCTTGTAGTCACTTTAGGCATGGAACATGTTGAATCTTTGTCTGAAATCAACTTTACCGAAGTCAAAGCCAAAATATCAAAGAATCTTTAGAATTAATTTGATGCAGCATTGCTCTTGAAAGTAACTTTTATTTGTTGTAAACTGGCTTTTGATCTACTCTAGAATTTAAAATTTGCATGCATATCTAATTCGTGGTCCTATCGGGTGTGTCAAAAATTGTTATCTCTTGAAAGTGCACCCGACAGAGAGATGGCAACAGGTGTTCTAAGTCTGCAAAAGATCTCTCTCTCTCTCTCTCGTAGATACAATGGGGACACCTCAGGTCTGTGGGTATACCTATTTTGAGGTGAACCTCTAGGGTTAAAAGGTTGGTTCCTTATTGGTGTTCACTAGACTGCTTTCTGGGAGTTTTAGGGTTAGGAAGTGACTGAAAATGAAATAATTACTAAGGTGATACACCAAATTTGAATAAAGAACTTGACTTGAGTGGAATATACAACTGACTTGTGAAGAATTCTTTATGTCCACGAACCAATTTTGTACTTTCTGTAAAATGTAAGGGAAAAAACCACTTAATTTATACTTTGAGGGAAAATCACATGCAGATCTTAGTAAGCTAACTTGCACAATAAAATTTAGAAGAAAATAGTAGATCGTAGCAAGATAAAGTGACTAATCAGGGAATATTGTTTCACAAGATTAATAATGGTATACACAAGCTTGCAGAATAACTTGGAAAGGAAAGGAATAATTCACACTCAAAATGAAAACTGATAGAAATTTCTTCAAGTACTCATATCAAAAGTTCTTCGGGAAAATCTCTTAAAAATTCCCCTCCTTTGTGCTTTGCAAGAGCACACAATATATAACAAAAGTTCACTCCCTTCTTAAAAATATATTCAATCTTTGTACTACGCCCATGTATCCTAATTTTATCCTTTATTTAATAATAAATAAAGGAATAAAATAATACAAACTAAAGCATGTGATGAAAATAGGCATTATCATCCTTAGATACAATATAGTCAAACTAAAGTTGACTATTCTATTTTTAAGAAAGAAAGGTGAACAGTTGTTAATTTTAAAAATTTACTTTCTAGGCAAGTCTTCTCTCTTTGCACATGCAAGTTCATCATCTTCTTTGTTCTGTCCTACTATGGAGGCATGAAAAATATTATCTCATGTGTGTAGGTAAAAGGATGCAACCTTTAGCAATATTTTCATATTAGAATTGAAGTGGGTGACACCTCCAAGGTATACATGCTCTCATTTCCTCCACTTTTTGCGGCACTTCGTAAATTTTGGTTTTAAAACACCCCATGTGGAGACCACCTTGGTTTGTTCGAAATTTTGGATGCTACCACCTTTGTGGACTTAGGCAATTTGCATGTGTTTTGATAAAAGGGGACCACCCTTTGCCTAGCCCACCATTTTTATTATTCACCACCCTTGGACTTGGCACATAATACAATTTTGCCCTTTTCGGGACTTTTGGCATATATAATGATTTGCTTTGATTTTGTGGGCATGCACCATAGTTTAGACTTTGGATAGTCTTGGCGAATGATTTTTGACTGTCCACGTGGGCTGGCCCCTCTCCATGATGACTCACCCCTTGCAGATTTTGGCGGTGGTAACCCTAACCTTTGGTAATTTGGCTTGAATTTTGTGAGCACTAATGGCCCTTGATCTTTGTCCTTGGTTTCTCTGCCACCATTGATCTTCTAACCATGAGTTAGGGTTCTGGCTTGAGCATTTATTTCGGTCGGTGAAGTTAACCTGGGCTTATCACTTGTGCTTGTGTTTGTTGATCGCCATTCGATACTCCACTTGGAATTTGGTGACTAAGTGATCCTCTAACCATGAGTTAGGGTTTTGAAACCCTAGTTCGATAGAAGTTTTATACACTTGGGCTTCACACTTGGTCATTTCATTTGGTTATTAATTTTTCGTGCAAATCCTGGAAAATTTTTGCTCACTCTGCAATTTTGATGAATGGCATGGAGATTTGGAGATCTTCGGTCCTATAAATTCGTTATTCAAAGGTGTTTGATGCCATGGTTGCTTATTTGTACCTTCATTTTTCACAAACCTAGAGGTATTTATTTTGTTTTTTGATCCTGTAGCTCAACCTTTTCCTCTTTGTATATGATCGAAGATCATTTGGATCTATTTCTATGCTTTGTAACTTCTTTGTGGAATGATAAATCTCTACTTCTTTCTCGGTTTTTTGTCTGGTTCTTATGATCTTGATAGTTTTCAAGCTCTACATGAGCTTTGTAGAAGGAGATTCCACCATCCTTTTCTTGTTTTCTCGTTTCATTCGTGTTCACCTTGGTAAGTTCTGTTACCCTTTTCGATGCTTCGCTTTCAAAATCGAGTTTTATTTTTGTAACTCTGAAACATGGAAAAATCAAGTGAAATATTCAAAAATATTTTGTGGGTTCAATCTTTTCCTTCGATGTACTCCTTTAAGCTCGACTCGTCATTTGAAACTCAAATTATGACTCCTTTCTATACATTATTGATGAAATATTTATAGACTTGTCTCAAGTACTTGGAAGTGTTGAATGTTTTGTTTCATCTTTCCGTGATAGATGCATATTTGTAATTTTGAACCCTTCCTTCTTTTCGTAGAGGCAAAATGATTTATTTTTGGTAGTTTCTTCCCTGTAGATACATGCTTGACTTGTTGAACTCATTTTTGAAGATGTAGTGAGAGAACCTCACTTATTAGCATTGTTTTTTATGATACTTCTTTGCAGGCATGTAATGGTATTTGGAAATGTTTATTGGATATTGCTGAGCTATAACTATAGATCAATACTTAGCATTAGCAGTTCACTTCTATTGCAATCATTTTCTTTTCGTAATGATAGAACTCCATCTTTATGTAGACTTTGGAATGGATCTTGTACCTTCACTTGTAATAGTTGTTACTTGAAGAGTTTCTGGAAAGCATAGTGTTAGAAGCTTAACTGTTTATGATCTTCCATTACACTTGTAGCTCAACCTTTTCGATTCAGAAATATTTTCTAGAAGCTATAAGGCTGCTCCTTTGATGTAAACATGATAGCATTCCATTCTGTATAATGAAAAAGATGTTCCTTTTCTAGAAAATGAAGAAAATACTTAATTTCCTTTTCTGAAGTGTATAGTAGCAATTGTATTTTAATTTTACATTAAAATAACATTTTTGTTTTCTAGAAAATTCCATTTTGCAAGGGGAAACTCGGAATTTTTTTCAGAATCCTTCTCTCTCCATATTCTTATGATTTGACCATTTCTAAAAGGATATGAAACTATCTCTTGCTTGTCTGATCACTTGAATGAAGTTGTCCATGTTGGATTTACTTGATTCATCGCAACTTCTGTATGTTTCATTTGATCATGATATCAACTTAGAAGTGATAAAACATGTACTTTTCTTGACTGTTTTTATTCCTTTTGAAGCTCAAATAGTTTAGAAAGCATGTAATAGCTTAAAAATAATGTATTTCAATTATGTTTTAAATCAAAAGTCAATTTTACAAGGGGAGACTGGAAAAAATTTCCAAAAATTTTCTTTTCTCTCTCCCTTTTCAGATTTTTAATCCTAATTTGTGAAATATGTCTTTCTTGACCCATTCTAATGCTTGATGCTTTCTGCAAATCATTTCAAAATGATATTTTATCCTCATTCAGTAATTGCTTCCTTCTTAACCAGTTAGACTGATTTTCATTCTATGCTACAACCTGTTCCTGCAAAACTCATAAATAAATTAGAAATAAATAGGCTTTTGGCCTCTCTTGTATCCATGTGGTTTATTTCTTCTTGCTTCCTTCTTCTACAAGTTGTTTTCCAACTTCCTTCATGTGTTATTTTTCACATTTGTTTCTTTTCCAACTACTTCAGATTCTGCCCTTTCTAACCCAATCCTTAGCTTCTTTGATTTTCTCTTACCACTCATTTACTTTATGAAATCTGCCTCTTCCTTGTTGCCAACTCATCTGTATTTCTTTGTTTTCCTGTGCCATGTGTTTCTGTACCTCTTTCTTTTAAGTACCATTAGATACTTGAATTCAGAATTTGTATTTGCTTTAGAACATGAGTATTGGAATAACATTGTACCCTGAGCTCAATTTGACAGATGCTTCTCTTGTCTTGCAGGTGTTAAGAAATGGAGATGGAAGCGGAAGATGGAGGAGTTGAGATGGAGATGGAAAGGCTGAGGAGTGGAGACAGAAGATAGAAAAGGCAATGATGGGTTCCTTTTAACTCCTCTACTCTTTTTCTTTATCACATGTGGTATTCTCATTTCCATGTATATGATGAGTCACTTAGTCATATCACATGACTTGCGTGGGAAAACTTATGATCTCTTATGAATAAAGTATTAAATTGAAATAATGAGTTAATTATCTCTTTTCGTATTTAGTTTTATGTTGATTGTACAATGATGCATTCAACTCAATATCTCAATAAAATGAATTAACATAAGGGATAAATTGAAGTGAATACATGTAACTCCAGTGGATAATCATTGAATGAAATGTGTCTCTTTGTAAGCTATGTGATTATCTTAGCTTCCATTCTTCGTTTTGACTCCTTTCCGCTATCTCCATTTAGACATTATTGTCATTGTTCGTTGTCAATATTTTCTTAATGGAAGTAGAAGGAAAGGATTAAATTGTAATCTTTTATGGCAGCATAGGTAAATGCAAACTTATAAATCATAACAACCTTAATGAACATAGAGCAATAAAACTTATACGCATCAAGATAATAACCATGAATCTGATTGTCTAAAAACTGCCACTATGTCTGTTGTTCCAAAACTATACACCTTACATATTATGCAATCAAGGCGTCTTCATTGGGATAACACAACTGTTCTTTGGGGCTTGTTTTCTCTTTCTCGGGATATTCATGAGATTGCAGACTATCTCGATTTGTTACATTTTTTAACAACACACATATTGCCGATTCCACTTAATCTCTCTCACAAATAAAAAATAACAAAAACAATCTAACATAAATCACTTATCTTAGGAATACTTCACTAAAGTTCTCCGTTGTAATGAAGTTTCATGTTGCCCATTTTTGCACAAGTGCAAAAATTGTCAACATTTCTAGCGATCCTGCAGGAAAGCTGCCTGCTAGCTTTTATACTAGTGCCTTACTCTTGTCCATTAGGTATAGAGTCCAAAATCTGAAACCAAACTCGCCTTTTCCCGAAAGGTCCAACCCTTCAAAAATAACTAAAGCGGGAAAAGATCTAGAAAACCAAACCATGTGCATGAATACATGTATTGAAAATAGAGAACGATGCAATGTGTAGAATTGCACTTATTGAAAGGGAAATCCTACTCTAACCAATCACCGTAATATTTTCAAAAATAGTGTTTGAGAAACATACCATTCAAGGTGAGATTGGGAAGTTCTTCTCAATTCAGCTTGGAAAGCTGAAAAGCATTGTGTTCTTTGCAAGTGATATCATATAAGGACCACTCGAGTATATCAAACTTTGAGTGTTTTCACGGCTTATACGATTAAAATCCCATTTTAACACAATATCTCCTTCATTGAAGATTCTAAATTTGGATTTCTTGTCAAAATTCTTCTTCATTTGATTATGATTCTTCTCCATGTTTGAATGAGCTTAATTTATTAGTTCTTATAATTCCATCAATTCGCAAAATGGACCTACAATGGTTCATTCTCAAGTAATTCCATTTTATGTAGCAAATCCAATGTATGTAACTCAAATGAAATTGGCATCCTCACTTCTTTCCCATACACAAGCTTATATGGTGAATTTCCAACTGATCTCTTATGGGTCACCCTATCAACCCAAAGTGCTGAATTCAACATTAGATGCCAAGCTCTTTGATTATCCTTGAGTGTTTTTCTGATGATTCGCAACATATTATTGTTAGCGCTTTCAGCTTATCCATTACCTTATGGGTAATAATTATTTAAAGAGCTCAAGTAGATTCCATGGCTAACTACCCAATTTGTTACCTTAGCACCAAGAAATGCTAAAGCATTATTTGATATGATAGTTGCTGGAACACCAAATCTACAGACTATCCCTTCATAGAATTCTAGTATTGAAGCTTCATTAGCATCCTTCAATACTACTACTTTAGTCTATCTTGTAAAGTAATCTGTATTAGTTAGAATCCATTTATGTCATTGTTAAGAAGGTGGGTTAATCATTACGATAAAGTCAAGACCCCACTACATAAAAAGAATTCGGTTGGCTGAAATAGGTGCGCAAAGGCAAAGAAGCTAAATGCTATTTTCCGATAAAGAAAGCACATTTCTTGCACTTTCGATCCATTCAAAATAATCCTTAAATATGCTAGGCCAATAGTAACCTACTTTCATGATTTTCAAAGTGTAGTTCATGCTAAGAAGTGACCTCTATAGGTCTTTCATGTAATTCGATAATATCTTCTGAATTTTGTCATAATAGACACATCGCGGGAAGATTTCATTTATATCTCTTTAAACAATACACCATCCACGAAAAGATAAGCAATAGCTTGTAATTTGAAATATCTTCAATTATTCTTATCCATACCTTCCGGATAGGTGCCATGTTGTATATAGTTAACCAAATCAATCATCCATCTCGATTCGGAATTTCTTGAGGAAGTTTAGGTTCTTTGATCTCTGGTTGCAACATAACATTTGATTGTTAATACGTGGTTTCAACATGTTGTTCTGAATTTTAGGTTCTACACTGTTGTTTTTCCATATCAGCAATTAAATGCTCACATAAGCGTTTACCTCGAATTGTCTTTGTAACTCGGATATCAACATCATATTCCATAACCTTCATTACCTAGCCTACTCTTTTCTCATTCAACTCTTTGTTCAAAAAGAAATCTTTCACATTTGGATGAGAAACAAGAACATGAATTCTATTATTGAAAGCATGTACTTCAAATTCTTTAGTCCTATCACTCTGAGAAAGTACTTGTTTTTCAAGGAATGTTTACCTTGTTTCATAATCATGCAAGCTCTATCAAAGAAAGAAATTGGTTGTTTGATATTCTTGTCATTGACTGAGTTAGAATAACTAATATTGTTTCATTTCTGCAAGTGCTTACATTGTAAAATATTTGTCAAAATTTTGATTTGCAAGAGTAGGATCCTGAGAAATAGTTGTTTTAATAGCCTCGAAACCTTCTCTCCCTTTGCTAGTCCAAGAGAATGTTTTCTCTTTCCTTAAGCATGGCTGTCAATGGCTTAACCAATGATGTAAAATATGGGACTAATATTCTGAAAAAGTTGATTTTTCCCGAGAAAGATTTGTAATGCCTTCTTGTGACGAGGTAATGATAAATGTGATATGGCTTGATTCGAGAAAGGATCAATTGCTAAACCCTGTTTGGAAACAATATGGTGAGTAGCTTACCTTCATATCTTGAGAAGATAGACTTTTTGGGATTCAACGATATTCGAAGCGCTCTGAGATCTGAAAATTCTGTCTCAAACGCACTAGATGTTCATCGAGAATTTTTTGAGAATACAGTGACATCATCTAAATAAACAAGTATGCATTTATTTAGTAGGCTACGAAAAGCCATGTCCATTACACCAATATTTGAGAGACCAAAAGGCATTCTTTTATAAGCATAAGTACCCAACTTGGTGGTAAAATTTTTTTATATCTATCTTCTCCTCGGACTAAAATTTGATTATATCCACTTTGTAACCATCTAGAAGGGATAGTCTATCTCGATTTTGAAACTAGTCTCAAAATATGATCCATATTTGGTAATGGATAATGATCTTTTAATGATGCTTTGTTAAGATCTCTAAAATCCACACATAATCTGATTTCTCCATTCTTTTTCCTAAGCTGGAACAAGATTTGCAACCCAACTTGAAGGCTTAACCAGGAAAATAATTCTGATTCAATCAAATTTGATAATTCTTTCCCCATAAGAGGTTCTATTCAGGATTTATAGGCCTTTGTTTTTGCCTAACTGGTTTAGAATTTGGCTGTAATTCAATCGTATGTTGTGCTAGACCTTGGTCAAACCCTTTCAAGTCTTAGTATTTGTAAGTGAAAACATATTTAAATTCAATGCAAAGCTTAATAAAAGATTGTTTTTCAAATAAGGAACATACCTTTCCAAGAAATAAGTTCTTTCCTTCATCAACTGAAAGTTCTTCGTAATTATCAGCATGAGTAGACATCTTATTTTTTTCCTTTCTTAACTGGTCATCGATGCTAAAGATGTATTCAAATGTGATAAGTCCTCGAGGAAACTTGTTTGTATTTAATGAACAATTTGGTCACCATATAGATGCTGTAATTTATCACGATTTACTTGCAAAAAAATTCATCTTCTTGCTACAAAAACCTACTGATTTGATCATCACTATCAAACACCCGCCAATTAGATTCATTATCAGGTATACAAGGGTCTACAATCAACTTAAGATGAGGTGAACTTTGCTGCTTTCTATTTGTTCCAGTACTTTGAAGCTAGCTAACCAAGCTGCTGATCTATCAAGCATGTTTATTTTCAGCTCTAGGAATAGATTGAATGTTAATGGCATCAAAATATTCCATTAAGTCTGAAACTCTATGCCTGTAAGACTTCATTAATGGATTCCTGCATACATTGAAGTTTTTTACCTGATTTATTACTAACTCAGAATCGCCAAAGACTTGTAACATGTTGATTCCTCTTTTTCTTGCCCAAAGTAAGCCATGAATTAACACTTCGTACTCAGCTACATTACAAGTGCATGAAAATTGAAGACTCAGAGCTGTAAAATACCTTTCGTTTGTTGGGGAAGTGAGCATCAAACCTACTCCCTGTCCTCTCTTATTCTTAGCTCCATCAAAATGAAGCTTCCAAATCCCTTCTATTTTATTTCCTATTTTTGACAACAAGGGAACTATTGCACTTTCTTTGTGCATGCAATAAACACCAAAAATATGTTCTTAAACTTTTTCTCATCCATGAACATATTAGAAACACCTTATAGTGCTAAAATATGAGATACATCATCAAAATTAGATTGATCTAAAGCTGAATAATTTGCTATTGCATTTGGTGAATGAGGCTCAATTTGAAATCTAGCCAATGGCTCAGAATCTATGGTAACCTTTGTGCCATAACGTGTAGTGAAAAATAAGAAAGACCAATTAGAAGAGAGGTAGTCTCCTATTTTTGTTGTAATGTTTCTAGATAGGCACAAAGAAAAATATGGATGTAAATCCACAACAAGTAACATCTTGTAAAATGGAAACATTTGAGCAAGCATGTAATGTTACCTATAAATTTCTAATTACTCCAACTATATTGGTTGCAGTCCCATCAAAGTTGTAAAATAATCCTTTCGTAGGTTCATGTTTTAGGGCTAATTTTTAGCAATTGACTTAGGTATGATTGAACTACTTGCACCATTGTCCACCATATAGTTATGAACTAAATTTTCTCCAATGATAAGAGATAGGTAAAAGGGTGGTGGCTTCTTTATGTCATGAGAATTTAGAACCTTTAGAACCATCCATCCAACATACTTTACGTGATCTTGATAAAGTGTTCCAAGGACCATATCTCTTTTTGGAGTACCTTTACTGTTGTTTTTGAAGAAATCTACAGTTTAGCTAGTCTATGGGAGAGTAAATCCTTTTGTCCTGGAATGATTAAGGCATCCCACATCGAGATGTTAACATTGTGCTTCTTCATCACATCACCAATATTGAAAGAAGCAATAGTCTTAGAGATAGATTCAACCATTTTAGCATAAGCTTTAGCAAAAATTGATTCTGCTTTAGCAGCCTTGGATATCTGAGGGATAAACAATCTTCTTGGATCAGGCTGAAGCTATTTTTGTTGCTCTTTACCAGCTTCTGACACTTGATGTTTTACGAGGGACAACAGGATTTGTTGGATAATTTCGAGAGGCTGTCGATGTTGATATATCTATAATAATGAGTAGCATAGGTCTATTTTGTTGTTTTTTATTTTCAGTAACTTTCTCTTGAGCTCTAGTGGTAATAGCAATGAATTTATGAACATGAATTTCTTTGCCCACCCTCCATTTGAGGTATGAACAATGCTTCAGATTGAGGTTGCGCAACAAGATTTAGGTTCAGGAATGCATTTGGGAAGTTTACAGGTTTGATGAGGTTGATTACAAGGTTGGCACCATTCTTTCGTGGCCATATTAAGCTGGAACAAAAGCATTAGATGCAATAGGAACATTAGAATCAAACCGCCTTTCTTTGATAAGGCTACTTGTAAATTTTATTTTTTGGTAAGGATGCCTATTCTCTTTGGTTTTGCTAGTAAGGAGCTTGATATGGCTTATTAGGCAATGTAAGCTTATTTTCAATTGATGTCGGTTTATTTCCAATGGTTTGCAAGGATTTAAACATATCTGGGGATGGGTTTGCAATAGTAGTCTCTATGATTGTAATAGGATGTGGGATAGGAGCTAAATCGCCAAAAATGATATTGTAGGACTTGGTGCTAACTTTCCGGCTGAATACGGCTATTTTCTACTTTTATAGCGGTGTCATAGGCCCATGAAGAGTAAAAGCTCACATGTATTGAATCATAGTTGTAATTTCACTATTCAATGCTCTAGGGTAATAAAGGAAAGCGTGATCAACTTGAGGCTTAACACTTGCTAGGATTCTTTCCCAAGTTCTAGCAAAATGAATGTTGAAACTCGACAAAAATTCATGAGGAGCACTCTTGATAGTAGATTTGTTCTATCAGAACAAATGATCGAATTGTCTTGGAAGTGTTCCGGAAATTTCTCTCCTAATCCATCCCAAGTTCTTATGCTTCCAATTTCTAGGTTCTGTACCATTGGAAGACTTTTCCTTTAAAATATGCAGCTAAACATCTTAAAGCTAAGTCTTCATGAGTAATATTGTGGACTACACATATTGCTGCAACATCTTTGATGTGTTTAGTTGGTGTAACTTGATTTTCACTGGTAAATGATGACATAATTTTGAGTAGCATCGGGAATGTCATGATACACTATATTTACTAATGGACTACCATTAGTAAACTTTGCAAAATTTCTAGGTGGTTGAATAGCCATTGGAAAAACCAAGATATTGATTGAAAAAATTATTCGTCTTTGAAGGAAAATAAGGAGGTTTTCAAAACCAGTCTCGTTATAAGGAAAAGTATTACCAACCCTTCTTCTTCTAGAAGATTTCAAAGGTAAAGAAACAAACTTAGGAGGAATACCTCTTACCGATGATCTTGTAGTCACTTTAGGCATGGAACATGCTACAATATTGGTCTGAAATCAGCTTTACGGAGTCACCAAAAGATTAAAGAATCTTTAGAATTAATTGGATCCATCTTTTCTCTCGAAAGTAACTTTTATTTGTTGTAAACCGGCTTTTGATCCGCTCTAGAATCTAAAATTTGCATGCAGATTTGATTCGTGGTCCTACCAGGTGTGCCAAAAATTGTTATCTCTCGAAAGTGCACCCAACAGAGAGATGGTAGTAGGTGTTCTAAGTCTGTAAAATATCTTTCTCTCTCGTAGATATAATGGGGACACCCTAGGGCTGTGGGTATACCTATTTTTAGGTGAACCTCTGGGGTTAAAAGGATGGTTCCTTATTGGTGTTCACTAGACTACTTTATGGGAGTTTTAGGGTTAGGAAGTGACTGAAAATGAAATAATTACTAAGGTGATACACCAAATTTGAATAAAGAACTTGACTTGAGTGGAATACACAACTGACTTGTGAAGAATTCTTTATGTGCACGAACCAATTTTGTACTTTCTGCAAAATGTAAGGGAAAAAACACTTAATTTATACTAAGGGAAAATCACAACAGTACTAGTAAGCTAACATGCACAATAAAATTTAGCTAGAAAATAGTAGATTTGCAGCAGGGTAAAGTGACTAATCAGGGAATATTGATTCACAAGATTAATATTGACATACACAAGTCTACAGAATAACTTGAAAGGAAAGGAATAATTCACACTCAGAGGGTAAAAATGATAGAAATTTCTTTAGCACTCATATTAAAAGTTCTTCTGGGAAAAATATCTTAAAAATTCCCCCCTTCCTTTGTGCTTTGCAAGAGCACACAATATATAGCAAAAGTTCACTCCCTTCCTAAAAATAGCCTCAAGGTTGTACTCACCCATGTATCCTAATTTTATCCTTTATTTAATAATAAATAAAGGAATAAAATAATACAAACTAAAGCATGTGATGAAAATAGGCATTATCAGCCTTAGATACAATATAGTCAAACTGAAGTTGACTATTCTATTTTTAAGAAAGAAAGGTGAACAATTGCTAATTTTAAAAATTTACTTGCTAGGCAAGTCTTCTCTCTTTGCACATGCAAGTTCATCATCTTCTTTTTCTATCCTATTGTGGAGGCATGCAAAATATCATCTCCTGTGTGTAGGTAAAAGGATGTAACCTTTAGCAATATTTGCATAATAAAATTGAAGTGGGGGACACCTCCAATGTATACATGCTCTGATTTCCTCCACTTTTCTGGATGGTCACATGAGTGACACTTCGCAAATTTTGGTTTAAAATCATCCCATGTGGGGACCACCTTGGTTTGTTTGAAATTTTGGATGCTGCCACCTTTGTGGACTTAGGCAATTTGCATGTGTTTTGATAAAAGGGGACCACCCTTTACCTAGCCCACTATGTATATTATTCGCCACCCTTGGACTTGGCACATAATACAATTTTGCCATTTTCGGGACTTTTGGCATATATAATTATTTGCTCTGATTTTGTGGGCTTGCACCATAGTTTAGACTTTGGATAGTCTTGGCAAATGATTTTTGACCGTCACGTGGGCTTTTCCCTCTCCATGATGACTCACCCCTTACGGATTTTGGCGGTGGTAACCCTAACCATTGGTATTTTGGCTTGGATTTTGTGAGCACTAATGGACCTTGATCTTTGTCCTTGGTTTCTCTGCCACCATTGATCTTCTAACCATGAGTTAGTGCTCTGGCTTGAGCATTTATTTTGGTTGTTGAAGTTAACCTGGGCTTATCACTTGGTAAACTGTGTTTGTTGATCGCCATTCGATCCTCCACTTGGCATTTGGTGAATGAGTGATCCTCTAACCATGAGTTAGGGTTTTGAAACCTAGTTCGATGAAAGGTTTATACACTTGGGCTTTGCACTTGGTCATTTCATTCGGTTTTTCATTTTGCGAAGCGAAGCCTGGAATTTTTTTTTCTCACTCTATAATTTTGATGAATGGCATGGAGATTTGGAGATCTTCGATCCTGTAAATTTGTTATTCGGTGTTTGACGCCATGGTTTCTTGACTGTGCCTTCATTTTTCACAAACCCGGAGGTATTTCTTTTGTTTTTTGATCCTGTAGCTCAACCTTTTCCTCTTTGTATATGATCTGAAGATCATTTGGATCTATTTCTATGCTTTGTATCTTCTTCGTGGAATGATGAATCTCTACTTCTTTCTGGTTTTCTGTCTAGTTCTCATGATCTTGATAGTTGTCGAGCTCAACACGAGCCTGCAGAGGGAAATGCCACCATCATTTTGCTTGTTTTCTCATTTCATTCATGGTCACCTTGGTAAGTTCTGTTACCCTTTTCTGATAACTGCTTTCGAACTCGGGTTTTATTTTTGTAACTCTGAAACATGGAAAAATCAAGTGAAATATTCAAAAATATTTTGTGGGTTCAGTCTTTTCCTTCTGATGCAGTCCTTTGAGCTCTGACTCGTCATTCAAAACTCGTTAAAGCTCCTTTCTGTGCATTTTTGATGAACTATTTGTAAACTTGTCTCGGTACTTGGAAGTGTTGACTATTTTGTTTCATCTTCCTGTGATAGATGCATATTTGTAATTTATGAACCCTTCCTTCATTCTGTAGAGGAAAAATGATTTGTTTTTAGTAGTTTCTTCCCTGTAGATACATGCTTGACTTGTTGAACTCATTTTTGAAGATGTAGTGAGAGAACCTCACTTTAAAGCATTGTTGTTTATGATACTTCTTTGCAAGCGTGTAAATAAGATTTGCAATTGTTTATTGGATATTGCTGAGCTATAACTGTAGATGAATACTTAGCGTTAGCAGTTCACTTCTCTTGTGATTCATTTCCTTTTCTATAATGATAGAACTCCATCTTCATGTAGACTTGGAATGGATCTTGTACCTTCTACTTGCAGTAGTTGTTAGTTGAAGAGTTTCTAGAAAGCATAGTGTTAGAAGCTTAACTATTTATGATCTTCCATTGCACTGTAGCTCAACCTTTTCCATTCAGAAATATTTTCTAGAAACTAGAAGGCTGCTCCTTTGATGTAAACATGATAGCATTCCATTCTATATAATGAAAAAGTTGTTCCTTTTCTAGAAAATGAAGAAAATACTTAATTTCCTTTTCTAAAGTTTATAGTAGCAATTGTATTTTAATTTGTATTAAAATAAAATTTCTATTTTCTGGAAAATTCCATTTTGCAAGGGGAAACTATAGTAAAAATTTCCGAGAATCCTTCTTTCCATATTCTTATGATTTGACCATTATTTCTAAAAGATATGAACCTCTCTCTTGCTTGTCGATCACTTGGATGAAATTTTCCATGTTGGCTTTACTTGATTCATCGCAACTTCGTATGTTACATTTGATCATGATATTAACATAGAAGTGATGAAACATGTACTTTTCTTGATTGTTTTTATTCCTTTTGAAGCTCAGATAGTTTAGAAAGCATGTAGTAGCTTAAAAGTCATGTATTTCAATTGTTTTAAATCAAAAGTCAATTTTACAAGGGGAGACTCTGGCAAAATTTTCCAAAAATCTTGTTTTCTCTCTCCCTTTTCAGATTTTTAATCCTGATTTGCAAAATATGTCTTTCTTGACCCATTCTAATGCTTGATGCTTCCTGCAAATCATCTAAAAATGATATTTTATCCTCATTCAGTAATTGCTTCCTTCTTAACCAATTAGACTAATTTTCATTCTATGCTACAACCTGTTCCTACAAAACTAAGAAATAAATTAGAAATAAATAGGCTTTTTGGCCTCTCTTGTATCCATGTGGTTTATTTCTTCTTGCTTCCTTCTTCTGCAAGTTTTTTTCCAACTTCCTTCATGTGTTATTTTTCACATTTGTTTCTTTTCCAACTACTTTAGATTCTACCCTTTCTAACCCAATCCTTAGCTTCTTTGATTTTCTCTTACCACTCATTTACTTTATGAAATCTACCTCTTCCTTGTTTCTAGCTCATCTGTATTTCTTTGTTTTCCTGTGCCATGTGTTTCGGTACCTCTTTCTTTTAAGTACCATTAGATACTTCAAATTTAGAATTTGTATTTGCTTTAGAACATGAGTATTGGAATAACATTGTACCTTGAGATCAATTTGACAGATGCTTCTCTTGTCTTACAAGTGTTAAGAAATGGAGATGGAGGAGTTGAGATGGAGATGGAAAGGTGAGGAGTGGAGACATATAAGAGAAAAGGCAATGATGGGTTCCTTTTTACTCCTCTACTCTTGTTCTTTAACACATGTCGTATTCTCATTTCCATGTATATGATGAGTCACTTAGTCATATCCCAAGGCTTGTGTGGGAAATCTTATGAATAAAGCATTAAAATGAAATAATGAGTTGATTATCTCTTTCTGCATTTAGTTTTCTTTTGATTGTAAAATGATGTAGGAAACTCAATATCTCAATAAAATGAATTAACAGAAGGGATAACTTGAAGTGAATACCTGTACCTCAAAGTGGATAATCATTGAATGAAATGTGTCTCTTTATAAGTTGTGTGATTATCTTAGCTTCCATTCTTCGTTTTGACTCCTTTCTGCTATCTCCATTTGGACATTATTGTCACTTTTTGTTGTCAATATTTTCTTGATGGAAGTAGCAGGAAAGGAATCAATTGTAATATTTTATGGCAGCATAGGTAAATGCAAACTTATAAATCATAACAACCTTAATGAACATAGAGCAATAAAATTGATAGGCATCAAGATAATAACTATGAATCTGATTTTCTGAAAACTGCCACTATGTCTATTGTTCCAAAACTATACACCTTACATATTCTGCAATCCGGTGTCTTCATCGGGATAACACAACTGTCCTTTGGGGCTTGTGTTCTCTTGCTGAGGATATTTGTGAGATTACAGACTATGTGAGTTGTTACATTTTGTAACAACACACATAGCTCATAGATTCCACTTAATCTCTTTCACAAATCAGCAATAACAAAAATAATCGACATAAATCCCTTAGCTTAGGTATAATTCACCAAATCATCCATTGAACAAAGTTTTGAGTTGCCCATTTTTGTACAAGTGCAAAAATTGTCAACATTTGTGGCGAACTCGCGAGGAAAGCTGCTGCTAGCTTATAGACAAGTGCCTTACTCTTGTCCATTGGGTATGAAGTCAAAAATCTGAAAACAAACTCTTCCTTTTCCCGAAAGGTCCAACCCTTTCAAAAAAATAAAGGTGGGAAAATATCTAGAAAACTAGACCTTGTGCATGAATGCATTTATTTAAAATAAAGAACGATACAATGTGTAGAATTGCACTTATTGAAAGGGAAATCCTACTCTAACTAATCACTATAATATTTTCAATAACGGTGTTTGAGAAACCTACCATTCATAGGAATGGGAAGTTCTTTTCCATTCAGGTTGGAAAGCTGAAAAGTATTGTGTTCTTTGCAAGCTGATATCATATAAGGACCACTCCAGAGTGTATAAAACTTTAAGTGTTTTCCTTGCTTAGCACAATCATCATCCCATTTCAACACCATATCTCCTTCATTGAAGATTCTAAATTTGGATTTCTTGTCAAAATTCTTCTTCATTTGATTATGATTCTTCTCCATATTTGAATGAGCTTGATCTCTTAGTTCTTGTGATTCCATGAATTCTGCAAAATAGAGCTGCAATGGTTCATTCTCAAGTAATTCCATTTGATGCAGCAAATTCAATGTAGGTAACTCAACTAAAATTGGCATCCTCACTTCTTTCCGATACACAAGCTTGTATGGTGAATTTCCAACTGATCTCTTAGGGGTCACCCTATCATCCCAAAGTGTTGAATTCAACATTAGATGCCAAGCTCTTTGATTATCCTTGAGTGTTAAATCGATGATTCTCAATAGATTATTGTTAGTGCTTTTAGCTAATCCATTACCTTATGGGTAATAATTAGATGAAGAGCTCAAGTAGATTCCGTGGCTAATGGCCCAATCTTATACCTTCGTACCGAGAAATGCTAAAGCATTATCTGATATGATAGTTGTTGGAACACCAAATCTACAAACTATCCCTTCATAGAAGGCTAGTATTGAAGCTTCATCAAGCATCCTTCAAGGCTACTGTCCATCTTGTAAAGTAATATGCAGCATTAGAATCCATTTATGTCCTTGTGAAGAAGGTGGGTTAATCATTCCCATAAAGTCAAGACCCCACTACATAAAGGGCTGGTCAACTGAAATAGGATGCAAAGGCAGTGAAGCTAAATGTTCTTTTCCGACAAAGAAAGCACATTTCTTGCACTTTTTGATCCATTCAAAATAGTCCTTAAATATGCTAGGCCAATAGTAACCTACTTTCATGATTTTCAAAGTTGTAGTTCGTCTTTGAGAAGTGACCTCTGCAAGTCCTTCATGGAATTCGATAATATCTTACGAATTTTGTCATAATCGACACATCATAGGAAGATTCCATTTATATCTATTTTAAACAATACATGATCCATGAAAAAGATAAGGAATAGCTTGTAATCTGAAATATCTTCATTTATTCTTATCCATACCTTCCGGATAGGTGCCGTGTTGTAGATAGTTAACCAAATCAGTCATCCATCTCGATTCCTGAATTTCTTGAGGAAGTTCAAGGTTGTTGATCTCCTAGTTGCAACATAACATTTGATTGTTGATACGTGGTTTCAGCATGTTGTTCTGAATCTTCGGGTTCTACAGCCTGTTGTTTTTCCATATCAGCAATTAAATTCTCACATAAACCTTTACCTCAAACTGTCTTTGTAACTCGTATACAAACATCATATTCCATAACGTTTTTTATCCAACCGCTCTTTTCTCATTCAACTCTTTGTTTTAGAAGAAAGCCCTTTTATACCCAAAGTAGCTTCCCACACTCATAATGCCACAAATTTTGCATTTCACGACAAAGTCACTCAAAAATTGCTACCATTGGAATCGTGATTCCAATCCCGATGCATATAAGCTAAAAATTATTGAATTTTATAAACACCTAATGGATTCGTTTCTGAAAATTTATCTAGGTTTGAAATATAATTTTTATGGTCGTTGGCATGTATTTAATGAAGCATGGACAGTCATTTTCCAAAGGTCTTGTAATTTATGCAACACCATGGGAGCCTTTTGCAAACAACTTACCATCATTTCACTCCATGTATGATATCTTACAAGTTGTGGGAAGGAAGATTTTGGTATTGTTATCCAAAATTCACCCCTCAAGGTAATTTTGATAACATGCATCAAATTCTTTAATCCCAAGCAATTATGTTGATTCAGAGTGAAAGGTCATGTTTCTAAGGTCCCATCGTATTTTTCTAACTCCCCTGTCCAAGTAGAAGAGAGCAAGTTCTGAGGAAAGGTAAGAAAATTGCAAAAAACAGACTCGGGCCAGGAAAAATCACGAAAAATGGCTAAGTCCTAGACCAGGCAGCTTGGGACAGTTGGGACGAAAAGGCGCGAACCGGCCGAAATGAGCACAAACAGTCCAAATGCAAGTGGGACAGATGGGACATCCGGGCGCGAACCGGCCGAACCGGCCGAAATTAGTCAAGGCGGCCCGAAAGCAAAAGGGACGCGCGGGCCAAAAGTACGCGAACCGGGCGAATCGGCCGAAATGAGTCAAGGCGGCCCGAAAGCAAAAGGGACGCGCGGGCCAAAAGTACGCGAACCGGGCGAATCGGCGAAATGAGTCAAGGCGGCCCGAAACAGTTGGGCCGAAGGTACGCGAAGTACGCGAACCGGCCGGATCGGCCGAAATGAGAACTTTTGTCCCGGGACAGTTGGGACAAAAAGGCGCGAACCGGCCGAACCGGGCGAATTTGTCCCAGACAGTCCAAAAGCAAATGGGACGCGCGGGCCAAAAGTACGCGAACCGGCCGGATCGGCCGAAATGGGAAATTTCAGCACTGTGCCAAATGGGACAAAGGGACATCCGGGACGCGAAAAGCCGAAATGGCCGAAGGCAGGGAAGAAAAGTCAACGTTTGGTCCGGAAACTTCAAACGGCCATAACTTTTGACTCCGAGCTCCGATTTTCATAAAATTGGACTTTCTTAATTTTAATGAGGGTAGATATATTTAAATAAAAGAAACATATTCGGCTCCAGTCAGTCAATGCTCATTCCCGTCAAATGACAGAAAACGCCTGCCAGACCCAAAATAGCTGCCCACACTCAGAAGGCCATAACTTTTGCATTTCTCAACGAAATCACACAAAATTGGTACCGTTGGAATTGTGGTTCTGAGCCCGATGAACAGAAATCAATAAATTCCAGATTTGATTAGAAATTGATTGAGTTTTTAAGGAAACGTGGCCGGGTTCAGAACAGTGTTTTATTTGGTAGCTGGGAGTGCAATTAAGAGGCATGGTCATCATTCCTTCTCTGCTGCAGCACATGGGACAGTATGGGGAGCCTTTTGCAAGTAATGTATACCCATTCCACTCAATTTAATGCCTCTTACAGGTGGTTGAAGGATAGATTTCGGGATTTCCATTTTCCCTTCTCTTTTCCTTCTCATTTTTTTTATAAATTGGAGTGTTGGGCTCATTGTAAGGAGGAGAGTTTTTGGGTAACTAAGCTCTGTCAAAATTGCTTTGTGAAGCCAGTGTGTTGCAGGCCCTTGTAGTGGACTCCTTGCATGGTGATCCAGGCCCTTATCTTGTAATAGACTGAACTGTGCATACCAGGAAGCAATAAAATACAAGTTTGTGGATGTATCTTCCCCTGCTGTGTTTTCTTGCATTCTCCTTGCCCCTTTTATCTTTCTACAAGAATATTGTGTCTATTATTATGTTCTTGCAGGAATTCATTATCATTGAGTATGCTTGGAATATTATTGTGAATGCATTTTGCTAGATTATGGTGAACTGTCATCACCTCTTCTAGTGTGCACTTTGCCTCTGTATTTCACACATTTGGAGACTACTCTCCCACCCTCCTTTTCTGGTGTATCACCGCTTTAGTGTAGGCTTTCATTTTATGTATTCTCTCTCCCTGGTCCCTTGGAAATTTAGATTAGAACAGTTAGCTTACCCTGCATTAGAGTAGATTGTGGCAGGTAGTTTAGGAGCAAGAACCAGCTTTCTCTGGAGGTCTGTCTCAAGCAACAAGTCCCACAACTTGGAGATAGTACCCATGTTATCCAATCACACTGGATGCTTAGAGTGATCAAACTAGATATCTGATCAACATCGGGGGTGCTTTGTGATTCGGTGATAACAGGTATTTTTATTTCTCTCCTTCTCTTTCTCCTCTCATAAATCTATAAATTGGAGTGTTGAGCTGATTGTAAAGGGATATAGTTTTTGAGTAGAAAAAATCTATCAAATTGGTTCTTTGAAGTTGATGTCCTACAATCCTTGTATTGGACATCTTGCATGGTGATCTAGGCCCTTATTTTGTAAAATATTGAACTATGTATATCATTAAGCAATATATACAATTTTGTGGATGTCTCTTCCTTTGTTTTGGTTGTTTGCATTCTTTATTGCCTCTCCAACCTCATTACAAATATATTGTGTCTATTTTATGTTGTTGCGGGAATTTCTTTATAATTTTTGTGCACGAAATATTGTTGTGAATGTAGTTTCTAGATTGTGGATATATGTTATCACCCCTTCTAGTATGCACTTATCTTCCATTTTTCACGAATTGGATACTATTCTCACACCCTCCTTTGCTGGTGTATCACCTCTTTAGTGTAGGTTTTGATTTCATGCATCTCTCTCACTTTGGTCCTTTGGAAAGACAGATTGGGATAAGATATTTTTTCCTGCATTAGAGTAGATTGTGGCAAGTAGTTTAGGAACAAGAACCAACTTTCTTTGGAGGTCTATCTCAAGTAGCAAGTCCGAAAACTTTGAGATAGTACCCATGTTATCCAATCACACTATGAACTCAAGAACAAACACTTGTGTAAATCGTAGGGTTCTATGATTCAGCGATAACAATTGCTTCATGGAATCCTTCTTCCTATTCTCTCTAAGAATCCTTTACAACTTCTCTTCTTTGTGCCTTTGACCATCCTGTCAAGTCCTTTCTCTTTTGAACTCTTCATCACTATTGGTCACATGACCTTTTTTTGGAAGTATTATTATGGGTATTCCATTGAGGAATGCATCTATTATTATCCTTGAATCTCCCTCATCATTTGTGTTGACCATTTTTGGGCATCATTAGAGGTGGGTGCAAAACATTTCTAGTTACTTAGGTTTTTAATGATGAAGTAAAAGTATTTTTTAGCAGATGAAGGAATAGTTTACATTCAATCAATAACTTGAAGTGTAGTTTAGGATACAATTCCAAACATATGATGTCACTCTACGAATGTCTTCTTCATGAAATAGCATACATCAGCCATGAAAGACTACTACTACGGGGCCTTGATGGAGATGAGAATGACATCATAAATTAGATAACATATGCTGGAACAAATATTTTGAGATTTCATATGGCAAAGGAAAGTAAAATTACGTCAAGTTTTAATACTTATATTCTATATGATAAAATAAAGGTACAATCACTTCATTTTAATCCCTTATGATTATATGAGGTTGTCTTATTATATTGAGTTGTAAAGGTTCGATTAATGTTATGTAAACAAAAATAAATGCAAAAGAAACACTATACAACTCATTACTTAAGGAAATTCCATATATTCATGAGGAAAGTGCACAAAGATCCCACACAAGCCCTAGGATATGGCTGAAAATTAATGAATGCATGTAATTGTAAAGATGAAAAAGTAAGGAGGGAAGAACCCATAATTTCATGTATGGATATTTTCTTTCTTTGAAATTTTCTTGTCTAATAGTTTTCATAAAGTCGCTTCTAAAGCACCTAATAAAAGAAAATGAGAGATGTTTAGAGCTTTGGGTGTTTTTCCTTGTTATATTTCAAAATTTAAATGTGCACGCATTCATAATTACAAGATGGGCATGCTTTCAAAAGAAATTTATAGGTTTGGAGTGATCACCAAATAATAGAACACAACCTGTCAAGTATGCTTTCAAAATGTATGAACAATGTAAAGGAAATAGAAAAAATTAAATACAAAGGTAAAACCAACAAGTAGAAATCATCCATACACATGTTAAGAATATATCAGTATAGCATCAAAATCTAAATGTAAAGGCTAGCAATCTCAAATAGTTCAAATTTGCAAAATTCGTTATCCGGTGTAGTGAATTCAGTATTATAAATGAAAACGTTTTACATAGGGATAAGAATATTCAAACAATGGAATAAAGTTGTATGTTTCCACTATCTTCAAGGGGAAGATTTCTAGAAATACACCTCATCTAAAACAATAGCCATCCAATAATTGAAAAATAGAGTTCCATCTTTATCAATAAAAGTGGTTAACAAATTTGACAACAAGCTCAGAATGAATTTCAAAGTACACTAGAATGGATTATTTTCATATCTACACAAGACATTCATAGAATTTATGATTACGCGGAACTTCAAGATTAAATAAGGAGAATACAAACAATCATGCATTTTCAGTTGATTTTCTCATACTAGTTGATCATGTATATACAAAAGAAAACAAAATATCTCAAATGAATGTTTTAATAAAGAAACAAGCCATATCATATAATAAATGAAATGATGCCATTACAAGCATAAGTTTGCAAGGGGCTTTTTTTTTTTTTTGTAGTTTTTACGAAAAAGATGATTTCATACATTTGCAAGAGAAGACAATTGCAACATTAGGATAGAAATATTTACAAAGTTGGAGACATCTTGAATTTTACTGAGAAGAAAAATTAAGATTTTCCATTATTGCAAGGTATAAAATGTTTAAAAAGCAAAGTGTCACACACGAATGTGTTTTCAAAAATTTTGACTTTATATTGGGCATGATGTACTCTACGCAAATAAAACTAGATTTCTTAATTTTAATGAGGGTAGATATGTGAAAATTAAAGAAACATCTCCATATCCAATAAATTAAATACACAGTCATGTAAAATACAAGAAATCCCTAGCAGACCCAAAGTAGGTTCCCACACTTAGAAGGTTATAAATTTTGCATTTCTCAACGAAATTGCACAAAATTGGTACTATTGAAATTGTGATTCCAATCCCGATGAAAAAAGCAAAATAGTTGGAATTTGATGAATAATTGATGGATATGTTTCTAAAAACATGTCTAGGTTCATAATGATAATTTTAATGGTGGTTGGGATGTATTTAATGAGGCATGGGTAGACATTTTTCACCACTTAAAGTTATGGGACAATGAGGGGAGCCATTTGCAGGAAACTTGCCATCATTTCACTCAATTTATGACATCTTGAAAGTGGTGGGAATGCAGATTTTGGTATTTTCATTTCTCTCTCTCTCTCTCTCTGTCAAAAATATATAAATTGGTGTGTTGAAATCATTGTAAAGGGAGATAGTTTTGAGTAGAAAAAATATGTCAAATTTGTTTTATGAATCCAATAAGCTACAAGCCCTTATATTGGAATTCTTGCATGGTGGTCTAGGCCCTTATTTTGTAAGAGATTGAATGTGCATATCATGAAGTAATAGATACAAGTTTATGGATGTGTATTCCTTTGTTGTGGTTGTTTGCATTATTTTTCCCTCTCCAACCTCATTACAAATATATTGTGTTTATTTTATGTTGTTACTGAGGATTCATTATCATTATTTTTGTACGAAATTTTATTGTAAATGTAGTTGTTAGGCGTGGATAAATGTTATCACCCCTTCTAGTATGCACTTTGCTTCCATTTATCACACATTGATACTATTCTCACACCCTCCTTTTCTCGGTGTATCATTTCTTTAGTGAAGGTTATGTTTTCATGCATCTCTCTCCTGGTCCCTTGAAAGATATATTAGGATAAGATACTTTTTCCCGCATTAGAGTAGATTGTGGGAGGTAGTTTAGGAACAAAACCAACTTTCTCTGGAGGTCTAACTCAAGTAGCAAGTCCCACAACTTTGAGATATTACCCATGTTATCCAGTCCCACCATGAAATTAGGCACACACACTTGTGCAAATCGTATGGTGTTGTGATTCAGCGATAACAATTCCGCCATGGAATCCTTCTTCCAATTCTCTCTAATAATCCTTTTCGAATTCTCTACATCGTGCCTTTGACCATCTATCAAGTCCTTTTCTCATTTCAAATGTTCACAACTATTATTCACATGACCTTTTTTTTTTGGAAGTCTTCTTATGGGTATTCCATTCAAGTTCTGCACCTATCGTGTCCTTAAATATCCCTCATCATTTGTGTTGACCTTTTTTTGTCATCATTGGATGTGGGTGCAAAATGTTTCGGTTACTCATTTTTTTAACACATGAAGGAATAGTATTTTTAACAGATTAAATAATAGTTTACATCCAATCAACAACTTGAAGTGCAGTTTAGGATACAATTCCAAACATATGATGCCACTCAGAATGTCTTCTTCACAAGAGCATGCATCACCATGAAATACTACTATAGGGCCTTGATGGAGATGAGAATGACATCATAAATTAGATAATACATGTTGGAAACAATATTTTGAGATTTGATACGGAAAAGGAAAGTACAATTGCATCAAGTGTTAATAATTGTATTCTCGATGATCAAATAAAGGTAAAATCAATTCATTTTAATCCCTTATGATTAAATGAGGTTGTCTTATTATATGGAGTCGTAAAGGTACAAAATGTTCATTATTATATGGAGTCGTAAAGGTATTAAATGAGGTTGTCTTATTATCCTACGATTGTCCATTATTGCAAGGTACAAAATGTTCGAGAAAGGAGTGTCACAGAGCATCATGGCAAGCCACAAATTTTCACAATGAAATATTTCAAAGAAAGTTTAATAATTCATTATTTTTAGAATAAGAAATAATTTTCTACATGCATTCAATAGAAATATGAAAGTTTGTTTCGCATACGTTTACAAGGAATTTGTAGAGAATTTATAAGTTACAAGGACACAACTTTCCATTGTACAAAGTATACTTATCAGATTGCAAAGGAATATTTCAGTATTTATGATCATTGACACAAACCAGAATAAAGATCTAGGGGTATTCTGTAAAATCCCCAAGCTTTCAAGTATCTACAAACTGAAATTGTTCATGAAAATGTTTATCTCGATAAGTGGGAGCGCATAGCTAATCATGGTAGTGAGCTGGCTAAAAGTGAGTTAATACCTAGACGAGTTATGAAAGTTTCCATCCAGCTGGCAGTGGATCACAGAGCCGAGCTCGAATAACAAAACTGTAAACCACACGAGCTCTACCAAACAATAGAGCCAAGATATGAAGGCCCACCAAGTCCATGCAAAGTCATTGTAGAACCTAAGAGGCCGAGCTGGGTAAAAATACACACGACCTAATAAAAAATCTTGAGGAGTTAGTTGTGGACAGAATGGTCAACTCGAAACAATAAAACTCGAAAACCACCAAGCTTTACGAATATATTCATCGAGCCAACAGTGAGCTCCCGAGACGAATGTGCATCCATCGTAGCAAGCCCAAGCTATTTCTGGAAAGGGGTTGAGCTAGTAGAGCTTATAACGACCCGGGAAGGGTCAAGTTAAAAAGTATGCAAGGCAGATCAAAAAGCACACGAACAACTCGGACCAAGTGTAAACAAGGATATTGAGAATACCACAGAGAGTATATGGAGAAAACCCAGGTCTGAGAACCAACTCGTACACGAAGAGAATAAATAACACGGCCGAGCCTCCATAATACACAGCCGAGCTTCCAATGAAGCAATACTTGGCGAGTGGTTTAAACAAGCAATGAGTTGGTAATAAGGTCAAGGAAACAGATAAGGAAAGCTATATAAAATGTGACCCAAATCTAAATCATGCTGAGACACAACACCCATATCTGAGATTCTATAAACCGCAAAAGGAACGACCGAGCCCATGACACGAGCTGAGCAGCATAGCATGCCAAGTTGATGGCTACGAATGAAACAGAGCTCCTAAAACTTAAGAATAACAACCATGGAAAGCTGGAACCACTGCTGGGTGAGTTGAATAAATTAAAAGCGAGCCATCTGACAACGCAATGGAAAGCAAAGAAACCCCAGGCACGGACTCACATCCATGGTGAGTAGAGTAACCATGCAAACGTATGAAAAGTCAGAAATACTATGAGCTAAGCTGGTATTGAATAATGGTGAGCTAGTTGGTGTGGCCCTTAGTTGGAAGTGCAACATAATAACCCAACCGTATTGTAAAATTACATAGTAGCGAATAATGTAAATAATAGAGCTACAACTAGAAGATGCAAACCCACATGGCTGCGTTCGAAAACAATGTAAAACATGAAGGCCGTAGCTGGATAGGGGAAAAACAGAGCTTGTATTGTTGAAAAATGGAGCCACATGCTGGAAAAAACAAGCACATCGAGCTCAAACATAAATGGCAGTGTTGGTGACCAAATTTGTGAGTTAGGCGAATTAGGTGCCTTCGCCACCGTTACGGGGCTACGCCCTCTATATTGAATGGTACAATTCCCATTATTGAATGTTACTAATCTGATCCTAAATTAAATGATGTGGGTTGGTCGAATAGGCTAGGGATCACATAGGGACACTCCACTTTGAACTGTGGCAAAGTGCTTCAGATAGGGTACAAGGGAGGAAATTTCATTGATGAAGGGGAACAAGAGAAATTAAGGAAGAAAAGTTACTACCATGAGTAGGCCAACTACTGAGAATTCATACCTAGTAACTATAGTAGTTCAACATTCAATAAAGGAAAAAAAAATCCTTGTTACGGACATTAAGACAAGATGAGACTATGAACAAAAATTCTCATTAATCTCCTCATCAATAAAATAAACAAACTCTTTTCTTATTTTTGACATTCAAAAATTGTATAATGAGAGGAATAGAAGAACCTATGAGAAAGGGAAATGGAAGAAATTTAACTCTTGTTTCTTGTACATGGATAAAAAGTTCAACTACAATCTACAATTGCTACAGAGTGGAATTTGTCAAAATATAGGATCGTTTGGAATGAAGAGACCATCCCAATTTATAACAATGTGAATTGACCTCCCATCTCCATTTACATGAATCATCACATTCCTATTCCACTTGGGACTTCTTGCCTTCCATTTGAAAAGAAAAATTAAATATTTCTCTTCTAATTTTGAGAAAATAAGTTTACAATTTTAAAATAGGTTACTTAAGTGAATAGGATGAAACATAGTGATTATGCCCAGTGAAGAATTAATAAGGAGAGAGAAGGAGAGAGAAAGAGATGCTTTGAAGCATGAATGAAGAACACCAAGTCTTCAATGAAGATCACTTCCATTGTTGAGTAGATGAAATGCTCCAATGCGAGTTATGAACTCTAGATGTTTAAACACTTTTACACCATGAGAAATATCCTTCTTAATGTAAAAATTTAGCCCATAAGGAACATAGAGTGAATAAGTGAGGAGCACATGATGACTAGAACAATTTAGACAATGAAGATCCTCCTACACATGAATAAATCATGAGAAGGTGCCACTCATTCTTGACTAATCATGAATGTAAATAAGGTCTTGAAACTATTGCTTTACATAATGTGACCATGATGGTCATGACAACTACCTCTTGTACATGATGCATAGACACCTCGAGCTATCGAATGAGTTTTGAAACATAGTTTGATATTTCTGAAGTGAATTCAAGAGGACCTTTAGATGATCCCCTGTGATGATATTATATGACACTTTCATTCTTTTTTGAAAAACATTTCTCTTATAGAGATGCACTTAACCGTAAACATCAAGAAATAAATCAATGTACACTAATGAGTATGTCATTGACAATAGTGAAGAATGCCCATTCTACAAATATGAAACAACAATTCCAAGAAATGAAATGCCAACATTTCTTTTTCCTTCTAGCTATACACTTGAATGAGAAAATAGAACAATTACTTGGACATTGTACACACGATGCTTCTCCTACCTTGAATACAATGAGAACGAAAGCGGTAATCCACCCATATGGGTTTCAATCATTCTTTCAATCCACTACAAGCATGAACTCTTCATCACCAATCTCACGAATAATTTCCACAAAGAGGTGGTCCCCACTTAATGACAAGTGGAGATTAAAATGTGCTTATGAGATTGGCATTTTCCCTTATGAGACAAATTATGCTTACTCAAACAACGAAGGCCAAAATTTACTTATAATTTGAGTATCGACCTCTGTGAAGGCTTCGTTTAGAAAGGAAAGAAAAGTGTTAGGATAATAATTATGCATTGTATTTTAATATGTAATAATTTTTGATAACGTGTTATATTGTTAAAACCATATTATTTGACTTATTAAGTCACGTATGGTTAATGTTATTTGGTTATGTTTTTATAACCATTATATTTGGATTTTTATCTCGTAGGACTATTTGTTGCATAGTTGCAACTTATTTGTTTGTACTTAATTATTGTTGCTTCCCGGATGTATTTTGGAAGTCTGTTGTGATTTCGGTTGTACCTGTGCAACCCATTTATTTGTTTGTATATTGTTGTCCAATATGTATAAATATTACAACACATATTTTGTAAAATGATTTTGATTATTAATAAAATAATACAAGGCTTCTGTGCCTATTCTACATTTGGTTCCAGAGATGGTTGAAGCTCTTGGCAAGGTTAGAGAAAGGTTGTAGAGGAAGAACAATTGTGGAGAAGAAATCTGCATCATCGGAGAGCCATTGTTGCCTCCAACAACTTCCCAATCCTCCTGCACAGTCCCAAACCTACTACGTGATTTCTAGGTAAACGTAAAATAAATTATTTTTTTCCTTGGAGCCCTCTGCAATAAGAAAATTTGCTTCCTAACATTCAAATTTTTTAAAAATATATATATTTTTTCCCCATTAGGAGTTTTGTCTCTAATAAAGTAGTAGGATGCTATATTTGGAGGACTCTACCCCCAACCATCAAGATCTCTATCAGATACACCAAGATAACTCTATATCTCTACAAACCAAGTTGACCATAGCCCTTCTAAGCTTCTGGGCAAGCTAAGAATCGAGTTGTCTTCCGTGGATACCTTGTAAACTAAGCTCGTATCATCATTGGGATGATCTATGTTTGTTATTGGCCGAGTCTTCTTCAAATAAGACCAATCTTTGAAGCCTTGAAGTCATTGAGCCCATAACCATGTTTTTATTCAAAAGGAATCTAGTTATCAAATTTGTAATGGCGACAATGAGCAATCCAATAGATTGAGTTGTTGATTGGTGAGCCATTCATTGGCAAGGTGGAGGCATTAAAAGCGTGAGGTATTCCGTTGAAGGGCGAGAAAAATGTTATCCAAAATTCAACTTCCATGGTAAATTTTGGATAACTTGCAAAAATTCCTTCAGACTGGAGCAAGAAGAAATGGTGAAGGGCATTTTTATTTTATTTTAGGGTACCTATTTTCTTTCCTCTAACTTCCCTGTCCAAGAAAAAATCCAAGCAATTAGTAAAAATTTGTAAAAATCTGAAAAAATGAAGTGAGGGGCTTGTTTTAATGCATTGCTTGTGTCAGAGGCTACTGAGATGGTACCAGTGCGGATCGTACCATGGTTTGTCATACCGAGTTTGGGGTTGAAATGTAAAGTAAACCGTGTATTGTAGGTTTTTCAGCAAAAAGTTTCCCAGTGCTGCACAAGTTCAAATTGGATAGTCGGGATTAAAAATATGAAATCACCACACAAAAAGGAATCGAGAAAATGCGAAGTTTTTTCTTCGGTGTTCTTCAGATAGTTGGGACGCATGGGACATGAAAACCTAAAATCACGACAGAAATTGGGAGTCAATGACCCCAATGACTCAATTATGTGATGAGGATAGTTGGGATTGGAAAAATTGAATCGGGTGATGCGAGAGAAAGGAGGTGCAGGCAGTGCAGTACGTGTGGGACATGAGTTCCCTAAAAACTGTAATATTTGCACAACCAATGAAAAGTCAATGCCCAACCTCCAAACTTCAAAAAGTCATAAATTTTGATGCAGAGCTTTGTTTTTCATAAAATTTGACTTTTCACAAAATAAAGGAAGTATCCTTAGCTCGATCAATCAAATGCCCATTCCTATTAAATGATAGAAATGCTTGGCAGACCTAAAACAACTACATACACTTAGAATGCCATAGCTTTTGTAATTCCCATTGAAAATGCAAAAAAAAATAGTACCGTTGGAATTATGGATTTGATTTTGACACACAACAATCAAGAAATCTTGAATTTGATGAAGAATTAATGGATATTTTGCCAAAAATGTGGCTAGGTTTAGAACAATATTTTATTTGGTAGTTGGGATGCATTCAATGAAGCATGGGCAGACATTTCTCACTGCTACAAGTTATGGGACATTATCGGGGCCTTTTACAAGAAACATACCATCATTTGAATCAATTAATGACATCTTGCAAGTGGTGGGTAGATAGATTTCAGGATTTTCATTTTCTCTCTCTCTCTCTCTCTCTCTCTCTCTCTCTCTCTCTCAGAATTTTATAAATTGGAGTGTTGGGCTCATTATAAAAGGAGATAGTTGTTAGTAGAAAAACTATGAAAAAATTAGTTTTGTGAAGCCAATGTACTATAGGCCCTTGTAGTGGACTCCTTACATTGTTATCTAGGCCCTTATTTTGTAATAGATTGAATGTGCATATCAATGAAAGCAATAGATACAAGTTTGTGGATATCTCTTCCCCTTTGTTATGTTTGTTTGCATTCTTCTTTCCCTTTCAATCTCATTACCTATATATTGTGTCTATTCATGCTCTTGCAGGATTCATTATCATTGTGTATGTATGAAATTTTGTTGTGAATGCATTTTCTAAACTCTGGAGAACTGTCATCACCCCTTCTAGTATGCACTTTGCTTCTAATTTTCACACATTGAAAGACTATTCTCAAACTCTCCTTTTCTATTGTATCACCACTTTAGTGTAGGGTTTGTGCTGATGCATTCTCTTTCCAGTGCCCTAGAAAATTAGATTAGAAAAATATATTTTTCCCTGCATTAGAGTAGATTATGGAAGATAGTTGTTAGTGCGGAATCACAACACCCCCAAATGTCCTGAGTCTGAAATGGGGCATTCAGTGTGATTGCACAACATTGGACCATCTCTCAAGATGTGGGACTTGCGGACTTGAGATGGACCTCCAGAGAAGGTTGGTTCCTTCTTCCTAATCTACCTACCACAAGCTACTCTAGTAAATGTAGAACCTATTCTATCCTAATCTAACCATTCCAAGGAGATAGGAGAGAGAGAAAGGGTAAGAGAGCCTACACTAAGCAATGATACACTAGAAGAGGAAGTGGCTGATCAAAGACCCAAACTACGAACTAGAGAGAGGTGAACAGTGGAGAGTGTGGCCAAGATGCACAATGCACCAGAGATAGATTTCACATAGAACACCACTTTGAAACCCATTAAGCACGGCTCCTTAACCTGCAACAAACATCGAGTATGTAGAGTATACCCTGCAACAATGAGAGGTAAGAAGAGACAATAAAATGATCCAAGGATGGACAAATGCATCACAAAATAGATTCCATTACTCCAAAAGTTACATGGTAAATCATCAGTGGGAAAGGGGTAAGAAAATTCCATTACAGAGCCATGAAAGGAGGCTTAAACTCCATGTTATATCCTAAGGAAAAAAGAGAGAGGGGGCAGGAGAGAAAAGATGAGAAAACCTTTGAGTATGCCCCTCTTTTACAATATATAGAAAAATGAGAGAGAAAGAGAGAGGGAAAATCTAACTTTGCTCCAACCACCCCTACAATGCATTGAATTCCACCTGCCATAATGAAGAGCTTTACTGCAAGACCCATGCCTCCGTTGTTGTCCCTTACTGAAAAAGAAAGAGCCCCATTCTTCATCATGGCGGCAGGTGAGAGACTTGATAGCCCTAAAAATGGCGGGCTGAGGCATTAATGGAGGAAGGTGAGAAGACGACATCAAGATCTTTTCAAAATTCCTCTACATACGCAAATCCAAGTTTTGAATCGAAAGATATGGCTATCTCAAGATCAGGGTTGTGGGCATGCAATATTTAAAAGAGTCTGTCCATACAGGGTCCATGTGGTAGCCTCATGCATCTTGAAGATTTAGCTCCTTCCTTTCACTCTTGAAATCGTGTTGAGGCCGACATGTGTTGGCTTCCATGGGCTTTTCATTTTCCTTTAAATTTTTCCTAAGTCCTTCTGTTTGGCGGAGAAGTTGTGTCTAACCCGAGACATGTGGAGGCTTTGCACTTGTTTAGAAATTGCCCCTATTTTTTACATTTGAAGTTGTGAGGTCAAGACACATGAGGCCTATGCGGGGTTTTAAATTACAATGGTAGTCGACCCTACCTTTTAGACTGGGACACACAATAGGTTGGCACTCGTTTGGGAAATTCCTTTTGGGTTTTGTTATCCAAAATTCACCCCTCAAGGTAATTTTGATAACATGCATCAAATTCTTTAGTCCCAAGCAAATAGATTGATTTAGGGCCCGAAATCGTGTTTTTGGGGCCCCCTCGGCTTCCTTCTAACTCTCCTATCCAAGAAGAAAACCCAACGAGTTAGAAAAGGTGAAAAATTGCAAAAAACCAAGCTTGGGGCCGAAAAATGAAGAAAATCGGCTAAGTCCTAGTCCAGGCAGTCTGCGGGACAGTTGGGACGTTGGGGCATGAATCGGCCGAAAAGCCGCCAGGTGGTCTGCGCAGCATTTGGGATAGTTGGGACGTCGGGACGCGGGATGCGAAAAGGCGAACCGGCCGAAAAGTGGAAAAAATCGACTAAGTGTTGTTTTCATGCAGTTTGGGACAGCCGGGCCAAAGGTACACGTGGGATGCGAACCGGCCGAAAATTCGAAGGACAGTTTGGGACATCCGGGCCAAAGGTACGCGCGGGACGCGAGGGACGCGAAAATCCGAACCGGCCGAGAGAAAAAATTGTCAAGTTTGGGACATCTGGGACAAAAGTATGTGGAGGACGCGAACCGGCCGATTCAGCTGAAACATGAGACTTTCATCCAAGGCAGTTTGGGACATCCAGGCCAAAGGTACGCGCGGGACGCGAAAAGCCGAAGCGGCCGAAGGCAAAGAAGAAAAGTCAACGTTTGACCCGTGAAACTTCAAATGGCCATAACTTTTGACTCCGAGATCTGATTTTCACAAAATTGGACTTTTTGGAATGAGCACAACGTCCTCTACTCCACAAAAACATATTCGGCTCCAGCCAGTTAATGCTCATTCATGTCAAATGATAGAAAACGCCTTCCAGATCCAAAATAGCTGCCCGCACTCAGAAGGCCATAACTTTTGCATTTCTCAACGAAATCACACAAAATTGGTACCATTGGAATCGTGGCTCCGAGCCTGACACACAGAAATCAAGAAATTCCAGATTTGGTGAGATATCGATGGATATTTTTTATAAAACGTGGCTGAGTTCATAACAGTGTTTCATTTGGTGGTTGGGAGTGCAATTAAGAGGCATGGTCATCATTCTTTCTCTGCTGCAGCACCTGGGGTAGTATGGGGAGCCTTTTGCAAGTAATATATAATAATTTTACTCCATTTAATTCCTCTTACAAGTGGTTGAAGGATAGATTTCGGGATTTCCATTTTCCCTTCTCTTTTCCTTCTCATTTTTCTATAAATTGGAGTGTTGGGCTCATTGTAAAGGGGGAGTTTTCAGATAGCAAAGCTCTGTCAAAATTGCTTTGTGAAGCCAATGTGCTGTAGGCCCTTGTAGTGGACTCCTTACATGGTGATCTAGGCCCTTAACCTGTAATAGATTGAACTGTGCATATCATGAAGCGATAAAATATCAGTTTGTGGATATATCTTCGCTCTTTGTGTTTTCTTGCATTCTTCTTGCCCCTTTAATATTTCTACAAGAATATTGTGTCTATTATTATGTTCTTGCAGGGATTTATTATCATTGTGTATGCTTGGAATATTGTTGTGAATGCATTTTTCTAGATTATGGAGAACTGTCATCACCTCTTCTAGTGTGCACTTTACCTTTGTATTTCACACATTTGGAGACTACTCTCACACCCTCCTTTTCTGGTGTATCACCGCTTTAGTGTAGGCTTTAATTTTATGCATTCTCTCTCCCTGGTCCCTTGGAAATTTAGATTAGAATAGTTAGTTTCCCTGCATTAGAGTAGATTGTGGCAGGTAGTTTAGGAGCAAGAACCAACTTTCTCTGGAGGTCTATCTCAAGTAGCAAGTCCCACAACTTGGAGATAGTACCCATGTTATCCAATCACACTGCGAGTTAAGGTATATGCACTTGTATAACCATAAGGGTGCTGTGATTCGGTGATAACATGTTTCTCCTTAGAAATTACACGATGAGACACGTAGCGAGTTGGCACATGTTTGGGGATTACCTGCGGGTTCATGAAAGTGCACCGAAGAGACACGTGGCTCTTTCTAATGTGTCCTGCTCCCTTCTTTTTATATTTTCACTAAGCCCATTTTTCTTGGTGGGGCCATATGTTTGACCCTGGACACATGGAGGCTCGGCACTTGTTTAGGAATGCCCTCAAAATTTTTTCTTACGAAGTTACATCGTGTCGACATGTGGCACCTACGTCGGCCTACCTTTGTTTATAATTTTTAATGATCGATTCTTCCTTTTCGGGATCTAGACATATGGCGAGACTACACTCGTTTGAGGGCTACCTTTAGATTTTCCTTTTGAAATTACACCGATGAGGCACGTGGAGGCTTCGCTTACCTTTTGTACTTAGCTGATTCGAGCCTACTCCCTTTTTAGTCGCGAGACATGTGGAAGGCCTACACTCATCGACTCTCCGCTCTGGGTCGAGCCTTTGAATTTACGCTAATGAGACATGTGGCGATATCTCACGGCTCTCTATAATTAGTCATTTTGGGCCCACTCTGTCTCCCTTTTTTACTCTTTTTGACCCTTGACATGTGGAGAGTTGGCACTCATTTGGGTCTCTCGCACTTTGGACCCAGCCTTGGTGTTATGCCGATGAGACACGTGATGACTTTCACGACGCTCTTATACTTAGTTGATTTAAATGGTGGCTTTATCTCCTCTTTAGAATTAGGGCACGTGGAATCCTCATGCTCATTTAGGAACTCCCTCTAAATTTTAGTTTTGAAGTTGCGTCGAGTTGACATGTGGCTCCTTCTACCGGTTCTACCCTTTTTACTTTTCAACTTCGAATCTGTCCCTTTTTGGATCTGGGACACATGGAAGCCTAACACCTATTTGGGATCTGTGTTTTGGATTCAATCCTTGGAGTTCTGTTGATGAGGCATGTAGCACCCTACACGGCTATGTGATTTTTTCAATGGTGAGATGAGACCCCATGGGATTGTGGGTCTATACTTGAAAATTGTGCCTTTTGTGAAAAGTTCAAAAATTTTCAAATTCCCCTACTGCACCCACTAACCCGATTTTAGACTTGGGAAAAATTTCCTTCTCGGCTCCGTAGACCCACTTTTTCCACTTTACAAATAGTAATCTTCTCGGGCCTGCGGGCCCGTAATTATACTTGTGTCTTTTTGCGAAAAGGGAAAAATGTCAAAATGTCTCCCACCGCCCCGCTGGTCTGTAATTTCCATTGGAAAAAAATTGTCCTTGGGCTTGCTGGCCAACTTTTCGCAAAAATTCTTTTGAGGCCCATCGGCCCATAACTTGAAAAATACGAAGAGTTAGAAGGACTTATTTATATCTCTAGAAAGGGGAAGAAATTTCCTATCTGATGGAAATACTTTTAAGGGGCCTTAAGTTCTTGAAATATGTAAAAATTTAGATTGAATCACAAAGGGAAAATGGTGTCAGTTGACTCAAAATAAATGTGAGCTTATTTTGGTCAACGTGTGGTTTAAAAGTAGGAACCGATTTCTATGGAGGTCTATATAAAGTAGCAAGTACCATCATTTGCAGATAGTACCCATGTTATCAAGTCACACAGTGAGCTCAAGAACACACACTTGTACAAACAATAGGGTGATGTGATTGTGTGATAACAAAAACCAAGTAGCGAGTTTAAAATGACCTATGTCCTTCCACATAATTATGTTTTCATCAAGGACCAAGCCATCCCTTGCAGAATGCAAACCTTCCAAATATAACACCTATAAACACAAGATAGTGGAATCAAATCAAGAAACAATGAGTAGAAAATAACACAATACATGATGTGTGTAGAAACCTATGACTTGCACAAAACAACACATGCGGTTAACAAATCCAATAAGCGGCCATGCAAAATAAAAAGAGGATAAACATGGAGATAGACTCAGATCCTCTTCACATAGAAAACATAACACACATCCAAGCCACATGGAACCTCAAAAATAAAGCCATGTGGAGCTCCATCAAAACCACATTCAACTATTTCAAATGTTAGTGGATCCTACTCTTGTTTAAATACAAAGTTCTTCAAAATCTATGTAAAATGTATTGGTGGTCTAGTGGTTAGGAAAATTTGTTATGTGTGGGAGATATTAGGTTCCACCCCCACTCCCAACTTGATTTTCATACCATTTTTCCATTTAGAGGAAAATTAGTGGAAAAACCCATAAGTTACTTCTAAACTGACCACTCAACTTAGTAGAGAAAACCCTAAAAAATGGTCAAAAATTAGTTTTTCTCTCGAAATTGCTCAATTTATTATTCCAAAAACTCCTTGAAAGGAGGGGTAGCTCAAAATAAAACCGAGCCAAATTTTTATGATTGTTTTCTCACAAATCCGTATTGGGCTCTGGAAGGCCACCGGGAACCCGAAAAACAAAAACATTTTTTTCCTACCGTTCAATTTTTCAAATTATATGAATGGAATTGTATGCTTCGTATATTGTACTAATTTTCAGGTTCCCATAGCCAACCACAAATATTGTAACTACTCGAAGGTAGAGAATTATAATAAAAAAGGTGAAATTTGGTTCTAAAAATAATCACGAGATCCTAGATCTCATTCACGGTGTTCGGTATATATAGTGCCTCTGAGTAAATTCGTCATGACTAATACTACACTTAATGCCTAATATAGCTACAATAACATCATATGGGCATCAAATATTTAAATTGATGAGGAGTAATAAAGACACAGTGCACACACTATGATCCCTCCCATCTATCGTGAACAATTACACAACTTAAATCCAAACTAAAAAATTATTTGAGTATATAGCAAAGTTACAGGCATATGAGGATATTTCTTTGAGCCGATGTCAATAATCACCACAGACCCCTTTTAGTACTTTCTAGGTACCATGTATTGAATTATTTCACGTATGTTAGCACCTCTTTCACGTATCACCATGTATATTGAAAGGGAAAGATTCTTCCATGTATCGACGGGTATATCGAAAGGGCGTGTATATATAAAGGTTCGGTATATCGTCATCGATGGTATATAGACCAGGAGACCTTATTCTGGAGTGGTAAGAGCTGAACCTTGTCGGTCAATTTTGAAAAATTGGCACCAATGCCCCCAAATTCTTTCTTCCAAATAGTCAACTACTCATATGAAATAACTATGCTACGGAAGACAAAAATCAAGAAACAAATTGAGTTTGAAGAGATCGGCTGTTGTGAATGGTACCCTAACAAGATAAACTACCGATACAACACAACAACGCTAGTTTTATAGATCGTATTAGAAATCTAACCTCATCATCTTGTTTGGAGTGTTTGAAGATGTGCAACCCCACATTTGAGATGCCAAAATAGCCAAAGAATCTTGGGACATGTTGAGCACACGGTGTACGAGGCCAAAAACAAGAATGTCATACTAAATTTATAGATTGATTATACACACGAAAGTTTAAGAAAATCAAAAAATAAAATCTTTCTTGAAAAGAGTTGTAGAGTTAAGGGCTAAATTTTATCATGAGGAGAGGAGGTCACTTATGATTCTCTCATTCCAATTGTTATAAGACCCCTCCCTTCTTCATACTACATTTTTGTGACAAAGCTCAACTTGTCGGATATAACACTTAGTTTTTACAAGTTGGTAAACTGTTGCGACAAGAGGAAACCCTATATAATAAGGATGATGAATATGCGAAGAAACTTTCTTCTCATCAAAAATGGGAAGGAAAAGGGAAAGGAAAACCTAATTCCTATTAAAAAAACCCCAATATAAGAATCATAATCAACAAGGGGATAAGAAACATAAGAAGAAATATCCAATCTGCAAAAGAGGACATGAATTGAAAGATTGTTGGTATAATACTTATAAGAAAGGTTCATCAAGAAACTCTTGACCTCAACACCAACAATCTCACAAGGGACATTCAAACTACAATCAAGAGTAGAAAAGGGGGAATTGGAAAAGAAAAACCCATCTGCAAAGCAATATTGTTGAGTAAGAAGAACATTTAGATACTAAAGACTAGTACATTTCTCGATCAAGTGAACCTTCCAAGTCATCTAATGATGTCGGTATGTTAATTTAGGATCCACTTGACACATGGTGGCCATAGAGACTAGTTTAATTCAATGAGTGACACACCTTGAAAAACCATGTTTAATTAGGTTATGATTCTTCATATACATTTTAGGGGATTGGGAACATTTATCTACCTCTTGGTTCACACAATTTTAGATTATCGGATGCTCTATATGTCCCTAGGTTGACCAACAATATGTTGTTAGTTAGTCAAAATCTAGATTAAAACATAAAAATTGACTTTGATAGTCATTCGGCAAGAAAATGTGTTTAATTTGAGACTAATTGTGAGGCTTGAAAATAGTTAGAAAATCTTCTAGTTGCAGATGCATGTTCAAGCTTGAGATTTTCCACGAAATTATTAGGCACTTATGGCTAAGAATTCTACCTCTTCCAAATTATGGCTTTAGAGACTTTGTCATATATAATTCAAGTATCTCGAGACACTTTCTCAAAGCATAATATGGTAAATAGTTTACCATCTCTTAAGAAGGATATAGACAAGTGTCCTCACTTCCAAGCAAAAAAACAACATAGAGCTTCATTCCAGAAGAGTAATTTTTGAGCTCATGGCAAGCTTGATCTAGTTCATACCGATCTTTGTGAACAAATGCAACCGAGTCATTTTGGATTTTGGTACTTCATTCTTTGTGTTGATGACTATTCAAGAAAAATGTGAATTTTTGTCTTCGCAAGAAAAGTGAAGATTTTGAAACCTTTAAGAATTTCAATTTTTTTATTGAGAACGAAACTAGTCATCACATTAGAAATCTTCGCTCGAGATCGATGGGGGAATTCACCAGTGATGAGTTCAAATACTACCTATAAGATCACAAGATTTTTTAGCAAATGCCTCCTCCACACACACCACAACATAATGGAGTTTTTCATAGAATAAATCATACTATCATGGAAATGGTGTGATGTGTGATCGATGATTACGGACTAGAAAAGACATTCTAGGAAGAAGCACCAAAGACAACAATATATTTTTCGAACAAAGTTCCCATAGTTTCTTTGATGGAGTAACACCACATGAATCATGGTCATATTGGAAACCATATCTTACACACCTCGAGTATTTGGGTTCAAAGAAAGTATGGACATACCCAAGAAGAATAGAAAAAAATCAAATCACAAACACTCATATTCATTGGGTACAATAAAGAGTTTCTTGGGTGCAGATTAATGGATCCTGAAACCAAGAAATTCTACACGAGCAGAGATGTTGAGTTCTTTGAGAAGAAGGAAGAAGAGTCTCCTCTTAAAGACTCACCTGATGTAGATTCTTCACCAATTGTAACAATTATAAATTGATGTTCCCACTAATGATGAAATTTATGATGGGGATGATGGTGACGATCATATAGAACCAATAACCACATGAACAGTTTAGCGAATGCCCAAGTGGTATACTAGCATGTTATGATATGCAAGAATGGATGCTCAACCGAATACATCCACCCCTTGACCACGAACTCACAGTAAAGAAAGAGAAGTAGTGAAATTTTATTTTATGAGTAGATTTATTGAATTTGATGAGCCCTCTACATTCTAGGAAGCCCTACAGTCAAAATCTTTGAAAGATGCCATGGATGTTGAATATGACTCAGTTATGAAAAGCAACAATTGGCAACTTGTCAATCATCCACAAGGGAAGAAACCCATTGGATGTAGATGGATATTAAAAAAATACAAGGAAAATGGGAACATAGAATGTATAAAGTGAGACTTATAGCAAAGGGGTATGCACAAAAAGAAGGCATTGACTATAAGGATACACTTTCTCTCATAGCTAAGATCGAAAAAATTAGAATGATCTTTTCTCTAGCGGAATAGTTTGGTTGGAAAGTCCATCGGATGGATGTAAAAGGTGCCTTCTGAATGGATATTTACAAAAAAATGTACATGACTAAACTGAGGGACATGTTTTACCTTGTCAAGAAGAAAAGGTATGTAGACTCGTGGAATTTTTGTATTACCTCAAACAGGCACCGAAGGCATGGTACATCAAAATTGATCATGATCTCGTACAACATGTTTTTTTTTATAAATCCATATGATCCCAATCTCTACCTTAAAAAGAAAAGGGGAGATTGTGATTTTGGTTGTTTATGTCGATGATATAGTCATCTTGATAGCTATGTGAGGATGATTGATGCAAAAATACATATCTTAAACGATCATTCAACATGACATATCTTGGGCTTATGCAATTTTTTCTTGGATTGGAAGTATGGCATAAAGAGAATCATATCTTTGTTTCTTAGTTGAAATATACCAAGATGACGCTCGAGAAATTAAGGATGATGGATTGCACAATGATTGCTACACCTATGGAGAATAGATTGTAGTTATCTTGTTCGAGATCCATATCCTACGATAAATGCAACTTTCTATTAGCGAAAGTTGATTGGGAGTCTCATTTCCTAACATACACTAGACCAAATATCAGCGTTGCCCAGGTGACCTATCTATATAGGTTCATGTAAGACTCCACAGTTTGTCATTAGAAAGAAGAAGGCCACATCTTGAGATATCTCAAGGGATAAATTTATCTTGGTCTACAATACAAGAATAACGACAACTTCTTATCAAGATATTTAGATTTAGACCATGTGGGAAACATTGATGATAGAAAGGCCACTTGGGTTTGTGTTCTTTATGGGATCGGACCAATATCATGGGGAAGAAAGAAACAACAATTTTTTCTCACTCTTCCAAAAAATCCAAATATTATTCTCAGTGAGGTGAAGGCATGTCATGTGAAGCGATATGGCTACGTCGCATACTCGAAGGACTTGGAATACCATAGGACAAGCCAACCACCTTGTATGTTGACAATGAATCTATTCTATAACTTGTTCATAATCTAGTTTTTCATGAAATAACAATGAATATTTAAGTACAAGTACATTTCATACATGAGCATGTCTTGAAAAAAATATCCATCTTTAATTTTATCTAACTACTTGAACAATGAGAAAATATCTTCACAAAGTCACTTGCACGTGACAAGTTCGAGTTGTTCAGAGAGTTCCTCTCCTCATCCCTTGAGACAATGCAAAATTAAGGGGGGAATGTTAGGATAATAATTATGCATTGTATTTTCATAGGTAATAATTTGTGATAACTTATTATATTGTTAAAACCATATTATTTGACTTATTAAGTCATGTATGGTTATTGTTATTTGGTTATGTTTTTATAACCATTATATTTGGATTTTTATCTCGTAGGACTATTTGTTGCATAGTTGCAACTTATTTGTTTGTACTTAATTATTGTTGCTTCAGGGATGTATTTTGGAATGTTGTAGTTTTATTTATACCCGCAACCAATTTATTTGTTTGTATATTGTTGTCAATATGTATAAATATTGACACATCTTTTGTGAAATGATTTTGATTATTAATAAAATACTACATGTGCTTTTGTCCTTGTTTTACAAAAGGGGAATGATTCTAAATTTCATCCTTGTTGATGGGAACCATTCTATACATCTATAAAAAAATATTTTTTAAAAAAATCACTTTTGCGATACTCCCGATTGCACACTTTGCCTTTGCAAAACTACTCACTGTGAAGATTTACTAAAAGTAGTAAGTTTTCATATATGAGGCTTAATATTATTAGAAAATAGCTTGTTTGACCTTTGATTTTTGTGAAATCAGTGTTTTTGATATGGGGTTTTGGTCTTCATCTCACCTCTGAAATTTCATCTCAACCCGGTCTCTGGAGCGAAAGATATTAATTTTTTTTAAAAATATGTAAGGAAACTAGGGTTTTTTTGCTGCAAAAATTACCTCTTCAACATATAAAATCCATCACATGGGTTTTTACATCATCTAAAAATGTGAAAGAAATAAAAAAATCATGTGTCGATATGTGCCCTAGTTATTTAGATATGGGTTTTTTTTGTTTTCATGTCAAACCTTTGTTACGGAGCAAAAATTGGGTATGGAGAATGGATTTTGAGTTTTTATTTATGAAAAAGTTGTGTTGAGATCATGTAGGGATGGAGTTAATTGAAGAGATAATAGATGGAGGAGGAACTTGGAAAATTTTCACCGAGAGGTCAGTGCAAATGCAGGAATGTCAGGGAATGAGAGAAAAATAGTTAAGTCATGGTTTATATAGCTTTTGTTAACCTTGAGGGAAGGGGAATTTTTTTTCATCATTTTCCCCTTGGATAGTTGCAATGGGGGCAAAAAATACACCTTATCCCCTGGTTTACACTTGGGCATTCATGCGCTTATAGATAGGAATAGAGGAGGGGTTGAATTCAAGTACACGAGATTGATGTTTGATCACTGAAGAACTTGGGGAAACAAGGAGTGGGGAGAATTTTTCCCCATTTGCACCTTGGAAAGGTACAATGGGGGCATGAAAATGTGCCTTATCTTTGGAGTGACACATGTCACACATGCGGGAGTAGGTGAGGGGGCTAGTCAAATAGGTTAAAGGGGTTATATGGACTCACGGGGTCATATGGAGTGACCATGAAGCTTAAGGAGGGATAGGTGAATTTTTTATCCCATTGTCCACTTGGAAAGGGAAAATAGGGGAAAAAAAGTGTGCCTCACCCTCATGCTACCATGTGGTACCCAAGAAAGTTGGATAAGTATGGAACATTTACCTTGGGTGCCCACTTCAAATGGACTTAACTTGAGCTCACAGAAGACTATTCCAACAATTTTTAATGAAATTTATTGGAAAGGATATTTTGAGAAATATGGGATGAGGATCGTTCCTTTATTCTTCCTAAAACCCTCAGAAATCAATTTTTCTTGTGATCCCTAAATGATACTGAGAGAATGAGTTTCTTAGAAATATATAAGGGTTTAGAATGAATAATTTTTTTCCAACATATAGAGGACTGGAATTTTTTTTTGTATATAATTGATTTAGATAAAAATCCTTCCGTAGCTCCCGAGAATCACCTATTAAAGTTCATGCTCTTTTTCCAGATGCAAGCTCCTTTGTCCTCAAAAACCCGCTTTTGATGTATCTTCTCCCAAGTCTTCAAAACATTCTAGAATATTCCTAAATTAGTTGCAAAATTATTCTTACTCATAAAATACACCACCATGATTAATTTGTACCTTTGAAAAATCTCAAGAGGTTATGCATTTGTCTTAGAAACGCTGATGATAGACCTTTCTAAGGTTTCTTGAGATTCCACTTTTAGATATATTGCTCTAAAGTACTTGATGGATATTTTCTTCCTAGATCATCATTTTACAATAATGATACAACACACAATACCACTTGGATGGATATGGTAGGCATGATATAGGGGATTTATCTAGAGGAGATATTGAGAGGACTCACAACCAAAATATTTAACAATGAGGTATGTTTTCATGCTTAAAAATATGAAATTTTCATGTGGCACATTTTCATGACAACATCGGCTCTTGCTTGGGGAAATTTTTTGGATCAAGTGTGTTGGATATTGTGTGTAAGATTTTTCATTTATGTCAAATCCATTGATGGAAAAAAATATGATGTGGTGATGTGAGTCTCCATGTGATGTCATCAATGTCAAAGATGAAGATTGAGTGGTTGAGTCGAGGTTTTGTGAGTTCATTGTTTTCCTCATGTGTGGTTGAGTGAGCTAAGTCACTTTTTAAGTGCTATAGAGTTGGTTGGATGTTTTCATGAGGTCATTTATTTTCCATGAGGTGTGTTATAGGTGTATAAGTGTTTGCATTGAGTCAACATGGTCTATGGTGTATCATGGTTGAGTCGAGGTCATTCTAGGTTTGTTTATAGACCTATAGCATGCAAAATGATAAGGAGGTATGATAAATGGACCTTATAATTATTTTTGTGCATGGTAGCAGCATGGGGATAGTATAAAAGGCATGTATGGTGTGTTTCAGGTCTACATTCGGTGGTATGATGCTTTTATGAGGTCCTGGGAAGTAACATTTAAGAAACATGTACTTTGACATAGTTAAGTCACTGTGGCTAGAGAGTTTGAGAGATATTATGGATATACAGTGAGTATGGATATTTATAGGATGTTGTCATTATGCTTCATGACAAGTTTCAGGTTAAAGTAACAAAGGAATTTTGAATTATGTAATTTTTAGTGGCTGGGTAAGAAACAATTTGTTTTTATGACAAAAGTTCACCATATGATTCTCATTGTTAATTGTATGATTTTCATGGGGACCTGACATATTTTGAATATATTATAAGGTAATTTATGAATCTTTCAAAAAAATAATTAAGTGTTTTGATTGTCACATTTTTTTATAAATGATCATTAAAAGAAGTAAAGTTGTTTGAAACCCTAGAAAAACCCTAACTAGGCACATTATGAAGAAAAGTGATTATATATATCCTTTTTTATTGGTTGTGAAAAATTATAATTGTATGTTGTATATTACTCTTCTATATTTCTAAAAAGGTATGTTAGAGCATGTCATCATCATGTGGGCCCCACCTAAATTGTCTAGTCTTTAAATAGTTACGGTTTGTGGAAATGTTCTCCAAAGAAGGTAATGAATAAATTTGAATTTAGGATAGCCCAAGAGTTGTTTTTGAATTCCATGAAGGTTTGAAGTCATGGTTTTTCTTTAAAAGTACAAAGTATTCCTTATTTATGAAGACTCATGTTTTGGGCTGTTTAGTGCAACTTGTAGTAAAATGTACATTGCAAGAGCTACATGATGAGTTAGGAGATGATTCAAGTTATGTTGTGAAGAAATTTAAGAGATAATTACAATTTTATATCCATTTTTTTATATGGTATTCATTAGTTATAACTCATTCTTTGAGGTTCAATTTTGGAAGATGCTCATTCTAAAGGTGGTGCAAGTAGCTACATGAGGTAAGTTGATCATTCAGAATAATTGAATTTTGGTGAAAGTTTCTGACTGATTATAAATAATTTATAACTATATTACATGATTTTGTTAAGTATGTTTCATGTTACAAGAAGTTCTTGTGTCCACGAAGTGTTAAAAATTCGTGTGCGAGAGAATGAATTTATTGGAGGCCTTCCACTTTGATGTGGAATTGTTTATAATATGTCCTATAAATTTTATTATAAGTGATTTACAATTAGGTATGGATTTTATCATGATGAGGTGTTTTATTTATTCATTCAAGTAACTTTGTGAAGACATTTGTAGCTACGTTTTTAGGTCAAGGTTGTTCATGGTGAAATATTGAGTTTGTTGAGGCATGAGATGGATTAGTTTAATATTGATATCACCTGGAAAGTGAAGAGGGGAAAAATTTTCATTTGATTAATTAATTTATAATTCTTGAATGTATCAGTAATATTTTTATCGGTGAGTTTAAAACATGTGTTTTTGGGCAGCTTATTTTAGTGAAGAAAAATGTAGTTGTGGTTTGACTTGATTATTGTTTCATGAGCTCTAACTTTCTTAAAATTATTAGAAAAGTTATTGTATTTCCATTGAGTTGTCATATGCCATAGTTGAGTTCATCTTGAGGTGTTTTGAGGCTTAAAGATAAATTTACGTTGTTGGAAACAACTTTTTTGAGAAGGTAACAAGCCCTTTGGGCCCATTACATAAAATAATTTGATTTGTTGAAGTTAATTGTGACCATGTATGATTTTTAAATTATAAATTACTCATATTTGGTTAATTTATGAGTTTTAACAAGCATATTTTTGGAATGAGTGTTTTTTTCTCACTCAGATGGTAGGGTTTTGGGGATTTTGGTGCATGACAAGTAGTTTTTGCATGTCCGACCTATATGGGTCATATGTGACCATTGTAAAATTTTTATTTTAATGTACTTCAGGTGAATAGGTCTAATTAGTCATTAGGGATAGTTGTATCTCATGTTTGGAGGAAGATAAGTCTATAAAGCTAGTGTTTGTGTCCTTTTGTGGGTGAGTATTCTTGGAGGGAAAAGTGTGACCTAGAGGAGAGTGTTTTATAGGTATGATTTCATAATTTGAAGGCTGAAGAAGATCATGATAGGTTGAGGAATATTAGAGAGATTGTGTGCATGTGTTTAGATCCGTGATAAGTTAAGAAAGAGGAATATAGTGCAAGATTAAAGACCTAGGGTTTGAGATAGGGTTTGTGAGTTGAATAAGTGATCTCCATTAGTTGTGGCAGTAGAAAAATCATAGATAAAACATCTTCAGGTGGATGAGTTGTTACTTTTTCTTCCTATAGAGTTGTATCCTCTTTGTGCAAAGTGGGTGTTTCACTAAATTAGGTCTTGGTGCTCCTTGTAGGGTTGGTTCTCTACTAAAATAGGGTTTGATGCTCCTTGTGAAGTTGAAACATCACTACATTTATTTTATTTGTGTAATATAAGTAGATTTTAAGTGGTTTTTATTTCCAAAAGGTTTTCCCATTTATATATGGTGTTCACATGTCTTCAACTTTGTTGCATATTCTTTTGGATTCTTAATACACACCTAATATGAACATGTGGTTATGAATGATAAATGGTTGAATGAAATGATGAATGTATATATTTTTAAATGAATTATTTTTTTAAAGGAATAATTTATCTCTCCTTATCATTCCATTATGATTCCAACAATTGGTATCATAAGAGGTCTTTGAGAAGAAATTATAACATCTTGAAGGAGATCGAGAAGCAAAAGCAATGGGAGAGTATTTAGATATTGAGGCCATATTGGGGAGAAGGAATGAAATATCTAAGTCATGTATTAATTCCTACCAAGTCCAGATCAAGAAGATGGAGATAGAGCATGATCAAGCCATCAAGGGTTTAAAATCACAAGTGGAAAGTTTGTTTAATTAAGTAAACGAAAGAGGATGCATATTTAAGGTATGCGGAAAACTTTAAAGCCCTAGAATCATATTTAGAGAGTTAACATAAAACTTTGAGGATGTAAGAGAGGCTTCAGAATAATTCTAAAGATCTTGAGAAGAGTTACATCGAAGTATGAATGGTTTTTCTCATGTAGTCAACTCACAATCAAGAAACATGTTTCAATGGCTCTCTAAATCAGGTCTTAATGGTACAGAATGTCAATGTGTCCCAAGAAACAAAGGAGAAAGAAAATTGGTAGAAAGAAAGTCCATAGGGAACACCTCCATGTGATACTACATTGGTCAATTTGTAAATGGTAGAAGTTTTGGAGTTATTTAACATCCTCTCTAAGGTGTGGGAGCCAATATGATTTACAAAAAGAGGAATACCCCAAGGAGTTAGCAAGTGAAATGTAGCCTTGAATGTACAAAATTAGCTTAAGTAACTAATTGTAGTAGCTCGTGTGCCAATCCAAGTGGAGGAAAATATTGTGTTAAGCAAGGGGTAGAATGAGACAACTCATATCCTTTCAACATCGTAGAAAAGATTAAGAAAACACATGTAATCATTTCTATGTGAGAATCATTAGCCATTGCAGGACAACATGATTTTTGCAAGTAACCTTTATAAATTGGTCCTCTTCAAATGTGTCTTCCAAAAACTAGGATAAGTTTCTCTCCAATATAGTGCAACAAGAAGGAGGTCAAAAAAGAAATAATTTGAAACCTCAAACGTTTTATGTGTCCTTGATCATCTTGAATAAACTAGTGTATAATTGAAAGATTGACTCGGGAGAGGTCATTTAGTAATGCCAAAGCGAGATAGAACATCAATTGGGCCTTGAATATGAACCGATATCAAAAGGATTGGTAGAAATGGATGAGACATAAGTGGGAATAGTTGGGGTCATCAAAGGATTAAGTCTTATACTACATATTTTCCCTAATGTCACCGTCTTACGAGATGTATCAGTAATCAACTTACCACCACTCTTTTACCTTTTCTTATCAAGGTATTTTACTTGTTAAGATAAAAATATACCTATCTATAGATTGGTCATACATTCTCTTCAGAAAAATGTATGGAGACAAAGCCATAATCAGATCAGAACCAATTTCCAATTTTCACATTGAGTTTCATGTGCGATGTTTGATTAATGCCAATTTCTAGCTTTTAATCGGGAATAATTCCCAGACACTCAAGAAATAGGTACTAAAGTTGGAGGCATTCCATATTTGACATTATATGAATGGGAAAAAAATCATGCTTGTGATCCCTATGGAGAGATGGATGAAGCGCCTTAGGAATTTATTGCTTGCATTAAGAAAACCCACCTCTCCATAGTATCAAACAACTAGATGAAAAGTATGAAAATGAATTTTGGAAACTATTATTTAATGGTTGAAGGAGCAAGCAAGGTGTTGGAGGAGGTGCAGTGTTGGTGTCACCAAAATATATCAAATACCACTCAACTTTCCAATTTAAGTTTTCTTGTTCAAACAACACAGTTTAATATAAAGCATTAAACCACGGGTTGCATTGGGCAAGGAATAGAGATATCAAGAACTTGCAAGTTTTCATATATAGTGAACTGATTGTGAATCAAGTCAAAGGGAAAAATACTACATAAAATGACCTCCTCAAGAGCTATAAGAACCAGGTATGGGATCTCGGCGAGGATTTTGGGACATTTAATATTGACTCCATTCCAAGGAAAAAAATGAGGTGTCGGATAAACATGTAGCAATAGGAGCAACATTTGATGTTGTTGAGAGTATCAAGAAGGACCAAACTCAACCTCATATCAAATTGGTTGTGAGACTAGGTTTTTACGGATAACAACACTAGCTAGTAAGTGTTCAAGAATGATCAACTAATTATCAACTTCTCACAAGAAGAGGTCGAGTTCTCCACCAAGAATTAGGATAAATTAGAGAAACAATATGGTTATCAAGTGGTTCAGCTAAGGACAAAAAAACTATCCAAATTCCTAGTAACTCTTGAGTCAATCTTCAATCCTAAAACCAATTCCACAAGGAAAATGAAAATTTTCAGGTCAAAGGGGGATATTCAGATCCTATTTTGGTTAGAGAGGGATATGTACTCCAAATTGGAAAAGTAAGTACTGATGAAGAAAAATATGATTTCATACAAATTTTCCAAGAATTTCTACATGTATTCTTGGAAATACGAGAATTTGAGAGGATTTTAATCAAAAGTTAACACAACACACTATTGAACTAGATCTAAAAGAAAATCCCATTAGACAGAGGAAAAGACCATTCTACCCTCATATTGAGCATCTCATGAAGATGGAATTGAATAAGCTTAAAGAGGAAAATATTATATTTCCAATCGGACACTCAAGTTGGGTTGTAAATATGGTACCGATTAGGGAAATAAATGGAGAAATAAGATTGTGTGGAATTTCACAACCTTTATAGGGATTCTCTTAAAGACAACTATCAACTTCATTCTATGCCCGAAAATATTGTAGGTAATAGCTGATTGAGAATTATACTCATCATTATATCGCTACTAAGGCTACTGATAAAATAATGGTGAAAAATTAAAACCAATTCAAAACAACCTTCACCACCAAATGGGACACTTATTCCTATAGGAAAATACCATATGGGTTGTCAAATGCTAAAGCTACATTTCAAAGGACTATGAACATGGAGTTAAAGCGTCGATAACAAGATAGTTCTTTAGTAATTAGACAACATCTTTGTATTATCCGGGAATGTAGCAAGTCTGCTTCACCTTAGGAAAGTTTTCTAAAGATGCATGAGATTCAAAGAAGTGCATATTCCTATCCCATGAGGATGGGATCTTAGGCCACATGGTTTCTAAGGTTGGGATGAAAATTGATTTGGAAAGGGTTGAATAAATTTTTCTCTAGCATTTCAAGTCATAAGAAGGCTCTCCAAAGATTCTTAAGGAGGATAAACTTCATCCAAAGGTTTGTTCCAGCTTTTGTGCTCTTCTTATTCCACTAACAATTATGTTAAAGAAGAGTAGAGTTTTCTACAACATTGGATTCAAGATTTTTGAGAGTAGATAGTTGTCTAAAACCTGGAAACTTCTCCCTCATTTGATTTTCTTCAAACCCGATCGGTTGGAGTGCAACGAAAAACATCCAGACCCACTCCAACATGGATATTCTATAGATTTAATTTCTTATGCCCACAAGTCTTTTCCATGGGTGAGATGAACTGTATACAAGAATATACCAAAAGCCATAGAACATGTGCACCAGCACTTAGGGGAATTGAAACCTAAACAATAACAAGACAATCTATATATGCACTTGGAGAAATTGAAAACCTAGGCTGATACTTACAAGGGTGAGAAATTTTCCTTTTAGTAGCAATGTTTGATGTAGATCCCATTGACTAGAATTTGCAATTCTTCACCATCCAACTTAGCTAGTCGGAAGGAATTACTACTTTTACATCCTGTGACCATGTAGGGCCACTCAAAATGGCATCAAACTTGGAATGCCTTCCTATTTTTTCTGATCTACATCCCACATTAGAACTAAGTCCCCCTCTTGAAAGGTCCTCGTTCTTGCTTTCTTATCAAATTTCTTCTTGATCAATGCTTGATATTTCCCAATGATCTGTATTGCTTGTTCTTTTACCTCTTCTACTCTATTAGCTCTACATACCTAATTTCCATAGGTTAAAACTTGTCTAGTTCCAACTGTTTAATGAGCTCCGAAGTGGGAAGCTCCAATGATATGGGCAATACTACCTCTTTTCCATATACAAGCTTGTATGAGGAGCTTCTTGTAGACCTTTTGGATGTGATCCTATAAGCCCATATAGATGATTTGATATTTGTGTGTCGAGTTCTCTAATTTTCATCAAGATTCCTTCTACTAATTCTAAGTAGGTTATTGTTTGTGGAATATCCTTGGCCATTACCTTGAGGATAGTAGTTTGATGAAGTGTTGAAATATAAACCTTTCCCGACATCCCATTCGGTGATCCTTGTACCAAGGAATGCCAATGCATTATCTGATATGATAGTGGCAGGGAATCCAAACCTAGTGACTATCCCTTAATAGAAATCCAAGATGTTGGATTCATTTTCCTCCTTTAGTGCCACCGCTTCAGTCCACTTGGTGAAATAGTCAGTCACTATGAGTATCCACTTGTGGCCCTGGCTTGAATTTGGGTTGATTACTCCAATGAAGTCTAGTCCCCATTGCATGAATGGCTGATCCACTGAAATTGGATGAAGGGGCAGGGCTGCTAAATTTTCCTTCCCTATGAAGAATGTGCACTTCTTGCATTTATTGATCCATGAGTAGCAATCACTAAACAATGTAGGCCAATAATAACCATCTTTTATGATTTTTAGATCTATTACTTGATGGGAAGAGTGGCCTCTGCTTCTCCATCATGGAACTCATGTAACACCCTCTCAATTTGGCTTATCCCAATGCACCTCAATAGAACACTATTTATATCCTTCTTTAACAAGACACCACCAATAAGCACATATGGGACGGCTTGTAATCAGTATTATCTCCTCTTTGCTTTCTTCCATTTTGGAGGGCACAAACCTATTTGGAGATAGTGCACCAAGGCTTGAATCCAAAATGGAATAGGTGCATCATTATTTGGCTACTCTTGATCATTACTGCAATAGCATGATAGCCTCTTCTTCATCCGGCCGACTCAGATTGTTGCTTGGAACTGAGCTACTCACATAGACCCTTATTGTAGACCACCTTGGTCACTTTGATTTCAATATCATACTCCATTACACGAGTGATCCATTCTTCCCTCTTCTCCTTCAAGTCCTTCTTTAGGAGAAAATATTTGCCACCGACATGAGATAGTAGTAGTTGAATCTTGTTGTTTGAGACCAAGTGTCTGAACCTATTCAAAGTGCTAATGAAAACAAGCACATATTTTTCAATGAAAGAATACTTTACTTCGTAATCCTCCAAGCTCTAAGTGAATAAGGCTATGGGATATTACGAACCTTCCTTGTTAAATTTGAATCAAGATAGTGAGATTGTTTCGACCCTCTAAAATCATACAACATTAAGTCCTTTGAAATTTTGGGTTGATACAAGTTAGGTCCTATGATATTACAAGATTTATGGGCTCAAAACTCTCTTTTCCTTCTACTATCCATTTAAATGCAAGACTCTTCTTAAACATCATTGTTAAAGGCTTCAAACGAAAGGAAAAATCAGGAAAAAATATACGAACAAAGTTTATTTTTCCCAAGAATCTTTGGAGAGACTTCTTGTGTTGTGGCAATGGAAGTGTTTAGATGGCTTCAAATCTTTTAGGATACACTGTTAACCCTTCTCTTGAGACAATGTGTCCCAACAATTTTACCTCATGTGCCAAGAAAACACACTTTTTGAATTCAATGAAACTCCAAACCTTTTAAACCTCTGAAATACCTACCGAGGTGGATGAGATGGTCTGCAACATTCTTTGAGAAGATGGTGATATAATCTAGATACACTAGAACATATAATTGATCAATCCTTTTAGTGTCATATCCATAGCTCGCTGAAATTTTTCTACGGCATTGGACAAACCAAATGGCATCTTCTTGTAAACATATGTGCCCCATTTTTTTCGAAGGTCATCTTGTATTGATCTTCCTCTTTCACCATTATACGATTATAGCCTGAGTATCCATCAGCAATGAAAACCTCTCGAAGTAGCTATAACCTACAAGATTGGCTCCATCGATGGAAATAGGTAGTGATCTTTAAGTGATGCTCTGTTTAGATCATGGAAGTCCACACACAATCTTATTTCTCCATTTCTTTTCCTCACAGGCACCAAGTTTGTAACCCAACTTGAATGCTTGATAGGGAAGATGATGTTGGCCTCAATTATCTTGTTCAACTCTTTTCTCATGAGAGGTTCAATGTGAGGGTTTACTAGCCTTTTCTTTTGTCTAAAAGGCTTAGATCCTAGATCCATCACAATAGTATGTTGTGCTAACCTTGGGTTGAAACCTCTTAAATCCTTGTAAGTCCAAGTAAAGACATATGGGAATTATTGACAAAGTTAAATGAACTCATATTTTTCTTGTTGGGTACTTACCTTTCCGATTCGCAACATTTTGCCTTCATCTATGGAAATGGGCTCTGAATCTTCACCCTTTACCTGAATATTTTATTTCTCCTTCTAGAATTGATCATTTGGGTTGAAGATTGACTCCAAGGTTACAAGACCTTTTGGTAATTTTTTAGTTCTCAGCTGCACCACTTGGTCGCCATACTGTTGTTCTAATTTTTCTTGGTTTTTAGAGAACTCAACTTCTTCTTGTAGAAAATTAATAATTTTCTAATCATTCTCAGAGACCTACTAACTTGTGTTACTATCTAGGAAAGTTTTCCTCACAACCATCTTGATATGGGGTTGAGACTTATAAATTATTATACTTTATATAACATCAAACGCTGCCCCAATTGTTTTCAATCTGTATGTTGCATCATTCTTTTTCTTGGGCGTGGAAATAATGTTAAAGGATTCAAATTCCTCAATGAGGTCCCATACCTAGTTTTTATAGCTCTTGAACAGGTCATTCTTTATAGCATGTTGTCCTCGAATTTGTTCACAATCAGCTCACTATCACCAAATATTTACAGATTCTTAATGCCTCTCTTTCTTACCCAATTCAGCCCATGGATCAAGGCTTCATACTCTGTTGTGTTGCTCCAAAAATAAAATTGGAAACAAAAAGTAGAGTAATATTTTTTTCCTTGAGGTGAAACGACCATAGCTCCGCCTCCAGATCCTTGTCTACTTTTTGAGCAATCAAAGAATAATTTCCATACCTCATTATCATCCTTGTGGTCTGGATTACTGATGCTAGGAAGAGGGTGATTCTCTTCATGCAAACAATAAAATCCTAGCTCAGATTCCTCCATTTCCTTGTAAGGGTGAAAATCATGCCTCTTGTTCACCCATTCGTCTAGAGTCAAGTCGAAATACACCCAACCTTGCTTTATCTTCCTTGTAAGTGCTTAGGAGTTATTCTTAATCAAAGGGTGAACAATTTGTAATTATTGGGCTTGGTACATGAGGGTCAATAAAGAAATCTGCAATGGGCTTAGATCTGATCATAGCCTTAGCTCCATACCTTGTTCTAAAATCATGTACAACCAATTAGAAGACAAATAGACTCCAATTATAGTGGTGAAGTCTCTTAACAAACACAATGCAAAGTTTGGTGAAAAGTCTATGACCGATACGTTTTACAATATGTTCACATTGGGGCATGCATGCAATGTGAGGGTCAAATCCTTGATGACTCCAATTTTTGTTATTGTTGTCCCATCCAATTAAACTACGCCCTTAGAGATGATTTCATATTGAAGACCCAGTTGATCGGCTATTTGCTTGGCGCATGACTAAGCTACTCACTCTCCCGAATCAATCATGCAATTTGTCCCCAATAATCAATGAAACATAGAACGGAGGGCTTGATTCTTACCTTGTTGTCCTCCATGGTTTCCTTCAGGCTGAGACACATTGGTAAGAACTTTCTCTTATTAGTTAGGGGTCTGATTTGAGGTTGACCAATTGGCCATAGTAACTGTAACAGTCTCTCTATCCTAGGTTAGAAAATGACTCCCAAATTGAGATGTTTACATTTATTTTCTTCATCTATTCAATGATTTTAAATTAGGATGAGCTATATTTTTGCTTCCCCTTTCCTTGCACATTCTTCTCTTGCACATGGGTCATTACAACTAATTCTTGAGCTGAGTGCGGAAGGTAGCTTGGGCTTACTCTGCACTGCTTGGGAGTTACACTTTGCATGGAAACAGAGGGATGTGGACCATTTGAATTGGAGGATTTCCCCTCTCCAATACTCCTCTTCTTGGACTGTTTATTTTACGCCACACTATGAGGATGTGCTCGGTTCATACCATAGAAATCTTCATCTTGCCAATTGACAAGCATGGTCTCACTTAGAGGTACCTCTTTTTGGGTTTCTTGGTGGTGATTTTACTCTTGACTGGGCTCTTTCGACACACCAATGGTCTGCACTATCAAGACCTAGTTTAGTACACCATTGAAACACATTGACTAGCTATGGGGATGACTGCATGGAAAAAACCAATCATATTTTTATGCCATGTTGTTTTGTACTAGAGCCAAGGTAGTTGATGTTGAAGTTACGTTTGGATCATCAGTGGAATGACCTAGCATCTAGAGGTTCTCCTTGGTTTTGATTTTGATTTGTAGCTTGAGCTAGTGGTCTAATTATTTGGTATGGGGGCCTACCTTGATATTGAGTTTGAGGTTGAGATGACCAAGAACTCTGAGCTTGTTGTCTCTTGATAGTCACTAGCTCATTTCCTAGCTTTTGCAGTTGTTTCATAACCTCTTGTAGCTCTTTTGAAGTGCTAGAAGATGAGGTGGGAGATTCAGATGAACTCTAATTCCTTGGAGAAAGTATGGGAGCTAATGTGGGGTTTGACTAGTGATTGAAGCTCGAGTTTTGGATATAGAGGTGTAGGTGGCCTAGGTGCAAGTTTACCAGCCTGAATTAAACAATTTTCAGCTCTAATGGAAATGTTATAGGCTGTAGGTAAGGTTACACCTCCCATGGATTGAATCATTATGGAAATATCAGAATTTAAAGCTCTAAGGAAGTATAGAAAAGCACCTTCATCTATTGGTCTTACAGCCACCAGAATCCTATCCCACATCCGCTAGAATCGAAGTTGAAGTCGGTCAATTGCTCATTAGGAGCCCTCTTGATTATTGTCAGTTGTTCCAACAAGGATAGATTATCTCCCTTCTCTCCAAATTGATTGTGAAGAGCTGTGCACAGATGGTCCCAATTCTGAATAGAGCCTACTGTTAGACTCTGAACCATTGCAAAGCTTTACCCTTAAATGAAGAGGCTAACAATTTGACTGCAATGTCCATCTCAATGATTTCATGAATTGCACAGACATTTGTAATGTCTTGAATGTGGTCACTAGGAGTAGTCTGGTTCTCTCCAATGAAATATGGAATGCTCTTCAATGCTACAACTGGAACTAGATTTTGTGCATTGAGAGTGAGTGGGTTGTTTCAGTGAAGTTGACATAGGGATTGGGTTGTGGATGTGCCATTATGATTGGCCTAAGAACCCTTGTTGATTGAATGAAAGGCCTACTAGGGGGAGGTGTTGACAAGGTTCTATTTGGTGGAGATGGAGACCTTTGAGCTCTTCTTCCCCTTCTCCCTCTGTCTGGGGACAAGTGCAGATAGACAAACAATCCTTCTTCTCTAGTTCTTGATCTAGTCTGAATTCTTCTCATGAATCTGCCAAGCCTAGGCTGCTGAAACTAGTGGACTCTACCTCTTTTGGAGTCGTCAGATGTGTAATTTCAAAGCATCTTAAAACCTGAAAATTTACAACTTCAGATCAATCTTGTTGCAATAAAAATGGATACCTCTTAGTCCCACCAGGCGTGCCAAAACTACTATGCAAAATAAATGCACCCATGAATGTCTGCAACTTGATGGGTTAAGACTATCAATGTGATTTCATAACATGGAGAATCTCTCAAAGTGTGGGACTTTGAAATTGAGAGAGCTCTCCGGATGAAGGTCGGTTCCTATTCCTCTATTCAGGTGCACATATAAAATTTGTAGAGGATATATTCTAAAATCTATTCTAACTTACCAAGGAGACAGAGTTAAGAAGATGCAAGAAATTAAACCTAAACTAATAGAGGTGATGCACCAAAGGAATGTTGAACACCAGATTTTCTATCAAACACAGACCATTAAAATGTAATACAACCACCATGCACAGATAACCAATATTGCAATGAAAGATCAGATAAAGGAAATGAACACAAGAGAGGGTAAAACTCTTCTACATACATGTATTATTGCTTCGAAATTGATACGAGCATTACAATGGAAAAAGGCAAAAAAATTCATTACGGTCTTAATCAAAGGTTCGGACTCCATGAATTCATTTGTAGACTAGATAAGAAGAAATGGTGTAAAACCAAAATGTCCAACCCTTTACTATGAGCCAAGATCTTACCATTATAGATGAAGCGAAGGGGGAGAACAAAAGAGGTAGGAAACCTTATTTGGAAGCTTAGTTACAAACAATCAATGGCCCTGCAAATCCACCCACAATCTGTCAAGTCCACCTCTTTATGTTTCTTTGGCATGTTGAAGAAGGAAGAATGATGGATCAGATCCAATATGATCTGGTTGTTGAAGAAATTAGATCATACATTAATGGCATGAAAGATGTTTTCCTATTTTTCACCAAACTAACCTCCTCAAAATTAAAGTTGTAGGTTTCCATGGCATAGACAAGGTCGAGACCTTTCCAATGGTAACAAATTTGTTAAATTTTGAGCACTAGATAGAAGGATATGCCCATTTGATTACTTGAATTGAATCGTAAAAAAATGGTGAAAAACTAGTTTAGCAAAATGGATCCGTGGGCCCAAAATTCACTTTGCGTTGTTTGCAAAAAAATATATAGAAATGTAAAAACTCCCCACATCCCCACAAGCCTAAAATTTACTTTTGCCCAAAAGCCTCCATGGGCCCAAAATTGAAATTGTTCCTTCTACACAAACATAAGAAAACCGCAAAAAGTCTCTCGTAGCCACACAAGCCCGCAACCTTCTCATTTTCCATTTGGTGAAAAAACCTCCTCAGGCTCACGGGCCCGCACTTACAAACTACACTTTTATGAAAGTTGCCAAAATTGCAAAAAGACTCCCATGGCCCCGCAACTCTACATTCCCCAAAAGTCATCTTCAGTCCGCTAGCACACATTTTCCACTTAGGTGAAAAGTCTTCCCTAGGTCCACTAACCCACTTTTTGTAAAACATTCTTACAAGGCCCACCTTCCCGCTTTGACCTAAAACATGGCCACGTGTCCCTTTTGTTTGGCGGGGTCATATGTCTGATCCTAGACACATGGAGGCTCAATGCATATTTGGCACCCTGCCTCCATTTTACCTTATAAGTTCACATGACAAGGCATGTAAAGGGTTCCACCGAAGTTTCTATACTTCATCAATTAAATGGTCACCTTTGTCCCCCTTTTTACTTTTGGACATGTGGAGGGCCTGCGCTAGTTTGGGGATCCGCCTTGAGTTGATGTTTGTAGTTTGTCCGAGTGGACACATGGCACCCTTCGCCGAATCTACCCCATCTTGAATTTTCAACTATTGACTCTATCCCTTTTTAGACCTGGGACACGTGGAAGGCCAACGCTTGTCTAGGAGACCCACTTTTAGATTTACCTTTGAAGATGTCTTTGTTATGACACGTGTCTCCTTCCAAAAGTTTGTGATACTTAGCCAATTCGAGTCGATACCTTTCTCTAACCCTAGACACATGGAATCCTTGCACTCATTTGAGTCTTTACATTGGGTCACACCTTTGAATTTTTCTGATGAGACATGTGGAGACTTTCGTCGGTTCTTTATACTTAGTCAATTAAATGGCCGGATCTCGTACCTTTTTGAACCCAAGACACATGGAAGCTCCGCCTCAATCGAGACCTACTTTTAGATTTACCTTTGAAGATGCACAGAAGAGACACATGACATCTTCCACTGGCTCATAGAATTTTCAATGGCTGGTGCAAATTTTGGGAGCTCTAAACACATGGAGGCTTGGCACTTGTTTTATTCTTCACATCCAAGCCGACCTTTGAAGGTGTGCCATTGAGACACGTGGTGCCTTCTCGCGGACCTTTTATACTTAAGCGATTTGGGCCCACTCTAAATCGTATGTGAAGTCTAAAAACTTCGAGCCTTTCCCGATTTCCTCTTGAGAGCCTCTGGCCTCCTTTGACATTGTTTGATCCTTCACTGACCCTTCTCCTCCATTGTAGAGCCCCCCTACCCCCTTGACTATTGGATTTGAATGTGAGCTCGCATGACTGAACTGACCCTTCGATTTTCTCTCATGTGGGGTCGTGTTTGATCAATTTTATGGGGGAGAAAAGTGAGATAACAATCATCCTTTTAATATTACTAGTTTTTATTCTCATGTAGGAAAGATTGTTCAAAACCACTTTTCTTAGTGCATCACCTCCTTTTAGTGTAGGCTTTCCTTTGCATGCAACATCTATATCCCTATCTCCTTAGAATCATTAGGGTAGGAGTATATTAGATTAATTTTTTTCTACATTTACGAAAAATTTAGTGCTTAGTTTAGGAAGCCAAAGTTGTCCTTCTCTAGAGGTCCATTTCAAGCCCGCAAGTCCCACAACTTGAGATATGGTCACCAAGTTACCCAATCACATAGAATGCCTCAATCACATTATAATGGTGATAACAAGATGATATCCTATTACTGGTATAGGGTTCTTCAATAATGAATGTCATTCATGTTGTGTGTGTATTGACATAAAGGCAAAGATTGTGGATGGAATCTTAGTGTTTATGAACCAAGAAGGAAGAGGAGCATTTTTTCTTCAACTGCATCAAAGATTAGGGCACCTAAAAATCATATGTCCAAGAAAGAGGAATTTCATTCAAAGGTATGATTCTAAAGAAGCATTCAAAATACCTAATCATAGAGGTCAAGGTATATAAGATGCTACAAAATAAGAGATGTTTACTATGGAGACTAATCATATGAAGGTTTCCAACAGAGAATCTAACTCAGTCAAAATTGGAGTCAAGATCATTAATCGTGAAATGTATCGAGAAAGAAATATTTCTTTCATGGAATAATCAAGTGTTCAAGAAGAGCATCCGTGTCTCTCATCCATCCATTCACAAGTTCATGACAAGTTAGAGAAGTTAAATGTTTGGGATACCAAAAAAATGATAAGGTATGATATGTGATCATCTCCAAGTATTTTTTTACTCTAATTTTGTTGTAGGTGTCATAATTTGTAGGTGAAGTTTTTCATGAGGTTATATGTCATGGTTTTAGTCTTCATTAGTCCTCAAGTAGGTATGTAAGGTTATGTATCTCCATTTGAAGAAATATATGGTTTCTATTTGAATTAGGAAGGTGTGAGTATTATTTGGTTGATGTTAAACATGGAAAATATATTGTAGTATGTGTGTAAGTGCATAATCATGAGTATGTTTGTCAAAGTACAAATTTTATCGTGATATTATCAAGGAAAGTTTAAACATTCAAGTCCATGATATGTGTCAAAATTTTGATCTAAACTCTCAAGTTCTATAAATTTTTTTGTAAATTGTCTATAAAGAGAACGTTAGCTTGTAAGTGTCATAAAAGTGGTATCAAATGAATCCTAAAGGGTGTTTATTAACCAAAATATTCATCATTGAGTCTATATAGTCATAAAAATTAAAAACTTTGAATCTAAGAGGGAAATTTGATCAAGAGGTTGTCCCTAATAATTTGAAGATTCTATATCAGTTGTCTTAATGTTTTGAATGATTTGATGGTGTTAAATTTGTATGAAAGGTATTGGTTTTTGTCTGAACTTCATGATCATTTTCAAAAGCATGAGTAGGTTTTTCTATGTATATGTTCATGTCTTTAATCTTCACAAGTGAGTTATGAATGTATTAATTAGTATAAGTAGTCTTAGTTTAAAGTGTATGTCCTTGTATGCTCAAAGAATATGATAAGCATGCCATCATTTTTTGTTTCTTGAAGTCATATGGAACCTTGTTATAGGTCGGTTCAATAATGTATATGCTTTTGAAAAATGTCTAAACAAGTCTATTGTCTTAATCTGGATTGTATACCTTGAGAAGGAACAAAAATGGTGATCCTTAGTTATTGAAAAGTCTTTAGACCTAAAATAAGAGATTCATAGGCCTATGAGTTCATAATTTATAGGCTTCACATATACAAATGGAAAGATACTTGTGTTAATTATACAATATCAATAACTAACAAGTTTTCCTGCAAGATAAAGTGAAAGTGACTAGTTTAACAGAGAGGAAAGAGAAATAGTTGACTTGTAGGTTTTAAGTGAAGATTTAATGAATGATACAAAATTTGTGTTGAAGCATTCCCACACTAGTATGAGATATTGTGACATGTTTATGAAGATTATTAAATGTTCACTCATTATAAGGTTTGTATGAGGGTGATTTAGGATCCTAGGCCTATAAAGTGCTTCTCCAAGCATGTAGTAACTCAAGTGTGAAATATATACTTTGTAATAAAGTTATATCCATCATTATCTATGCCTCAAGCACCTTAAGTTTGCTCAAAACTAGTGTCATGAGTTTCAAAATCTCTAAGTAGTATGTTCCAGATTAAGAGTTGTGTGGGGATATTTGTCATAGTGGGAAATCATCATCTCTAATATCTTGAGGATGTTGATAGGTGATTTATTGCATTCCATAGTCATGGTACATGATGACCATAAAATTTCATCATCCATGTAGGTTTTTAAGGAGCGATCATCCATCAAAAAGGTTTGAGATAAAATATACATGATCATGAAGTAGTAGTTCTAGTATAAACATGTTTTTGATTATGTTCCTCTATTTTGCATCATATTGAAAGTGATTCTTTAATGTTTTGTTACTTCATTGAAGTCATAGGTATCTCTGTTAAGATAAATAAATTGTTGAGTAATTTTGAAGCTCTTGTCCAAGTTGAAGAAGATTTAAAAGTTTTATTAATATCCCTTAAAGTCTTGATTGAGGTATTTCTATAAACTAAGGTTGAGTATTAAATTAAGAGAGTTGTATACATGAAGATGGAAGAGTTACATGATATGCACGGTACAAGAGGTTTGTATGAGTCAATATAATATAGGCTTATAATTGAAAAAACTTTGGAGTGTGATCTCATTTGTGTCGGGGTTTGTAATCTAAAGAAGTCATGTTAAATATATATTTTATTTTCAACCTACTATCGTAAGCCTATACATAACTATTTACTCTCATGAAAATTATTAATTCAAGACTCATATTTGTACTTGAGTTCATTTTTTTTTTTCATTACTATCAAATGTGTCATGCCAAGGTCAAGAATGGATAATATCCTCAAGCTTGAAGAAACACACCATAGAGGTAAGGCGGATCTTTCTAAACTCTATGAGGCGGTCTAAATGTTACTGAGTTCTAAGTGTGAGTGTTCTCATATAAGCACAATATTTTATTGTTCAATGAAGTCATGGTTAGTATTGGAAAAGTATGATTGTGTAATCATTGATGAATTCATAAAGAAGGTAAGGATCTATGAAGATTTTACAAGCTTGAATGAAAATAAGAAATGTGTCAATAATAATCCTTGAAAGGATTATGTTGATAAAAATGAAGGTTTCACATAGAAATTCTAAATAGGAAAAGTTAATCATGTCATTGACTATGAAATTATGAAAATAAAACACTACATGAGTTTGAAGTGTTAGTTTGTATGGAACTAGTATAATGTGTTGGTGATTACTATTCAAAGAGTATTTATATAAAAAAACATGTATCGGTTGTGGTAATGTGTTATGTCGAGATAAAGTGAGATTTTGTCACTTAAATAGTGTTTAATAAGTAATAAATAATGTATGAGGTTGAATAAAGTTCTTATATTTTGAATCATGTGTATGAGATTGTAATATCTGAATACTAACTGTTGACCAAAATAATCTAGCACTTATTTTGGGTCAACTAACACCATTCTTTCCCATTTGTGTTTCAATCTAAATTTTTACATATTTTAAGCAATTAAGGCCCCTGAAATCATTTCCATCAGATAGGAAATTTCTTCCCTTTCCATAGATATAAAGAAGTCCTTATAGCTCTTCATATTTTTCAAGTTATGGGTGGTGGCCCGACGATGACTTTTTTGCCAAAGGCGGGCCTAGGGAAGATTTTTGCAAATTGAAAATTGTAGACCAATGCGAGGTGGAGAGAGATATTTTTAATTTTTCAACTTTTCGCAAAGGGGCACAAGTATAATTGTGGGCCCGCGGGTTAGGGAATGATTTATATTTGTCCAAAAGGGAAAATGCGTGCCGATGGGCCCGAGGATGACTTTTGCCAAAAGCAGTCTACAAGGCCAAGGAGGAAACTTTTACCAAGACTAAAAGCACCAAGCTTCCACGTGTCCCAGTGTCTAAAAGGTGAAAATGCCAACAATTGAAAGGTCAAAATGAGGCAAACAAATGGAAGGCACCACACCTCAACTCGACGCAACTTCAAAGGTAGAATTCGAGTGAGTTTCCAAATGAGCGCGAGGATTCCACGTATCTTGGGTCCAAAAGGGGGAAAAATATAGTCATTTAAAACAACTAAGTATAAGGGTGTCGGTGGAAGCCTCCACATGTCTCATCAGCGCAACACCAAGGCTGGGTCCAAAGAGCGGGTTCCCAAACATGCGCAGACTCTCCACGTGTCTTGGGTCCAACAAGAAGTCAAATGGATAGAGGCCTGAATTAGATAAGTATAGAAAATCAGCAGACAAAACCACATTTTGCATCAACAAAAATTCAAAGGTGTGAGCCAAAATAGAGACTCAAACAAGAACTGGCCCTCCATGTGTTTAGATCCTGAAAAGGCAGAAGTGGTCATTGAAAAGTCCAAAGAAAGGTAGGCTAGTGGAAGGAGCCGGTGTAAACATGACACAACTTCATACGTAAAATTCAGAGTGGGTTCCCAAATGTGTGCTAAGCCTTCATGTTTCTTGGGTAAGACATAAGGTCTCCACGAAACAAAGGGACTTAGCCAAAACACAAAGAAATAGGGTAGAGACGTAGAGGGTGCCACGTGTCTCATTGGCACAATTTCAAAGCCATGGCTCAAAACATTGTCCCCAAATGAGTGTCATCCCACCACATGTTCAGAGTCTTAAAAGTTAAGGTCAGTCATTGAAAAGTCTAAAATCCTAAGGAGGCCTCCACGCATTTCATCCGTGTAACTTCAAAGGAAAAATCTTGTGGTAGTTTCCAAATGAGCAGGAAGACTCCACATGTCTCGGGTTAGGCACAGTGTCTCCGTAATCGGTGAGACTCAGGAAGAATACAAAGGAAATAGAGGAGCCCACGGAAGCTTCCACGTGTCATTCTAGTACACTTTCAAGAGTGAAAGGAAAGATCCAAATCTTCAAGATGTGCGAGGCTACCACATGGACAGTGCACGGACAGACTCTTTAAACATTTCTCGTCGTGACCACGATCTTCAAACAACCATATCTTTCGACTAGAAACTCAAATTTGGCGTGAGATAAATGTTTGGAAAGATCCCGTGCCGCTTCTCACCTACCTCCATTAATATTTCAGGAGACTAATTTTCGGGGCATTCAATTCTCCCACTTACCACTATAATGATGAATGGGCCTTTATTTCCTAGTAAGGGACAACAACGGAGGCATGGGTGTTGCAGCGAGACTCTTCATTATGGTAGGTGGATTTCAATGCTCTCTGGAGTGGTTAGAGTAGGTGGAGTGTGATGAGTTGTAGGGGTGGTTAGAACAAAATTTGAGTTTACATCTCTTTCTCTCTTATTCTTTCTATACATTGTAAATGAGGGGTATAATCAAATGGTTGGTCATTGTTTTGCTCCTGCCCCCATCTCTCTCTCTTCCTTAGGGTAGAATGTGAGTCAAACCTCCTCTCATGGCTCTGTAATGGAATTTTCTTTCTCATTGCTCACTTTGATGATGTACCATGCAAATTTTGGAGTGATAAAATCTATTTCATGATGCATCTATCTACCCTTTATTATTTTGTTGTCTCTTCTTTCCTCTCATCATTGTAAGGTATATTGTGCATACTCTGATGTTTATTGTAGGTTCTTGGAGTTGTGCTTAATTGGTACTTTAGTGATGTTTCATGTGAACTTCATCTTTGGTTATGTGGTGCATCTTGTCCACCCCCTCATCCGCTCACCTCTCTACACTTTAGGAAATTGGTTTTTCGACATGCCACTTCCTTTTCTAGTGTATCACTACTTAGTGTAGGCTCTCTTTTACCCTCTCTCTCTCTCTCTCTCTATTTTTCCCTTGGAATGGTTAGATTAGGATTAGATATGTTATTCTGTACTATAGAATCTTTTGGTAGGTAGATTAGGAATCAGGAACCAACCTTATCTAGAGGTCCATCTCAAGTCTGCAAGTCCCACAACTTAAGATATTGTCCAATGTCATGCAATCACACCAAATGCCCCATTTCATACCCAGAGGTCATTTTGGGGTGTTGTGATTCTACACTAACAGTTTTGGCACACCTAGTGGGACACTGAGGTTATATTTTCCATCTTTCCAAGGTGTCTCATTATCAACAGAAAATCCTAAGCCACCATGCAAGCACTAACAATTTTGGCATGCCCAGTGGGATACTGAGGTCATATTTTCCATCTTTCGAGGAGTCTCATTATCAACAACAAATCCTAAGCCACAAACATGCGACCACTAAAATTTTAGGCATACCTTATAGGACTATTATGAAGGACCTTACCACTTCATCCGAGTAGGTTGGTGTGTTCCTGTTAATATTTTGGCTCTTGAGGCATATGCAAAACACATTTGGTGACTCCATCTAGTCAACAACCCATTCTCTGAGTTGCATAACTTTTCAATCTATTTCCACCCATCTTCATTCATCATTCTCTTTCCATATCTTTCATTTCCTTCCATTGCATGAATTTGTGCAAACATGACTTCATTTCCTTCTTGGAACTCACACTTGGAGAAAATGCATTTCCCAACTCCTCCGATCACAATTATGATCAGATCAATAATAATTATGCTTACCCATATGAGTAGCGTCAAAATCATTTTGGCAAGGAGGTTATATAAAACAAGGGGATGCATACAATGGCAATAAAGCTACATGGAAAATTCTGATCTCTTTGGACAAGATTCAAGGGATGGAGGAACACAAAGTGTAATCAAGGGCCAAAAATAAGATGAAAGTGTTCAAAAATTTCTATAGGGCACCTTTTCCATGGGCCTACCCCATGCCAAGAAATTACAGCCACAAGAGAAGATTGACTTCATGTTTGAAGTGCTGCCTCAACTTACATAGTGGATTCATGGTATTGAGGCTTATGAGATGGACACAAGACAACCTTGTCAATAGGTAAGTCAGTCACCATCTCCTTCTCCTTCATTTTATCTTTCTCAAGCTTTATCATTCCCGCATGGTCAAGAGTCGAGCCCTCACTTTCTACTCCAAGCGTTGACTTCCCTTCTCCATCTCCTAATATTTCCCTCATCTCAATTCTTATGTAATTTTTGTTCCCAAGTAGTCATTCCCTCAAAAAAACAAGAATTTCCACTCCCCTCTCAACAAGAAACAATAGAAAAATTGGTTGAACCCCAACCTACCACTCCTCTTGTTTTTCCAAGTCCATGTTGGGAAGAGACTCAAGAATCCACTCAAGGAGAACAACAAGAAGATGAATCCAACAGAAAAGAAATGACAAAAATATGCAAAGTTGGGCTGTGATTTGGGTTTACAAATATCCCTCCATGGTTAAGCCAACAAAGGAGGTCAAATTTTAATATCCAAAGTGGTGGTGAGGATGAGTTTATAGCAAGAGAAGAACAAGAACAAGAAAGAGAAGACCAGCAACTGTTTTCTCTAAATGTAGTGTGCATAATGGCACTCTATTCAAGAGAAGGCTGATCTAATCCAAGATGCACAAAAAGTTAAGGAGGAAGAACAACCATATCCAAGTCCCATGAAGTGGAGAAGCTAGGAGAGATCAAATAAGAGCTAAGGCCCCTTAATGAATAAATCATCATTGAATATTTTTTTCTTTTATTTCAAGGGCCTGATTTGATTGATGAACCCATGATGGAGGAGGACCATATAGTTTCAGAGGCTCCAAGTGTGGAGCAGGACATAGAAGAACCTTCATTTCTTCCTCCCACTTCATCCCCTTCAAGCTCTAATGTTGAAGAAGAGTTTGATCTTTCAAACTTCATGTTTGAGGATGAGGGGAACCGTGTTGAGCCATTGCAGATCAGGACGACCCCATGGAGGAGGTGGAGCACATGCAGTAGGAAAACAAAGAGGTAGACTTCCTATTATACTTGGAATATTTCTTTGATGGAGAGGAGACTCGAGAAGATCACATAATATTCTCCTGCATCATCCACCTTCCAAGCACATGAGCCTACCGCCATAAAGGATAGCATTCAAGTACAATAGCCTACACTTCATAATAGCTCTCTAGAACCAAGGTTGGAACATACAAATCTTCCATGTTATTCTCAAGAGGAGGAAGGAAAAGAGCAATAGGATGTCATCATATCTCTAATACCATCCATCCAAGAAGTTCTAGAAGAAGACTCCATTCTTAGAGTTCAAGTTTAGAGCAAGGGGCACATTCAAAGGACTAGACCTTTCCCAATCAGGTAGATGGCTTCTTTGGATCCAAGGAGAAGAAAAACCAATCATGCCCACTTCAGCGCATGAAGATGAATAATAAAGCACCAAGGGTCACCATCAACAACTCTAGGAGTCCAATGCCAATAATCTTGAGGGGGTAGTTTTGGTTGATGTTGATACCTTGATGATATGGGTGGAAGACTCGAGTTAAAGTATGTTTTTCACTTGTAAAATAATCCATATTGAGTGTAAAATCATTTTCATGGCAGCCCTCTTGAGGAAGGGAAGTTACTTCTCCATGCCGGTTACTGAGTTTCGCTTGAGTCACCTTTCTCTCCGGTTAATATAGGAGTAGGTGTAGGTTTTTTTCAGCAGAAGAAGTGATTTTGTACACTTTGTATGTTCCATTTGAAGCATGTTTGATTTTCCAGTTTTGTACATAGTGTTTTGTGGTGTTTTTTGCTTGGGCATAGACATGGGAAATTGCATTTGGTTAAACTCGAGTCAAGTTCTAGCGGTGTTCCAAGTGGCTCAGGGATCATATTTTCAAAGATCAGATCATATTTGTGTTTACCAGGAAGACTCCATGCCCAATGGATGCTTCAAGGCCACTAATCATTTCACCTAGCAGGTAGGTGATCCCCATGAGTCACCAAATTGTTGACCAAAATAAGCTCACACTTATTTTGGGTCAACTAACACCATTTTTTTCCCTTTGTGCTTCAATCTGAATTTTTACATATTTTAAGAACTTAAGGCCCCTAAAATCATTTCCATCAGATAGGAAATTTCTTCCCCTTTCTAGAGATATAAAGAAGTCCTTCTAACTCTTCGTATTTTTCAAGTTACGGGTGGCGGGCCCTTGGATAACTTTTTTGCCAAAGGCGAGCCTAGGGAAGATATTTTGCCAATGGAAAATTGAGGACCGGTGGGGTGGAAGGAGACATTTTGAATTTATTCCACTTTTTTCAAAGATGCACATGTATAATTATGGGCCCGTAGGTCCAGGAATGATTTAATTTTGTCCAAAGTGGAAAATGCGGCCCAAAGGCTCGAGGATGAATTTTTACCAAAAGTAGGTCTATGGGGCCGAGGAGGAATTTTTCCCAATTCTAAAAGCGAGTCCAGTGGGTCTGGGAGACTTTGAAATTTTTTCAATTTTCATAAATGGCATAGTTTACAAGTGTAGGCCTCGTGAGCCCATGGGGTCTCATCAATCGCTGAAAATTCACTGACCTCACGGATGCCGCCACGTGCCTCATCGATGTAACTCCAAGGATAGAATCCAAAATGAGGACCCCAAACAAGAGCCAATCTTCCATGTGTCCTAGGTCCGAAAATGGATATAGTGAATGTTTGAAAGGTCAAAATGGGGCAGACTAGCAAAAATAGCCATGCATCAACTCGATGCAACATTAAATGTAAAATACAGAGTGAGTTTCCAAATGAGCGCCGAGTCTTCCATGTGTTTCGAGTCCAAAAGGGGGACATATCCGGCTATTTAAAATGACTAAGTATAAGGGTATCGATAGAAGCCTCCACATGTCTCATTAGTAAAACACCAAGGCTGGATCTAAAGAGTAGGTTCCCAAACATGCACAAACTCTCCACGTGTCTTGGGTCCAACAGAAGTCAAATGGATCGAGGCCCAAATTGGCTAAGTATAGAGAAATGGAGGATTATTCCATGTGTCACATCAACACAAATTTAAAGGTGTGACCCAAAGTAAAGACTCAAACAAGTATTAGCCCTCCATGTGTCTAGAGCCCGAAAAGGTAGAAGTGGTCATTGAAAATTTTAAACAAAGGTAGGCCAACGGAAGGAGCCATGTGTTAGCATGACATAACTTCAAAAGTAAAATTCGGAGTGGGTTCCCAAATGTGTGCTGAGCCTCCACGTGTCTCGGGTCGACATAAGGCCTCCACCAAACAAAGGAGACTTAGCCAAGAAACAATTAAATAGGCAGAGCCATGGAGGGTACCATGTGAATTGTAAGTGTAATTTTGAAAAAGTGGCTCAAGAGGCAATCCCAAACAAGTGCCATCCCGCCACATGGTCGAGTCGAAAAGGTAAGGTTGGCTATTGAAAATTCCAAAAATCCTACATAGGCCTCCACTTGTTTCGTCTACAAAACTTCAAACGAAAACTCTTTGGGTATCTTCCAAATGAGCACGGAGCCTCCAGTGTGTCTTGCTCTGTAAATTGTCTCCTTGATAGGAGAGACTCGGGGAAGAATACAAAGGAAATAGAGGATCCTGCAGAAGACTCCACGTGTCAGTCCAGCGTGATTTCAAGAGTGAAAGGAAAGAGTTGAATCCTCAAAATGCACAAGGCTGCCATGTGGAACCTGGTACATATAGACTCTTTTAAATATTACGTGCCCACGACCATGATCTTCAGACATCCATATCTTTTGACTGGAAACTTAGATTTTTGTGGGAGAGGAATTTTTGGAAAGATCTCAGCACCATCTTCTCACCTGCCATCACTAACGTTTTGGGACACTAATTTTGGGGCCTATCAAGTCTCCCACATGCCGTCATAATGAAGTATGGGCATCTTTCTTTCCTAGTAAGGGACAATGACAGAGGCATGGGTGTTGCAGGGAGACTCTTCATTGTTGCATGTGGATTTCAAAGCTCTTTGGAGTGGTTGGAGTAGGTGGAATTCAATGCATTGCAGGGGTGGTTAGAACAAATTTTTATTTTCCCTCTCTTTCTCTCATATTCTTTCTATATATTATAAAAGAGGGGCATATTAAAATAGTTGGTCATTGTTTCCCTCTTGACCCTTCTCTCTTTCTTCCTTAGGGTAGAATGTGGAGTCTAATCATCCTCTCATGGATCTGTAGTGGCATTTTATTGCCCCTTTCCTAATGATGATGTACCGTGGAACTTTTGGATTAAGAAAATTTTTTTCGTGATGATTTTGTTCACCCTTGCTTATTTTGTTGTCTCTTCTTGCCTCTCATCATTGTAGGGTATATTTTGCATACTTTGATGTTTATTGTAGGTTTTGGGAGCTATGCTTAATGGGTCTTGAAGTGGTGTTCCATGTGAACTTCATCTTTGGTTTGTGGTGCATCTTGTCCACCCCCTCCTTTGCTCACCTCTCTCCACTTTAGGCATTTGGATTTGTGACCAACCACTTCCTTTTCTGGTGTATCACCACTTAGTGTAGGCTCTCTTTCACCCTCTCTCTCTCTCTCTAACCCCTTAGAATGGTTACATTAGGATTTCAAATATTCTTCTTGTACTAGAGTAGCTTGTGGCGGGAAGATTAAGATGTAGGAACTAGCCTTCTCTAGAGGTCCATCTCAAGTACACAAGTCCCACAGCTTGAGAGATGGTCCAATATTTTGCAATCACACTGAATGCCCCATTACAAACTCAAAGTACATTCGGGGTGCTGTGATTACGCACTAACACTAACATCTAATAGCATGAATAATCGTAGTTGAAGGACACATCCGAGGTATGATGATTTAAATGATAGTGTTTTCACCGTAAGGTTTCAAATCTATGAAATCTTGATGAAAAAGAGAATCAAATGTGTAGAATTGATCAAGTCTAATTAATTCAAGTCTTATCTTTCTTAGAAAATAAGTTAAGTTGTGAAGGTAAGGGATACTTCCCAAGTTTTATGATATGATCGGAAGCACGTTATAAAGTGTAGGTGTATCTAAATATTGAATCAGATGATCTAGAGGTTTGAAAAGTTTCTTCAAGATAGGGGTATTAATTTTAAATCTCAAACATGGTGTGATAGGGGCTCAAAAGATCTGCATAAGATTTAGATGATGTCATTTCAAGGGTAAGGTTGTGCTTGATGTTAGAAAATTTTGATAACATGAGAAAATATAGAAAAATGACTTCAGAGACTGTGGAAAAGTATTTATGTTTCTTCATAGCATGGAATCAAGGTAAAAGCATGCTTCTTATGTTTTCCACTAGATTAGTTACTACTAATATAGAGGGAGCAATTGGTGGTTGTATTGTATTTTTGGGCTAGTTTCATAGACTTGTGAAGTTTTTCAAGATTGAAGCTGATCAAGCAAGTGATTCGAGACAAGTTTTTTTAAAGGGTGAAAATGATGAATTTGTAAGAAAAATGATTATTTTGGATTGAAAAAGGGCGTAGTAAGATAGGTATTACATGATTGAAGGAAAAAATGGATATTTATCACCTCATTTAGAGCTTTTTTAGGTCCATAGGATCTTCATATTAAATCAAAGGAGTTAGAGAAGAGAGTATAAATTCCCAATGGGAGCTTCTTGTGTATGTATGATAATTATTGAATTGTTATCATTATTTCTAGTCCTATTTTTTTCAGTTCTCATGTATTTCATCATATTAACATTTTTCATAGATGAAAAAGTGGGAGAAAATAATTAGAAACATGAGAATGAGGTCAGTTAGTGCGTTTTTCTTGTTGGTTTCCATCAATGTTTCTTAAGATGGTTGTCATCAATGATAGGTGGGGAGCTAGTTTTCCATTATGTGTTAGTTTTATCATTTATGTATCCTCCATTGATGGAAAATGTTTTCATGTGGTCTTTGAGTCTCTATGTGATCTCATCAAAGTGTCAAAGATGAAGATTGAGTGGTTGAAGCATGGTTTGGTGTGTTTAATGTTGTCTTTGTGTGTAATTGAGAGAGCTAAGTCATTGTTTGATTGCTCTAGATTTGGTTAGATGTTTTCATGAGGTAATTCATTTTCCATGAGGTGTGTTACATGTGTCTAAGTGTCTACATTGAATCAAAATCGTAATTTCATGGTGTATCGTGGTTGAGTCAAAGACATTCCAAGCCTTTTTCTATCCCTAGAGCATGACAAATGCTATGGAGGTATAAAAATGGAGGTGATAATTCTTGTTGGTGCATTATAGAATAATGGTGATGGTTTTAAGGTATTTTATGGTGATTTTAGGTCTACATTCAGTGGTTTGATGCTTCTATGAGGTCCTTGGGAAGTGACATGTGAGAAACATGTAGTTTATCACAGGTAAGTTGTTATGGCTGGAGAGTTTAAGATGTGTAATAATTTGCGTCATATAGTAAGTAGAATACATGTGGGTTTTCTTCCCCATGATGGTTTCCCACATATATATGGTGCTCATGTGTCTTCTTCTTTGTTGCATGTTCTTTTGATTACTTAATGCACACCTAATATGAACATGTAGTTATGAATGTTAAATGGATGAATGAAATGTTGAATGCATAGAAATTTAAATGAGTTCAAAAAATTTCATGGACTGATTCACCCCCATCCCTCTCAGTCCATTGTGCTTCCAATAGAGTGTAGTGACAACATAGCATTAGGAATCCTGAATCTCAATTTACTTTGTGGACCATTGCCTTATCCAATGGGATTTATGGATTCATTTATTATAAAAACACACACACACACACACAAACAAACAAACATAAGGGAAAAACACCATAAGAGAAATTAACACATAAAGGAAAATGAAACTTATATACTTGGGGTATTTACACATATGGGAAAAGAATATATACATACCTAGTGACGAGTTGGGAAAATTACATAACATCATGGAATAATGGATTGAAATTTGATCTTTGAAGCACACAAACTATTATATGATGAAACCATGCTCTTTTGATGTATTTGCATGGATTGAGAAGAAGAAGACACACCTACGATACATTTTTATATTCATACTATGCTAAAAGAGTTCTTGTATATAAAGAAAACTCCTTCATCCTTTTAAAAACTTGCATCATGTGGCTTCCACTTGACATCCTGCAATCATGAGAAGGCATTCCTTCATGTTATCAAAGTTGGGAACATTGATCTTGTCATGGAAACATACTTCATCCTTAGACTTCATTACAAAATCATCTCTTAAACTAGTGAGGAACTCAGAAGGGGTGATAACAAAATTATTTCTTTCCCATTGAAAAAATTATCTAAATATCCCATTTTGTTTCTTTGAGCAAGTGCTATCCAATATAGGTACCACATTATTGACACAAAGGTCATCATCATACTTAGAAAAAAAAATTAATATGGGAACATGTCCAAGACACATTGGAGATTGGGAAAAGGTGAGCTCAATCTGATTTTGAATTTCCTCACAAGGGTCATGCACATTCTCACTTTTTTGTTAGGAACAACTTTTTCAATATCACTCCATTCAATATTGAATATATCATCATTCTCAAAAACCACAATCTTTGATTTTATAAAAAGGAATTATTCATTCTTGAGTGAACTTTGCAACATGAATTCTTGTTCCACAATTGTGTAGCATCCAAAGGTGGTAAGTTGATCTTGAATACATTCACAAGGATCTTAACTTTTAACTTTTTTTTAAACAACACTCTTTCGTGCAAATGGATGCACATTTTCCCTACCATAATTGTTCATGGTGGAGATGTAATCTTTAAGATTGGGAATATTAATAGAATATTCAAGAATTTTATTTATTTTTCACTTACAATCTTATTCACAAAGAATGAAGGAGAAATAAGTATCTTCACATTCTCTCTCACCAACCAAGGCATTGGGAAATTCATCAAGATCATCCAAGCTGCTATGCATTAGCATCAAACGTTGGTGTATCAAAATGAAAAGCACAAATTGAATTGTACCTATAATGCATCTCCATATCCTAGGTTAGGATCTCAAGAATAATTTGAGGGTCTTTGATTTCTTTTGAAACCTTCAAGATGTGTTGCACAAATGGCTATTCCAAGTTTTCCATAGTATCATCTTCATCCTTATGAGAAAACACGTACGTTGTACCTCCTAGAGATGGTTGAAAATATCATCCATATGCACCCATGATTCATTTGATACATCCGGATTTACACGATTTATGTTGTCTTTTCCCAAGGCTCACCTTCTTGCAAGAATGAGCATACTTGATTCTCAACATTGTCGATAATGAGAAGAGATCCAAGATTCATGGGAAGGGAACTCCTTGATTTCAAAACACATATCATAATCTTGATGGGAAACATAGGACCATGTTGGAGCATAAATATGGGAGGGAATTTCATTTCTATTTTGATCACCTATCATCACATCTTCTCTCTCACATAAAGAATGTAAGTTTTCATACTCACCTTGTGGTGATCAATGTTATGCCCTTTGGGTGAGAATGATGGATTCAATTACTCATAGAGGTTATGCCCAAATTGATCATTCTTCTTTTCTTCAAGAAATAAATTGGAATCTTTTATTTTATCATCCATGATTATATCGAGAAGAGAATTTTATTCTTATATTGTCATCATTTCTTCATAAAAATAGGAAGTAAAATTATCCATTATCATATTCAATTCATCATCTTGAGTCTAGGACATAGGAAAATATTTTTGTGTATCTTCATTCTTGGCGAGTCTTCGAAAATAATTATATCCTCTCTTGTGTACCAAGGATCTTCCTCACTTGAATTCATTTCTTCGTTGATGGGATGTACCTTGAGCCAAAATGAGTTGATGAATGAAGGATCAATTTTCATGTCTTCTACCTCGTCGCCATAATGATACTTTGATTTTCATCAGAAGGTTTAATGATAATATATTTTTCAAGAATATCCAAGAATATTTAAGGGATGAAAACCTTGTAGTATGGAAAATCATCAGAATATTCTTTATTTTCTTCATTGTTGAACACATAAATTTATTCAAGGTGTTCATACCTTATTTGTAGAGCTAAACCATACCTCAAAATTTCATGGTAGGATTTGGGGTCAAAATTTCCTTCTACAATGTTTAGAAGCCTTTTCACATATTTTCTTTTCAAAATGTCCATTTCTTCATAATTGCATGCAAGGAAGTCATCTAGAGATAAAAAGAAGAAGGACATTGATATTAATTTTGTAGTTATATCTGTGAGGATACCAAATTCTTCTTTAGTGGATCCTATACCATCCTCGTCCTTCGTCATCCTCCATAATGATGATTTTATTTTCATCAGAAGGATCAATCATAATATATTATTCAACATAATCCAAGAAACTTCTAGGGAAAAATATTTTTAGTATGAATGATCCTCGAGATCCTACTCCATAATACAAATCTCCTCTTCCTATTCTTTCATATGGAGTACTTTTAGTTGTTTTTCCATCTCTTTGCAAGGCTTCAACATAATTAGTAATTTAAAGTTGGACTTGGGAATTATAATTTCATTGTATAGTGCTTATGATTTTTTCCACATGCTCGATTTTTAAAGTTTCCATTTTATCATTTATGTATGCAATGAAATCATCCCAAGGGAGGGTGATGAAAGACATGGCTCGATATTTTCATTCATTTGTGCATGATTGAGAGTATTACCTTCATATTATGTTTATTTTTGGATTCACAAAACATCTTATAACTTCTTTGTTCCTCTTTCAACTATTTCTTATCTTCTTCTTCGTCTGTAATTTTTGTTTTCTTTCCTTTGTCTAATTGCAGATTATTGCTTGAAGTAGGAGACCCTTTTAGTGTTCTTGAATTCTTCTCCTTGCAATTACTGCTATATAACCATGGTTGATCAACAATATTCATTTCTTGGCAACCATATTATTTTTCTTATTTTTGTTAGTGATTTGTACTTCACTCCAATCTGGGAATTTCTTCATTGTGCACGAGAAATGAACGTGACACAATTTTTTTCCTTAACTGAGTCACCTTACAAAATGATTCTTCTTTGAAATATAATTTTTGGTTTCATTTTTAATACTTTTTTAATGTATATTTTTGGGTAGAGATCCTTTTTGGGTACACTTGCGAAAATCTCTCCCTAGTAGAGTAACAAAAACTTTTGGTGAGAAAATTTGTCAATTGGGAAAATTAGGTGTCTCCACCAATGTTCACGGGGCTATGCCCCTCTACATTAAATGGTGTGGCTCCCATTATTGAATGTTACTAATCTAATACTAAAATAAATGTTGTGGGTTGGTCAAATAGGTTCGAGGATCACACATGGATACTCAACTGAACATGTGTAAAAGTGCTTCACATAAGGTACAAAGGAGGAAATCACGGTGATGAGGGGAAATCAAAGAAATCAGGGAAATAATGTTACTTATATGAGTAGGCCAATTACAAAGATCACATATAGGATCCAAAATTTCCACAGGTGGAATTTTTCAAAATCTAGGATCGTTTGGAATGGAGGGTCCATCCCAATTTATAGAAACGTGAATTGACCTCTCATATCCCTTCACACAACTCTTCACAATATTATTCCACTTGTGAACTTTCTCCTTCCATTAGAAAAGACAAATTGTGTGTTTCTCTTATATTTTTGAGAAAATACTTTTACAATTTTAAAATAGGTCACTTAAGTGAATATGAAAAACACAATTCTTATTCCTGTTGAATAATTAGAAAGGAAATAGAAGGAAGGAAGGAAAAGAGAGAAGGAGAGAGAAAGAGTTTCTGAATCATGGATGAAGAACACCTCATCTTGGATGAAGAACACCTCATCTTTGATGAAGATAAGCTCCACCGATGAACCCATGAAATTATCTAATGAAGTTATGAAATATTGATCCTTAAACACTTTACACCGTAGTAAAAATACCATACACTTTAGACATTATTTATAACATTCTCGCACTACTATTTATAAGGTTCTTGAGTGAATAAAGTACTAATTAACTACTATCTTTTAGCAATCATTTTTACTTTATTTCATAGTTTTTGACGTCTTGTACCCATATCCTCAATCATCTTATATCTTCCCGTATTAGTTTATCCTTGAGTGGGATGCCTAGACTATTAATGGGGCACCCATGGGCTCTCTGGTCCCACCAGTGGTCACCTTGGTCCTTTTCACTTTCCCGCCACTTTTTGGGCTCTTTCTGCCAAAGTGGAGATCTTTATCTTTCTCTTCATCATCCTTTCTAGGGTTCATTATGAAATTAAATAAAGATAACCATATAAATATAAAATTATGAGACCATAACAAGGGACCTAGCAACTAACTACTATCACTCATATAGATTTGCATCCAGCCTATTGCATTGGAGATAAATTGCATCCATAGAGCTCCACCATCAAGGCACAAGGCTAGGACATCCGTATTAGACTTCATAGGGGGAAGATTCTATTATATTTCATGCACACATTCTATTACATTTTCTACACATAGTTACTTCTCACTTTTTCAAAAAGTTTGACTGGCATGTGACAAACTCGAGGGAATGTTCACACATAAACTTTCACATATAAATACATTGGGTTTGAGATATAGTACAATGTTAAGTTTGTAATTCAACCATTGTTCAGAAGCGAAGGTTAGTCTCGACCCCTTCATATGCATTTTTATTTTGTAGTGTTTAATGCTTGTTTTGGGGTCTTCAAGGTATTTTCATTATCTTGGATTATTAGCGAAATCTATCACGGGACAAAAATTTTGATACAACACACAATGAAGGTTCCATATCTTTTCCTATCCCTTTGAAGATTAGTTTTAGATATTTTACATGCACCAGTGGTGTCCATATTGCAGACTGAGTGCCCGCAGCCCCTAGTCCCTCTCCAAGTGCTCCTATCCTACTTAATCCTCAAAATCCATCCTTTTTCAGACTTCTACATAGTTGTTCATGCTTCTATATTTTCCCGTCATCACTATGACATTGTCCCGTAGGCATCTATTACTCGGTTGAGTTATTTAATCTTCTCTCTTGCATATTAGGGTTAGCATTTCTTTTGCATAGCTATTTAGCTCATTTACATACATCTTTACTATATTTATTTAATTTATTTATATTTGTTCATTGCTTTGATTGACTATTCCTAGACTACATTTTTTAGTTCATTTTATTTAATATTTTTAGTAAATCCAACTTGCGAATGTATCTTCCTTCTTTCATTTTATTCCCATTACTCATAGCGGTCAATTTGGGCCTTTTCTTAGTTGTGATCTCCTTAATTTTACCCCTTGTACCTCTAAGTTAATGGCTGATACAACTACATCTATGGCTGGAAATGTTTTATTTAATTTAACCGAGTTCCTCTCTATGTGATATAAGCATCCAGATCTTGAAAAGTAATACGATGAAGAACCCAAACTTGATCAAGACCAACTTAACGCTATTACTAATTTTTTCCAATCATTTCATGAAAACCTTAGACATCTTCCTATTGTCTTACATGCCTTATTCACCGCTAAGAGAGCTCATGAGGATTTAACTTCTTTTGTTACTTGTTCTTCTCCTATGGTCTCTACTCCACCTACCCATGTTTATGTTCCTATGGTCTTTATCCCACCTACATATGTTTATGTTACTATTTTTACCACCATTGCTCCTACCATTCACCATATTTCTTCTCATTTGAACCTAGGTTCTTCCTCGAATTATCCAAATTTGAAATCTTTGTATCAAGACTTACAAACCCAAATTAACAAACCTCATTTAGTTACTTCACGTGTAGAACTATCTCTAGATTCACATTCTTGTTGTATACTCATTTGACACCATCCATATAAACATATCCATTACCACATAATTTTATCTCCTAATCTATTGATATTTAAAGGCCATGCGGACCCACAAGAACACCTTCAAGAATTTCATGTAGCATGCCTTGACTATGCAGATGATCACATTATACTAGCTAAGCTTTTTCCTTGTAGTTTACAAGACTATGTAATGTGTTGGTTCTATGACCTACCTGTACATTCGGTAGTCTCTTTCACGCATTTGGCTAATGCCTTTCTCACTCACTTTTCTATCAACATTGGCTCTAATATATCTTATGCCCAGTTGGCACAACTCAAGAAAGGGTCTAATGAACATTTATCCGATTATGTCTTGTGATACAATAATAACTTAGCTAAGATGTCTAATGCACTTGTGGATTCCAAACTCTAGGATTTATTTATTCAGAGTCTATTACCACCTCTACAAGAGAGTGTTCTATTTGAGACATCTCTTTTGTTTGATCAACTTTTCCATACTCTCAAGCTTCATGAGACAAAACTCTTAACCATAGGAAAACTTAAATATCAAGAGAACGATTTTCATCCACTCACTTTCAAGGTAAGCCAACATTTAGGCCTTCTACAACCAAACCCATGGAAAAAAACTATTGTAAACATAATCTCTACTCCAAAGGAACTTCGACCACAACCATATAGACATACTTTTACTAAGTTTAGTACACCTCCGAGTGTTTTGCTACCAAAACTCATCAATAGTAATCTTATTACATTACCCTCTCATCTAAAACTTGATCCATTCACCCAAAAGGATGTAATTTCGATGAAAACTCTTATTGTGATTATCACGAATGCATACAACATTCCACTTATCGATGTCTCAGACTATGACATCTAATTCAATATTTGCTTGATAATGGTCAAATTGAGCTTCCATAGTCTGCTACAACCCCACCTACCAATGAAAATCATAAAATTAATATCTTTAATAACCCATTACCAAATCATAACACAAAAATGATAGATTCAGCCGCTAATTATATCTCACACACCATGTCTCCCACTAGCTCAGGAGTTCTTGATTTCTTAGTTTCTAACATTGAAGCTTCACCACCAATCATTTCTTTTTCCAACATTGATTATCATGCTAAGTTTACATCTAATCATTTACACATCCATGCATCTATTGGCTCAACCCCATCAACAACACTAAGGTTGACCCATCATGGCCCATTAACGCATGTTCTATTTAACTTCTCAAAGCTATCGTATACTCTATCTTAAATTGTGTAACTTTTCAAAAACCCTTTGGGGTTGTTAAGCTAAATTTTACATTGGCCCTAGTACGATGTTTGTACCTTTCCTTTTTTGAAACACATTTTAGGGATGCAACATGCTTCTTGGTCTTAATTAGATTCATCACTCTCAATTTGTAATTACTTTGAAAAATTTGCAACTCAAATTTATTTACAACAATAAAGTATTTTCTATGACAGTGTACCTCCATCTATGTCATGGTTGTCGCCTCTTTGCGCAATACCTAACACACCACCTACTTCATCTAGCACGTCACCCTCCATGTTACACAAAACATAGTCTACGCCTAGTATACCTAGTCAAGCATCGTCTACACGGCCACATCATTCCACTAATCCTACACATTAGAATAGTCCCATTCCTAAGATAGTCACCGTAATGAGACATAGGTCCCTACCGCAATTTATTCCACTTGGTTTCTCATCATCTTTATATTCAACATCACATAGATCTCCATCACTCGATGCATTTTACTCCACTCGAAATTTACAATATATTCATCACTCACATGCACATAGAATTCATTCACCACTACAATGTCTATCTTCCATACCTCCATTATTAGAGCATGGTCATATGGCCTTCTTCCTTGAGTGGAATTGTATATTTCATTCATTCACATGCAATTGGGAGGCATAACACTTCACATTCCTGCCACCTCATCTTAGTATAGTTAAAATCATCATCTTTTACATTCTTATATATGTTGATGCGTAATCACAACACCCATGAATTTCTATAATACGATGGATTGTAGACTCAAAGTGTGATTGCATAACATGGAGCTTATCCCAAAGTGTGGGAATTTACAATCAAGAGAGCTCCCTAGATGAAGGATGGTTCCTATTCCTCTGTTTAGGTGCACACATATAATTTACAGAGGATGTACTCTAATATCTACTCGAACTAGACAAGGAGAAAGGGTTAAGAAGATGCAAAAATAAATGAAATCCTAAGCTAAAGAGGTGATAGCACCAAGAAAAGGACTGGAATATCCTACTGAGGGAGAGTAGAGAAGAAAAATGCAGTTGGAAGAGGCCAAATAGCTGTGACACAGTCCCAAATCTACATTCACCAAAAAATATCCATAAAAGACAACATCATAAAACGTAAATGAAAGGAAATATGCATAAAAATAGAACAACAAAAATAGAGAGGCAAGGGAGTACAATAAAATAAATGCAAGGGTTGAGATAACACCACAAACACAAATTTTACTATTCCATGAATATACATAGTCCATTACATTTGTAGAATAAAGGCACAATTTCATTTACAGATCACATGAGAGGGTTTACAGCTCAATGGTGTTTAGAAGAAATTTTTACAAAGTTTCCCACAACCTGAATATGCCCCCTCAAATGAGAATTGTTTACAATATATAGAATTGTGGAGGAAAGAGAGAAAGAAGAGAAATTCAATTTTTTTCTCCCACCCACAAACAAAATATATTAAATGATTTGAAAAACACACATGCACCTCTAAAAATCCATTCCCCAATGTACTCTAGCTTTCTAGAGAACAATTCAAACCATATTGTATTAAATCGGTGATTGGGAAGCCTAAAACTACACTTTTTAGAGATGATTACATTTTCCTATTTTCACCCACCTAACCCTTCCAAAATTAAAATTTCACACTTCTGTGGTATAGAGGATGTTGATACCTTTCCAACAATATAAAGTTTTCTAAATTTGGAGAACCGGGTCAAACGTTATGCCCATTTGAAAATTTGCATTAATCCACAAAAGAAATGGCAAAAATGCAAATTGGAAAATTTGCAAAAAAAAATTTCGCTGCACCCCAAGCCCTGAAATTGGATAATTTTGCAAAAACCCCCCAAGCCCCCAAGCCTAAAATTGGCAAATTTTGTAAAAAAGTCCAGCTAGGCCCCCAAGCCCAAAATTGGAAAATTTTGCAAAAATCCTCCCAAGCCCCCAAGCCTTCAAATTGGCAAATTTTACAAAAAAATCCACTCAGTCTCCAAGCTCGAAATTGGAATGTTTTGCAAAAATCCCTCAAGCCCGCAAGCTTGAAATTGGGATAGTTTACAAAAAACTCCCCTAGGCCTCCAAGCCCGAAATTGGTAAATTTTGCAAAAAATCCCCAAGGCTCGTAACTTGCAAAATATGAAGAGTTAGAAGGACTTCTTTATATTTTTGGAAAGGGGAAGAAATTTCCTATCTGATGAAGATGATTTCAGGAATCCTTAAGTACTTAAAATATGTAAAAATAATATTGAAGCACTAAAAGGGTGGGAAATGGTGTTATTCGACCAAAATAAGCATGAGATTATTTTGGAAAACATTTAAGCAACTCAAAGGGGTTATTTTCCTACCAAAATGAAGTATGGCCAACTTCCCGTAGTAATCCATTATGCATGGAGTCTTCCTAGTAGTCTCATATTTGATCCAGATTGCCTTTCACCGCTTTCACTCTCATCTTTGTAAGAAGACCTTGAAGTTGAGGTTTGTGAGAGTAGAAAATTTCCTTAAACTTGGAACCTTTTCCCTCAATGATCCTATGAAAATACGATCTATTGGAGTGCATTGAATAAATCCAAACCTACTCCGTTATGGATACTCTCACCGATTTGATTCTCTTGTGGATGTAAGTGTCTTCCGGGAGTGATATGAACTATATACAAGCATACACCAGAAGCAATAGAGCATGTGCACCGGCACTTAGGGAAATGAAACCTATTCTTTAAAAGGAATAGTGTGCACAAGCACTTGGAGAAATTGGAAATCCTAGACTAATTTGTACAAAGGTGAGAAAGTCTCATTTTAGTAGCATTGTTTGAGATAAATCCCATTGAATGGAATATGAAATTATTCATCATCAAATTTATCCATCTGGAAGGCATTACTACCTTTGAATTCAATGATCATTTATGGACCACTCCATATGGCATCGAACTTGGAATGCTTTCCTGGCTTTCCACGATCAACATCCCACTTTAGTACCATCTCTCCAACTTGGAATGTCCTAGCCTTAACCTTCTTGTCAAAGCTATTTTTGATCAATGTTTGATCCATCTCCATAGTCCGGATTTCATGTTTTCTCACTTCTTCTAGTTCTGTTGTAAATATCTTCCCCTCTGTAGATATAGACAAGTAGAAGGAAATGGAAATCAAAGAAACTCAATGCCTGATGTTTAATGCACCAAGGCGCAGGTAAGAGGTGCTCAACAAGGAATGTCGACATGCAAACAAATGTGCTAAGGTGCAGGAGAGATGCACATGACAGAAGGTGTTGACATGAAAATGGATGCACCCTTGGCACAGGAAAGAGGCGTATGACAGAAGGTGTCGACATGAAAATGGATGCGCCCTTGGCATAGGAAAGAGGCACATGACATAAGGTGTTGACACGAAAATGGATGCGCCCTTGGCGTAGGAAAGAGGCGCACGAGAAAAGGTGTTGACATGAAAATGGATGTGCCCTTGGTGCAGGAAAGAGGTGCACGACAGAAGGTGTTGACATGAAAATGGATGCGCCCTTGGCACAGGAAAGAGGTGCACGATAGAAGGTGTCGACACGAAAATGGATGCACCCTTGGCGCAAGAAAGAGGCGCACGACAGAAGGTGTCAACACAAAAATGGATGCACCCTTGGCATAGGTAGGAGAGTGTCAACATGACAGAATTCACGCCTCGGTGCATGTGAGGGTATGTCAACATGAATATGGATGCACCTATGGCACACCTTCAGGAGGTGTAACATTCTGAGCGCGGCAAGAGCTTGCAGACCCTAACCTGAGATATTGACGGCCATAACTTTTCACAGGAGTTCGGATTCACGTAAGGTTAGACTTTTCGGAAAGCTTACGAGGTCCTCTATCCAACTCGCAACTGGATATATTTAATTGGGTGGGAACAAGTTCTTAAAAATGCAAAATATAGTTCGCCACTTTTTAAGTTTGCTAGGGTTCTCACCTACCACCATAATGAGATAAATTAAATGCAACCTGGAGGTGGTTGGGGTAGATTTCGATTTCCTCTCTCTTCCCTCTCTCATTCTTCATATAAATTGTAAGGAGGGGCTTCTTTCTAAATGTTGGAAATTCTTGTTTTGCCCTCCCTTCTTCTCTTTGGCAGTGAATTTGTGGAGTTCAAACCTCCCATCTAAAACTGTAATGCAACTTTGCCTCTTGGCATTTTGTAGTGTATTGTATTAATATTTGAAGCAAATAATGCATGTATGTGGATGATTCTCAACCCTCTCTATGTTCATTTTCATCCTCTTGATCTTTCACTGCAATTTTGTTATCTGTGCATGATCTTGCATTGCATTTTGATGGTTTGTGTTTATTAGCAAGACAGGTGTTCTTCATTCCTCGGTGCATCACCTCTCGTTAGTTTAGATTTATTTTTATGCATCTTCTTACCATGTCTCCTTGGAAAGTTAGATTAGGTTTTTAGTAAACCCTCTACATTTTTATGTGTGCATCTAAATAGAGGAATAGGAACTGGCCTTCATCAGGAGAGCTTTTCCAATTTCGCAAGGTCCCACACTTGGGAAAAGCTCCATGTTATGCAATCGCACTGAGAGTCTTAACCCATCATGTTGTAGACATTCAGGGGTGTTGCGATTCGCCATCAATAGTTTTGGCACACTGGGTGGGACCAAGAGGTCATTCCACAGATTTGAAGGAATTTTCAAGAGATTTGGACTTAGAAATTGCAGGCTTTACAATTTCATATTTTTCACCTTCCAGGCTGAACTTTGAAATTGATTTTCAAAGTCTTAACTTGCTCAAAACAAGTCAAAATTTCACCAGTTGATAGATCGGGGGATAATATTCAAAAGGGTATTCTTAGATTTTTGAGATTTTTACTTTCAAAATTTCATGGTTTTTGGCATTTCAGATTTTGATTTGAAATCGGCATTTTCGAGTTTTCTAGACTGTCATTCCAAGTCAATTTCCAAACCCTAAAATCTCAAATATATAGGTCTTTCAAAATTTTGAGTTTAAATATTGTCAGGTTTGGTGTGTAACTTGGTAGAATCTAGCATTTTTGTGCTCGTTCTCTCAACACATCTGGCGACTCCGAGGGGTAGAATTGGTGGTATAAAGAAGAAAAGTTGCCCAGGCATATGAGAAGAGTTTGAACCAGGTCTGATACTCGAGAAGAGGGGCTATTTGTCCACTTGCAACTATCACCAAGAGGAGGAAGGAGAGGAAGAAGACCACGAAGATCACCATCTCCACCTAATCGGACTTTGTCTACACCTCCACCTGGTAGACCTTTTCTCGCATCAACAAGGGTTCTCAAGGCCAATCGAATGGCACAACCACCGAATCCCTTTCTCAATTTCACTGGTAGTAGCCCACTTGTCCTCAATGCACGTAATCCAGGTTCCAATTGCAGCAATGAAGAACATTCCATTTTTTACTCGGAGAAAATCATACCACCCTGGTGATCATGTCAAAGACATTGCTAACGTTTGTGCAATCCATGAGATAAATGAAATGGATGTTGCTGTCAAATTGTTGGCATCTTCGTTCAAAGGGAAGGCATTGCAATGGTTTAGGAGCCTTGGAGCCGGTTCTATCACAAATTGGAATCAGTTATGCATAGTTCTCCATGAGCAATTTGGGGAAAAGGGAGACAATTTGTCTCTACTTGAACAATTGACAACTATCAAGAGAGCTCCCAATGAGCAGCTGACTGACTTCAACTTCAGATTTCAAAGGTCTTGGGATAGAATTCCAGTGGCCATTAGGCCAACAACTGAAGGTGCTTTTCTATACTATCTTAAGGCTTTGAATTCTGATATTTCTATGTTAATTCAATCTATGGGAGGCACAACCTTACCTGCTACTTATAGCATTGCCATTAGGGCTGAAAACTGTCTTATTCAAGCTAGCAAGCTAGCTCCTAGGCCTCCCATGCCCTTGTATCCAAACTTAGAAAATCCAAGCACTAGTCAAGCACCCACTTTGGCTCCTATTCCCACTCCTAGAAATCAAAGTTCAAATGAAACTTCTACTTCATCCTCTAGTGCCTCAAATGAACTCCAAGAGGTTATGAAATAGTTGCAGAACCTTGGAAATGAGCTGGTGACTATCAAAAGACAGCAAGCTCAAAGTGCTAGACCGTATCAGCCTCAAGCACAGTACCAGGCTAGGCCACCATACCAGCCCAATAGGCCACCCAATCTAGCTACAAATCAAAGCCAAGTAAGGCCTCCCACTAATAGACCATTTCAGCCCTATAACCCCAATGTTGCATCTACTTCTAAAGCATTAGTGCCAGTCCAAAACAACATAGCTCAAGAGTATGATTGGTGTTTCCCATGCAATGAACCTCACAACCAATCTATGTGCTTCAATGGTGCTTTGAACCAAGCCTTGATGGTGACAACTACTGGCGCAGAGGGTGAAGTGAGTCAAGAAGCAAATCAGCAACAAGGGACATCTCAACAAAACATAGCTCCAAATGATACCGCACTTGTGAATTGGCAAGCTGAGGATTTTTGTGGCATGAATCAAACAATTTCTCAGAGTGTAGCAGCTAACACAAGATCAAAGAAGAGGAATATTGGTGAAGGGCAGTCATTGGCTCCAAGCGATCTACAACCTTCCATCACTCCACAAGGTGTTGGTAAGCAAAATACAGTTCTAAAAATGCAAGGACAGCCCAAACCACCTTCTAAGCCAGCTCAAATGCCAGCTATTGCTACCCATGTGTAAGAAAGGAATGTACATGGTAAAGGACAACAAAGATACGTTTCATCCCCATTTAGCATCATTGATCAAATGAAGAAGACAAATGTGAATATATCAATGTGGGAATCTTTATCCATCCCAGGCCAAAGAGATCTTCTACAAGCTGCCATGAAGAATTGGTCAACTTCAAACCAACATTTCCACATGTGAGAGAACGTCCTCACAAATGTTGCCCAGCTTGAAGGGAATCATGGAGGACAACAAGGTAAAGTTTTGAAACCCCCTCCATTCTATGTTTCATTAATCATTGGGGATAAACTAGTACACAATTGCATGATTGATTCTGGGGCAAGTAGTTCTGTCATGCCCAAGCAAATAGTTGATCAGTGGGTTTATGTTATCAAAAATTCACCCCTCAAGGTAATTTTGATAACATGCATCAAATTATTCGATCCCAAGTGAGTAAGATTGATTCGAGGCCCAAAATCATGTTTTCTCGGGGTCCCTCGGCCTTTTTCTAACTCTCCCATCCAAGAAGAAATCCAAACAAGTTGAAAAAATGGAAAAAATGCAGAAAATAAGGTTTCAGGATTGTTTTGAGGCATTTCGGGTTTGAAGGGCTCGGGTCGTACCAGTTCGGGTTGAACTGAGGTTCGTCATACCAAGCTTGGGGCCGAAAAGGCAAGAAAATCGGCTAAGTCCTAGTCCAAGCGGTGCAGTGGGACGGTTGGGATGTCGGGACGCATGGGACGTGAAAATCTGAATCGGTTGAAAGAGAAAAAATTGCCTAAGTCTTTTGTTTTGCGCGGTATGGGACAAAGTTGGACCAAAAGAAACGCGCGGACGCTTGGATCGGCCGGTTTGGTGCAAGTCAGTCTATTTCGGGTGGTTCGAGATATTTGTCCTGTGAATTTCAGGATAGTTGGGACAAAAGTACATGGAGGACGTGAACCGGCCGGTTCGGCCAAACCAAGAGACTTTCGTCTCAAAGCAGTTTGGGACATCGGGGCAAAAGTACGCGTGGGACGCGAAAGCCGAAAGAGCCGAGAGTGAATGGAATCTCGTCACATGTCTTCACTTCCCGATCGGCCAAAGTAGGAGATTTTCGTGCAGGATAGCCGGGACAAAAGTACGCGGGACGTGAAAAGCGAAGCGCCGAAGGCAAAGAAGAAAAGTCAACGTTTGACCCGTGAAACTTCAAACGGCCATAACTTTTGACTCGAGCTTCGATTTTCACAAAATTCAACTTTCCGGAATGAGCACGATGTCCTCTACACTACATATTTGGCTCCCATAAGTTAATGCTCATTCCCATCAAATAAATAAAAACGCCCGCCAGACTCCAAAATAGTATGCCCGCACTCAGAAGGCCATAACTTTTGCATTTTTCAACGAAATCGCACAAAATTGGTACCGTTGGAATTATGGTTCCGAGAAAAATTCACAAGAATCAAGAAATTCATTATTTGATGAGATATCAAACGATATTTTTATAAAATGTGGCCGGGTTCATAATAATGTTTTATTTGGTGGTTGGGAGTGCAATTAAGAGGCATGGTCATCATTCTTTCTCTGCTGCAGCACCTGGGATAGTATAGGGAGCCTTTTGCAAGTAATGTATAATCATTTTACTCCATTTAATGCCTATTACAAGTGGTTAAAGGATAGATTTTGGGATTTTTATTTTCCCTTCTCTTTCTCTTCTCATTTTTTCTATAAATTGGAGTGTTGGACTCATTGTAAAGGGGAGTTTTCGAGATAGCAAAGCTCTATCAAAATTGCTTTGTGAAGCCAATGTGCTGCAGGCCCTTGTAGTGGACTCTTTACATGGTGATCAAGCCCTTATCATGTAATAAAATGAAGCATGTGTATATCATGAAGCAATAAAATATCGGTTTGTGGATATATCTTCCCTCGCTATGTTTTCTTGCATTCTTCGCCCCTTTAATCTTTCTACAAGAATATTGTGTCTATTATTATGTTCTTGCAGGATCCATTATAATTGTGTATGCTTGGAATATCATTGTGAATGCATTTTGCTAGATTATGGAGAAGCTGTCATCACCTCTTCTAGTGTGCACTTTGCCTCTGTATTTCACGCATTTGGAGATTACTCTCACACCATCCTTTTTTGGTGTAGGCTTCCATTTTATACATTCTCTCTCCCTCGTCCCTTGGAGATTTAGATTAGAATAGTTAGTTTCCCCTACATTAGTGTAGATTGTGGCAGGTAGTTTACGAGCAAGAACCAGCTTTTCTGGAGGTCTATCTCAAGTAGCAAGTCCCACAACTTGGAGATAGTACCCATGTTATCCAATCGCACAATGAGTTCAAGTATATGCGCTTGTATAAACATAAGGGTGTAGTGATTCGGTGATAACAGTCTCCAATATGAAGTCATATCAAAGGGGGTAGTGCAATTGGATGGGACATCGGTGGCAAAGTTAGCAAGTGATTAAAAGTTTGAATCTTACCTTGCATGCATGCCCCAACGTTACCGTTTTGCAAGATGTGTCAGTGATAGATTTTCCACCACTCTTTGCCCTATGCTTATCAAGGGATTTCACAGCTAGAATTGGAGGCTACTTATCTGCTGATTGGTCACACATGTTGTTCAGAACAAGATATGGTACTAAGGTCACAATCAGTTCCGAACCAATTGCAAACTTTCATATTGAGCCTCATACTCCAATCCAAATCAATGCCAACTATTCAGCATTTGATCAAGAAGATTATCCAAGCACAGATGAAGCTGACACCAAAGTTGGAAGCATCCTAGATTTGACTCTTGATGAATGGGAAAGCAAGGTACATGCTTTTGATCCCTACCAAGAAGTAGAAGAATCTGAGCTAGGAGTTTATTGCAGACATGAACAAAACCATCCTATTCCTAGCATCACCAAACCAGACCATAAGGATGATAATGAGGTATGGTAGTTATTTTTCGATGGATCAAGGAGTAGGCAAGGTGTAGGAGGAGGAGCTATGTTTTTTTCACCTCAAGGCATCAAATATTATTGACTTTTCTGTTTCAGTTTTCTTGTTCAAACAACACAACTAAATATGAGGCCTTGATTCATGGACTTCATTGGGCTAGGAAAAAGGGCATAAAGAACTTGCAGGTGTTCGGGGATAGCGATCTGATCGTCAATCAAGTCAGGGGACAACATGCTACAAAGAATGAACTGCTAAAGAACTACAAGAATAGGGTATGGGACCTCGTTGAGGATTTCGAAGCTTTCAACATCATGTCCATACCCAGGAAGAAAAATTAAGCCGTAGATAGGCTCACAGCAGTTGGAGCAACGTTTGATGTGGTTGACAATGTCAAAATAGAAAAAACGCAGCCACATATCCATGTGATTGTGAGGCCAGCAGTTCGATAATAACACAAGCTGGCAGGTGTTTGAGAATGATCAACAGATCATTAATTTCTTACAAGAAGAGGCTGAATTCTCAGCTAGGAATCAAGATAGACTAGAGCAGCAATACGGTGATCAAGTAGTGCAGCTGTGGACAAACAAGATTCCTAAGGGTTTAGTAACATTGGAGTCTATCTTCAACCCTATCGACCAGTTCCGTAAGGAAAAGGCTAACATACAGTCAAGAGAGAAGATTCAAAGGCAATTCCGGTTGGGGAAGGCAAAAAACTTCAAATTGGCAAAGTGGCCACTAAACAGGAGAAATCAGATTTCATACAACTTTGTCAAGAATTTCCAGATGTCTTCACTTGGAGCTATGAAGACCTGCAAGGATTCAATCCGAATTTGGCACAACATACCATAGAACTGGATCCAGATGCTAAACCCATCAGGTAGAATCAAAGACCAGTCAACCCTCGCATTGAGCCTCTAATGAAGAAAGAGCTTAACAAGCTAATAGAGGCAAGCATTATATTTCCAATCAAGCACTCAAGATGGGTTGCAAACTTGGTTCCGGTGGAAGAATTGCAGAGAAATCAGGGTGTGTGTAGACTTCCGAGACCTCAACAAGGCATCTCTTAAAGACCATTACCCACTTCCTTGAATGGAACAAATATTGCAAGTAGTATCCGGTTTAGAGAGATTCTCTCTCCTAGATGGCTACTCAGGGTATAATCAGGTGATGGTGAAAGAAGATGACCAATTCAAGATGACTTTCACCACCAAATGGGGGACCTATGCCTACAAGAAGATGCCATTTGGGCTATCAAATGCTGGAGCCACCTTCCAAAGGGCAATGGATATGGCATTTAAGGGGTTGATCAATAAAATAGTTCTGATATATCTTGACGACATCACTGTATTCTCAAAAAATGCAGCGGATCACCTCTTACATTTGAGGCAAGTATTTCAGAGATGTAGAAGATTTGGGGTATCATTGAATCCCAAAAAATGCATATTCTTGGCTCACGAGGGAAAACTTCTAGGCCATATTGTTTCAAAGGAAGGGTTGATGATTGACCCAGAAAGAGTTGAAGCAATTCGAGCATTGCCATTGCCAAGTCACAAGAAGGCTCTTCAAAGCTTCTTGGGAAGGATCAATTTTGTCCGCAGATTTGTTCCAAATTTTGCTGCTCTTGTGAAGCCAATAACACTAATGTTGAAGAAGAGCATGGTATTTAAGTGGACATCTGAAGGCAAGGAAAGTTTTGAGGCAATAAAAGAGGCTATATCTCAAGCTCCAACTCTCGTCAATCCAGACTTCTCCAAGGGCTTCATGCTATATGCCTTTGGCGGTGGAGACACAATTTCTGCAATCTTGGTACAACAAAACAAAGAAGGATTAGAACAACCAGTTGCTTTCTTCAGTCAAGGCTTGGAGGAATACGAAACTAGGTACTCTTTCATTGAAAAGCATGTCCTTGCAGTAATCAGGAGCTTAAAGAAATTCAAGCACCTAGTCTCAAACAACAAGATCCAATTATTGGTCTCTCATGCGGGAGTCAAGGACTTCCTTCTAAACAAGGATCTGAATGAGAAGCGTGCAGGGTGGATCACTCATGTCATGGAATATGACATCGAGATCAAGGTCACCAAACTAGTACGTGGAAAGGGACTATGTGAGCAGCTAGCCTTGAGTCAACAAGTTGAAGCAGGTGATGAAAAAGAGACTACCTTGGTATTGCAGGATGGTCAAGAACAAGAAAATGATGATGTAGCCGCTCCTTGTTGGACTCAGAAGATGATACACTTCCTACAAGCAGGCCTATGCCCTCCAGAAATGAGCAAAGCAAAGAGGAGATACTTTAGATTACAAGCCATTCCATATGTGCTTGTTGATGGTGTTCTGTTCAAGAAAGACATCAATGGGGTTCTATTGAGGTGCATTGGGACAGGTCAAATTGAGAGGGTGTTACGAGATTTTCATGATGAAGATTCTGGAGGACATTTTGCCCCACGAGTAACAGCTCTCAAGATAATGAAGGCAGGGTATTATTGGCCCACAGTGTTCAGTGACTGTTATACATGGATAAGAAAGTGCAAGAAATGTGCACTCTTCACGGGAAAAGAAAGACTAGCAACGCTTCCATTGCACCCAATTTTGGTTAACCAACCATTTCTGCAATGGGGATTGGACTTCATCGGGGTCATCAACCCAAACTCAAGCCAAGGCCACAAGTGGATTCTCACGGCGATAGAATATTTCACCAAGTGGACCGAGAAGCGTAGCGCTTCTAGAGCCGAGTGAGTCTAACATACTAGACTTTTATGAAGGAATAGTGACCAAGTTCGATGTCTTGCCGCCACTATCATATCGCATAATGCATTTGTATTCATAGGTTACAAGATTACAGAATGGAATCTATTTGAGTACCTCTTCAAATTATTACCCACAGGGTAATGGACAGGAAGAGTCCACAAACAAGAATTTTCTAAGGATCATCAGAAGGACTCTAGATGAGAACCAAAGGACATGGCATACGAAGATAAAATCAGCATTATGGGCTGATAGGATAATGCCAAAGATGTCTACAGGTAATTCTCCCTATAAGTTGGTCTATGGGAAAGAGGCAGTATTGCCTATATCATTAGAATTTCCAGCATTGGAGCTCATGAAGCAGTTAGAGTTATCTGAGTTTGAACCAATAGAGGCCAGGTATGCAGAGTTGATGGAATTGGAAGAAATAAGAGAACATGCAGTTTAGACATTTGAGAAGGATCAGGCCTTGATAAAAAGATCGTTTGATAAGAAGGCAAGAGAAAAGACCTTCCAGGAAGGGGACCTAGTTCTAAAATGGGATGCAGATCGGGAAAAACTAGGAAAGCATTCCAAGTTTGATGCCATTTGGAGTGGCCCCTATATGGTCATGGAATGCAAAAGTAGTAATGCCTTCCAATTGTCTACATTGGATGGAGAATAACTCCCGATTCCAATTAACGGAATCTATCTTAAACATTGCTACTAAAAGGAAAAGGTTTACCCTTGTAAATATTAGCCTAGATTTAAAATTCCTCTAAGTGCGTATGCACATCGTCTTGTTGTAGTTAGGTTTCTTTCTCCTAAGTGCTTTGGCACTGGTTTTGTTCTTCGGAGTTGAATTTCCATAGTTCGGTGTGCTATCGGAGAAGAAGTTGCGGTATCGGGCTCGGGATCAGATATCAGGTTGGTTTTAAGCTATTACTTATGACTCCATGCCCAACGGATTGCTAAAAGGCCACTGATCTTCTACCTAGTAGGCAAGTGATCCCGTTGAGTCACCAAATTATTGTAAATATCTTCCCCCCAGGTAGATATAGACAAGCAGAAGGAAATGGAAATCAAAGAAACTCAAAGCTTGATGTTTAATGCGCCAAGGCATAGGTAAGAGGCGCTCAACAAGGAATTTCGACATGCAAACGGATGCACAAGGCACAGAGAGAGGCGCATTTGACGAGAAGGTGTTGACATGAAAATGGATGTGCCTCGCGCAGGAAATAGGCACATGATAGAAGGTCTCGACACAAAAATGGATGCGCCTTGGCATAGGAAGAAAGAGGCGCACGATAGAAGGTGTCGACACGAAATGGATGCGCCTTGGTGCGGCAGGAAAGAGGTGCACGCATGAAGGTGTTGACACGAAATGGATGCGCCCTGGCGTAGGAAAGAGGCGCACCACAGAAGGTGTCGACACGAAATTGGATGCGCCCTTGGCACAGAAAGAGGCGCATGAAAGAAGGTCTGGACATGAAAATGGATGCACCCTTAGTGCAGAAAGAGGAACATGATAGAAGGTCTTGACACGAAATTGGATGCGCCTTGGTATAGGAAAGAGGTGCACGATAGAAGGTGTTGATAGGAAATGGATGCGCCCTTGGCGCGGGAAAGAGGCGCACGATGCAGAAAGGTGTCAACACGAAAATGGATGAGCCCTCGCCTTGCACCGGTAGGAGAGTGTCAACATGACAGAATTCATGTTGTGGTGCACGTGAGGGTATGTCGACATGAATATGGATGCACCTATGGCGCACCTTCAGGAGGCGTAAAATTTTGAGCGCTGACAGGAAGCAGACCCTGATACAGATATTCAGACGGCCATAACTTTTCACAGGGAGCTCGGATTCACGCAAGGTTGGAATTTTCGGAAAGATTACGAGGTCCTCTATCCAACTACGATTGGATATCTTTAATTGGGTGGGAAAAGGTTCTTAGAAATGCAAAATATAGTTTTCCACTTTTTAAGTTTGTTAGGGTTCTCACCTACCACCATATTGAGATAAATTAAATGCAACCTGGAGGTGGTTGGGGTAGATTTCGATTTCCTCTCTCTTCCCTCTCTCATTCTTCCTATAAATTGTAAGGAGGGTCTTCTTTCTAAAGGTTAGAAATTCTTGTTTTTCCCCTCCTTCTTCTCTTTGGCAGTGAATTTGTGGAGTTCAAACCTCCCATCTAAAAGCGTAATGCAACTTTGCCTCTTGGCATTTTTATGATGTATTGTATCAATCTTTTAAGAAAATAACGCATGTCATGGATGATTCTCAACCCTCTCTATGTTCATTTGCATCCTCTTGATCTTTCACTGCAATTTTTTTATATGTGCATGATCTTGCATTGCATTTTGATGGTTTGTGTTTATTGGCAAGACAGGTGTTCTTCATTCCTCGGTGCATCACCTCTCGTTAGTTTAGATTTATTTTTATACATCTTCTTACCCTGTCTCCTCGCAAGTTAGATTAGGTTTTTAGTAAACCCTCTCGTATTTTTATGTGTGCATCTCGAATAGAGGAATAGGAACCGACCTTCATCTGGAGAGCTTTTCCGATTTCGCAAGGTCCCACACTTGGGAAAAGCTCCATGTTATGCAATCGCTCCGAGAGTATTAACCCATCATGTTGTAGACATTCGGGGTGCTTTGAGATTTGCCATCAATAGTTCCATTAGCTCTCCATCTCTCGATTTTCATGGGTTCAAACTTAGCTAGTTCTAACTGTTTCATGAGTTCCAATCTTTGGAACCTCAAGTTATATAGGTAGGACTGCTTCTTTCCCATATACAACCTTGAATGGAGTGATACCTATAGACCTCTTGGGTGTGATCCAATCAAACCATAGAGATGATTTGAGCTTTTTGTGAAAATTTCTCTTATTATCATCAAAAGTCCTTCTTATGATTCTTAGTAATTTTTTGTTTGTGGACTCTACTTGGCCATTACCTTAAGGGTAATAGTTTGATGAAATGATGAGGTATACACCATTATTGATAGCCCGTTCACTAATCTTTGTACCAAGAAATGTCAATGCATTATCTGATATGATAGTGGTAGTGACTCCAAACCTAGTTACTATCCATTTATAGAAATCCAAGATATTAGATTCATTTGCCTCCTTAAGTTCCATTCCTTGATCCACTTGGTGAAATAATATGTTGCCATAAGTATCTAGTTATGGCATTGACTTGAATATGGGTTAATCACTCCAATGAAGTCTAATCCCCATTGCATGAATGACTAATCTATTGAAATTGGATGAAGGGATAGGGATGCTAACATTTCTCCCCTACGAAGATCAACAGACTTCTTGCATTTCTTAATCCATGAGTAGTAATCACTAAACACCGCAAGACATAAGTAACTAACCTTCATGATTTTGAGAGCTATTACTTGAGGAGAAAAGTGGCCTCCTACTTCTCTGTCATGGAACTCATGTAATATCTTCCCAACTTGACATGTTTCAATGCATCTCAACAAAACACTATTGATGTCTTTCTTGAACAAGACACCATCAATAAGCACATATGGGATGGATTACAATCTGAAGTATCTCCTCTTTGCTTTACTCATTTCTTGAGGGCACAAACCTGTTTGGAGATAATGCACTAAGTCTTGAGTCCAACATGGAATGGGTGCATCATTAGCTAGTTGTTCTTGATCATTCTGCAGTAGTAGGATAACCTCTTCTTCTCCTTTTGATTCATCATGTTGTTTGGAAGTGAGCTTCTCACACAAACCTTTTCCATGAACCAGCTTGGTCACCTTGATTTCAATATCATACGCATTATATGGGTGATTCAACTGCTCTCTTTTCATTCAAGTACTTTTTTAGGAGAAATTCCTTGACACCAACATGAGACACTATAATTTGAATCTTGTTGTTCGAAACCAAGTGTCTGAACTTATTCAAACTCCTAATGACAACAAGAACATGCTTTTCAATAAAATAATACCTTACTTCATAATATTCTAGGATTTGACTGAAGAATGCTATGGGTTGTTATGATCCTTCTCTATTTAGTTGTACCAAGATAGCTGAGATTGTGTCTAATCATACAAAACAATATATCATGAAGTCTTTTGAGAAGTCTGGGTTGATAAGAGTTGGAGCTTATGATATTGCATGCTTGATAGCCTCAAAAATATCTTTACCTTCTACTGTCCATTTAAATGCAAGACTCTTCTTCAACATCATTGTTAAAGGCTTCACAAGAGTGGAAAAATTAGGCACAAATCTGTGAACAAAATTTATCCTTCCCAAGAAGCTTTGGAGAGATTTCTTTTGGAGTGGTAATAGAAGCGTTCAAATGGCTTCAAATATCTCGGGATCAATTATTTACCCTTTGCTTGAGACAATGTGGCACAAATATTTTCTCTCTGTGCCAATAATACACACTTCTTTGGATTCAATGATACTTTGAATCTTCTACATCTTTGAAATAATTTCCTGAGGTGAAAGAGGTGGTCTACTACATTCTTTGAGAAGATGGTGATATCATCTAGATACACCAACACTATCTTATTGTTTAAGTCTTTTAATGCCATATCCATATCTCACGAAATGTTGCTCCGACATTCGACAATCCAAATGGCATCTTCTTGTAAGCATATGTACCCCATTTTGTGGTGAAGGTTGTCTTGAACTAATCTTCTTCTTTCACCATTATTTGGTTATAACTTGAGTAGCAATCTAGTAATAAAAATGGTTGAGAACTAGCTACAACTTACAATATTTGTTCCATTGATGGAAGTGGATAACGATCCTTAAGTGATGCTCTATTTAGATCACAGAAGTCTACACACAACTTAATTTCTCCATTTCTCTTCCTCACCGGCACCAAGTTTGAAACCTAACTTGAATTTTGGATAGGGAAGATGATGCTAGCTTCAATCATCTTGTTCAATTATTTCCTCATGAGAGGTTCAATGTGATGATTTACTAGCCTTTTGTTCTATTTGATAGGTTTAGATCCGGATCCATCTCAATGGTATGTTGTGCCACCTTTGGATTGAAACCTCTTAAATCCTTATAAGTCTAAGAAAAGACATTTGGGAATTCTGGAAAAAGTTGAACAAATTCAGATTTATCTTATGGGGTACTTACTTTGCCAATTTGCAACATCTTGCCTTCATCTATCGAAATGGGCTCTGAATCTTCACCCTTTAACTAAATGTTTTCCTTCTCCTTCCGAATTGATAATTTGGGTTGAATATTGAATCCAAAGTTACAAGACTTTTTGGTGATTTGTTAGTTCTCACTGTACCACTTGGTCACCATCTTTGTTGCTCAAATTTGTCTTGGTTTAAAGCGGAGAATTTGGCTTCTTCTTGTAAAAAGATGACAATTTTCTGGTCATTATTAAAGACTTGCTAAGTTATTTTGTTATCAGGAAATTCTGGTCTTACAACCACCTTGATATGAGGCTAATATTTCTCACTTTTGATACTTTATACAACATCAAATGCTGCTGCAATTGCTGTAATTCTATCCGTTGTTTCATTCTTCTCTCTTGGGATGGAATTGATACCAAAATCTTTAAAATATTTAATAAGATCCCATACTTGATTCTCGTAGTTCTTCAATAGATCATTCTTGTTATAATTTTTTCATCCGACTTGATTCACAATCATCTCACTATCACCAAATACTTGCAAGTTTTTATACTTCTCTTTCTTGCCCAATGCAATCTGTGAATTAAGGCTTCATACTCATCTATGTTGTTTGAACAAGAAAATTGTAAACAAAAAGATGAGTAATATTTGGTACCCTAGGGTGAAACAAGCATAGATCCTCCTCCTACACCTTGTCTACTTCTTGAGCCATCAAATAATAACTGCCATACCTCATTATCATCCTTGTGATCTGGTTTGGTGATGCTAGGGGAGGTTGATTCTCTTCATGTAAACAATAGACTCCTAACTAAGATTCTTCCATTTCTTTGTAAGGGTCAAAATCATCTCTCTTGTTTGCCCACTCATCAAGAGTCAGGTATGGGATGCATCTTAACTTAGTATCTACCTCATAGGTTCTTGTAAGATCGTCTTGATTAAAAGCTAAACAATTCACATTGATTGGACTTGGTGTGTAAGGCTCTATGTGAAATTTTTCAATGGCATTAGATCTTTTTGTAGCCTTAGCTCCATACCTTGTTCTAAATAACATATGTGACCAATAAACAAAAAAATAGCCTCTGATTTTAGAAGTGAAGTCTCTTGAAAAGCACAATGCAAAGAGTGGTGGAAAGTCTATAACTGATACATCTTGTATTACGGTGACGTTGGGACATGCATGTAATGTGAGGTTCAAATATTTGATTATTCCAACTGTTGTTACCATAGTCCCATCCAATTGCACCACACCTTTGGAGATGAATTCATATTGAAGGCCCAATTGATCAGTTATCTGTTTTGGCATAACTAAGCTACTTGCTCCCAAATCAATCATGCAATTATGTACCAACTTATCTCCAATGATCAATGAGATATAGAATGATCATGGCTTAAAATTTTAACCTTGGTGGCTTCCTCAATTTTCTCTATGATGAGATACATTGGTAAGCACCTTTTCTTGTTGATTAGGTGGTTGATTTGATGCTAACCAATTTTCCATAGCAATTTGCAATAGGTCTCTTTTTCCTAGGATAGCCAATGATTCCCACATTGAGATGTTTACATTCATTTTCTTCATATTCTCATTGATTTTGAATGGAGATGATCTATCTATCTACTTCCCCTTACCTTGCACATTCTTTTCTAGCACATGGACTATTCAACTTGGTCTAGAAGGTGGCTTTGGCTGACCTTGCATATTAATAGTTGCACTTTGATTACGCATACGTTGTGGAGCTATAGAGGGTTGTGGATCACTTCAATTTACTGATTGTCCTTCTCCAATATTCATTTTATTGGACTATGTATTGGATGCTACACTTTGAGAAGGGGTTTGATTTATATGATAGAAATCTTCATCCTTACAATTGACAAGTGTGGTCTCATTTGGAGGTGCCTCTTAATGATTTGTTTCCTGCTGCTGATTTTCTTCTTGGCTTTTCTCTTGTTCCACTCTAGTTTTTGTCACCATAATAGCTTGATTCAAAGCACCATTGAAACACATTAACTAGTTATGGGGTTGATTGAATGGAAAACACCATTCATATTCTTGAGCCATGTTATTTTTCACTGGTACTAAGGCTATTGATGTGGATACAACATTAGGATTATAAGGCTAGAATGGTCTATTAGCAGGAGGCCTGACTTGGTTCTGATTTATAGCTTGAAAGGGGGGCCAGTTAGGTTGATATGGAGGTTTATTGGGTTGAGTTTGAGGCTGATATGGAGGTCTAAAATTTTGAGCTTGTTGCCTCTTAAGTGTCACCAACTCATTACCAAAATTTTATAGTTGCTTCATGACTTCTTGGAGCTCATTTGAGGTATTGGAAGATGAAGTAGAAGCTTTAGTTGAATTCTAATTTCTTGGAGCAGGAATAAAAGCTAATGTGGGTGCATGACTAGTGATTGGAGCTCCTAATTTTGGATATAGAGGCATAAGTGGCCTAGGTGTGAGTTTACCAGCTTGGATCAAGCAATTTTCAGCTCTAATAGAAATGTTATAGGCTGCGGGTAAAGTTATACCTCCCATGGATTGAATCATCATAGAAATATCAAAATTTAAAGCTTTAAGGAAGTATAGGAAAGCACCTTCAGTTGTTGGTCTCATGGCCAATGGAATCCTATCCCATGTCCACTAGAATCTAAAGTTAATTGTTCATTAGGAGCCCTCTTGATTGTTTTCAGTTGTTCCAATAAAGACAGGTTATCTCCCTTTTCTCCAAATTGATTGTGAAGAGTTGTGCACAAGTGGTCCCAATTCTAGATAGATCCTCGTTGTTAGGATTCTAAACCATTGCAATGCTTTTCCCTTGAGTGAAGATTCCAATAATTTAACAAAAATGTCCATTTCAATAATTTTGTTGATTTCACATACAATGATTGCAAATGCCTTAGATGTGGTCAATCGAGTTTTCTTGTTCTCTCAAGTGAAATATGGAATTTTTTTCAATCTGCGCAAATCAGTAACTAGATTTTGTGTATTGAGAGCAAGTGGGCTACTTCTAGTGACATTGATATAAGGATTGGGTTGCACCATATTGATTAGTCGATAAGCGTATTTGATTAAATGAAAGACCCTCCAAGTGGAGGTGTTGATAAGGCTCTATTCAAAGTGGAGATGGAGACCTTTGAGATCTTCTTCCTCTTCTTGATTTATCTGGGGAAAAGTGCAAATAAATAAATAGTCCCTCTTATCTAGTTCTTGACCTTGTTTGGATTCTTCTCATGAATCTACCAATCTGGACTAGTGAAACCAGTGGATTCTACCTCTCTTGGAGTCGCCAGATGTGCAATTCAAAGCTTCTCACAAGCTGAAGACTTACAACAAGTGCACATCAATCTTGTTGTAAGTAAAATGAAGACCACTTGTCCCACCTAGGCATATCGAACTGTTGATGCATGATCACAACACCCGAATGTCTACAACTCGATGGGTTGTATACTTCTAGTGTGATTACATAACATGGATATTCTCCCAAAGTGTAGTACTTTATAATCGGGAGAGCTTCCCTAATGAAGGCTGGTTCCTATTCCTCTATTCGAGTAAACACATACAATTTACAAAGTATCTACTCTCAAATCTACTCTAACTTGCCAAGGAGACAGGGTTAAGAAGATGCAAAAACCAAATGAAATCCTTTTCTACTCTAACACCAAGAAAATGATTGGAATATCCTATTGAGGGAGAGTAGAGAAGAAAAATGCAGTTGGAAGAGGCCAGACAGCTGTGACATAGTCCCAAATCTACATTCACCAAAAATATCCATAAAACACAACATCATAAACCTGTAAATGAAAGGAAATATGCACAAAAATAGAACAACAACAATAGAGAGGCAAGGGAGTACAATAAAATAAATGCAAGGGTTGAGATAACACCACAAACACAAATTTTATTGTTCCATGAATATACACAGTCCATTACATTTGTAGAATAAAGGCACAATTTCATTTACAAAGCCCATGAGAGGGTTTATAGCTCAATGGTGTTGAGAAACAAATTTACAGAGTTTCCCCACATCCCAGAATATCCCCCTCTCAAATGAGAAGTGTTTACAATATATAGAATTGTGGAGGGAAGAGAGAAAGAAGAGAAACTCATATTTTTGCTCCCACCCACCAACAACATTCATTAAATGATCTAAAAGGACATGGGAACCTCTAAAAATCCATTCCCCAATGTACTCTAGCTTGCTGGAGAAGAAATTAGACCATATTGTATTAAATCGATGATTGGGATGCCTGGAACTGCACTTTTTGGATCCAAGTACGTTTTCCTATTTTTCACAAACCTAACCATGAAAAATTAAAATTTCATGCTTCCATGGCATAGAGGATGTTGAGACATTTCCAATAATATAAAGTTTGTTGAATTTCGAGCACTGGGTCAAAAGTTATGCCCATTTGAAAATTTGCATTAATCCGCACAAGAAATGGTGAAAATGCAAATTTGCAAAATGGTCCCCAAGCCTGAAATTGGAAAATTTGCAAAATAAAATCTTCCTAGGCCCCAAACCCGAAATTTGAAAATTTTGTGAAATATACCCAAGGCCCTCAAGCCCGAAAATGGAAAACTTTGTAGAAAATCCCCCAAGTCCCTAAGCCCAAAATTGACAAATTTTGCAAGAAAAACCCCTAGCTCTCCAAGCTTGAAATTTGTAATTTTACAAAATCCCCTAGGCCCCCAAGCTCGAAATTGGAAAAATTTGCAAAAATCCCCCAGGCCCCCAAGCCCAAAATTGGTAAATTTTGTAAAAATCCCCTGCACCCGCAAGCCTGAAATTGGCAAATTTTGTAAAAGAATCCCTGTGCCCCCAAACCCGAAGTTGACAAATTCTACAAAAATCCCCTGTGCCTGTAACATGCAAAATATGAAGAGTTAGAAGGACTTATTTATATTTTCAGAAAGGGGAAGAAATTTCCTATCTGATGAAGATGATTTCGGGAATCCTTAAGTAATTAAAATGTGAAAAAATTAGATTGAAGCACTAAAAGGGGGGAAAATGGTGTTAGTTGAGCAGAATAAGCATGAGCTTATTTTGGAAAACAATACACTCATATCCTCACATTAGGAATAGTCATCATACATTCTAGCATCATTACCCGATGACACACTTTTTTACCTTTTTTTCACACTTGACTATTAAGGTATTGTTGATGGTGAATCACAAGACTGGGATGTCTCGCAACCGATGGGTTGAGACTCTCGGTGTGATTACATAACATGGAGCTTTTCCCAAGTGTGGGACATTGCAAATTGGGATAGCTCTCCGGATGAACGCCGATTCTTATTCCTCTGTTTAGATGCACACATAAAAATGTAGAGGTTTTAGTCAAAAACCTAATCTAACTTTCCAAGGAGACAGGTAAGAAGATGCATAAAAATAAACCTAAACTAACAAAGGTGATGCATAGAGGAATGAAGAACACATGTCTTGCCTAATAAACACAAACCATTAAAATGAAATGCATAGATAAGCAAATTTGGTGAAAGATCGGGATGATGTAAATGAACACAGAGAGGGTTGAGAATCATCCATAACATGCATTATTTGCTCCAAAGATTGATACAATACACTACAAAATTTCAAGAGGCAAAGTTGCATTACGGTTTTAGATGGGAGGTTTGAACTCAAAAATTCACCGCCAAAGAGAAGAAGGGAGGGTGAAACATGAATGTCCAACCTTTAGAAAGAAGCCCCTCATTACAATTTATAGGAAGAATGAGAAAGGGAAGAGAGAGGAAATCTAAATCTACCCCAACCACCTCTAGGTTATATTTAACTCATCTCATTATGGCGGTAGGTTAGAACCCTAGAAACCCAAAAATGGCAAACCGTATTTTGTATTTTTTAGAAAATTCCAACCTTGCATTAATCTCGAGCTCCTCGTGAAAAGTTATGGCCATTTGAATATATGGGTCGTGGTTTGCTTTGTTAGGTTTCAGGGTGTGAACGCTCAAAATTTTGCACTCTCCTGAAGATGCACCTCGGTGCATCCATCCTCATGTCAACATACTTTTAAGTGTGCCATAGGCACTTAAAATGTCATGTCGACAGTTTTTAACCTGCGCCTTCTAACCTGTGCAAGGGCGTAACCTTTTTCATATCGACATCTTTTTACCTGTGCCTTCCAAACTGTGCGGAGCCTGTGGCACAACCTTTTTCATGTCGACATCTTTTTACCCGCGCCTTCCAACCTATGTCAAGGTGCAACCTTTTTCAATTTGACATATTTTTACCTCGCACCTTCCAACTGTGCAGTGGCGCAACCTTTTCATGTCGACATCTTTTACCTCGCACCTTCCAACCTGTGCGGGGTGTAACCTTTTTCATGTCCACATCTTTTACCGTGCCTTCCAACTGCGTCGTGGTACAACCTTTTTCATGTTGACATATTTTTACTTACACCTTCTAACTCGCGCCTGTGGTGCAACCTTTTTGTGTCGATATCTTGAGTTTCTTTGGTTTCCATATTCTTCTTGTTTGTCTATATTTACCTGGGGAGGGAGATATATACAATGTGTATTACAACATATGAACACCACACATGCTGTACAATAGGTATTACACATCACCTCTATTAACATATCATGCGCAACATGCATCATGCATCATGCCTCATATTAGTCATCACTATAGATATATCATGCTTCTATATTATTCATCATATTAATCTTATTATGTTATTTACGGAATTGCATTCTACAAGTCGTTTCTCTACATTAAATTTCACATTACTTTCCTTACATTATAGACTCTACACGTCATCTACACTACGCATCTCCATCCTACACATCCTATACATACTAAATTAGTCTTCATCACATATGATTCCTATAGTACATCATCTTACATATTACGTTGCTAGAGTATCTATATACATTATATGCCATTCTTTACACATTATAAACATCTTGCATCATATATACTACACTTAGTCCACATCGCACATCTTACACTTGTCGGTCTACATCATACATTACATCTTACATAATATCTTATACATCCTACATCGCATCTTGCATTATGTATTATACATCATAGATTACATATTCTATGCATCACGTGGTCATCTATTGTCATCATGCATATTACATTGTCCTTTATGGGCCACACGTACTACCCTATGACACACTTTAGTTCCTTGGTCCATACTCAACCGCCAATGGTTTACATATTAAATGGTCCTTATATTCATCACGAGGTTTTTGAACATTTCATCATGAGACAATCTTAGGTTAATGACATATAATTTACGATAAATCATCACATATTCTATCATTTTGTAGTGGTATACACCTTAGGTAACATCACCACTCCCTCTTTTCATTTTTTAGTGATATACACTTAGGGATAAATCATCACTCATCCATTCATCTTATAGTTATATATGATTAGGCTAAATAATCACTTATATGTTCACTTGTTCATGATATATGCTTGGCTATAAGGTTCATGCACACTTCATTTATAGGTTGTATCTCATCAATATACATATACAATCATCATAATGCGTTAGACACAACACCCATCTTTAGCATTTCGAATGATGCACTCTCGTTTACACTTAATTATTTATTATCGAGGGGGAAAAATTAAAATCATTTCATACACTTCCATCGCTTGGGGACATGCGGCTCCTATCGCTCCATATTGCATATTATGGCTGATTTTAATCTTCCTTAGTTTTTCTTGTTCATGGTCACTATATTAACTTACTTTTATGTCACTTATCTATACCATCCACACATGTGTGCTCATGTCTTTTCTCATTTGTTATCATAGATACAATTCTCTTACACACAATATGGATGTTTGCCTTCTACCCTTCCTACACTTTTCGTTGGGGCATCCACATTCTTAAATTCCAGGGCTTATCACTTTACATTACTTAGTTATACATGATTTTGACATACTAGTCATCTTTCTAACATCTTTGACGCATGGTTCATATGTAGCATTGGGTTTGAAAGGATATTAATTTCCATACTTGTATGTTAAATTGTTTGTTATTGTTTTCTATTGTATGTGGGCCTTTCCTTTTTTGGTTTGGAAACTTGTATGTTTTTTTGCGGCCATGATGGCCCTACATATCTTGTGACATCGTGATTGATGTTCCATTTTTCAACCCAATTTATGTGGGTTACTTTTCTTCTTCCGTGTTTACATTACTTCACTATTTCCGTAGATTACATATTATATTCTACATACATGTCTTTTTACACTTGTCTTTGGTGAACGTTCTTGTTTGTGCGTTCCTTGGTTATTACCAAGAACATTCTAGGGTAATAGCCTATATGTGGTTGGTCCTCTTTTGGTGCTGCATTTCTCTTATAAGTTACATCACATACATCCCCAAAGAGGGGGCATTATTTTGGGGTATTTAAATCCCAACACAAAGATTCTACACTAGTTCGATTGAGCTATATGTAGCGAGTGGGTTGAGACTAGTCTACAAACCCGATACACAATTGATTTTATAGGATATGGTGTCCTTATCATTCTTGGAAGTAGTTACAATATTGGAGGATACAATGGGTCCCACTCTCTATACTACTTCTTGTGGTGGCATCGATCACCTTTGAAAATACCAAGATGATATAGAGATATATTCACACACATTTATGGAAGCAATTAGAGCTTAGAGGACATATATAATTTCCTCCCAACACTTCTTTGGCATATGGCATGAGATCGGTTAAAAACTCAAAGTATAGGATATCCTTCTACACCTTTTCTCTCGACATGGATCAAGTACATGTATTCCATTTAAATTTCCAATTTACATTTACATGCTTTCATATACATATGTATTTTACATTTTGTTTTTACACATACATACATTTTTGACTAGATGATCATTTTCACCTTACAAGTCTCAGTATGTATGAGAAACAAGATCAAATGGGGGCAACAACAATAATGCAAAAACAACACTTCGTGACATCACACACTTTACTAACCATTGTTGACCAAATTCTTTCAATCCTCGAGATAGGGGTACATAAAGTTTTCTATTGTTTCTCATTTAATTAGTTTTGGGAATGACATTGCATCAAATATGTAACTCAAGTGTTGTTACAGAAGGCCATGCCTCATAGATACTACCATTCCAGTTTTCACCTTTATCAAAGTTGTGCAATAGGCATGGAAGACCATTAAAAACTCGAGAAAGGTATGAAGGGAAACATGTATGAATATCACATTCTAGAACTACAATCAAATGATAGGTTTGAAGCTTAAAGTTCAATTAATTCGACTTATTTCCTTACTCTTAGTTGAAATTGCATTATCTTTTGAGTTTCTTAATCATTCCACATCATGATTACAAAAATAAATGTAAAAGGAAATTATACAACTCATAACAGAAGGTAATTTCATATATTCATAAAGAAATAGTACATTTATCCCACACAAGCCATGGGATATGGCTATGATCAGAAAATAAAATGTAGATAAATACAAAGTTGAAAGCATGAGGGATGAGTAACCCATCATTTCCTGAGTGTGCAGGTAACTCCAAGCTTCTGGATTGCCCAATCTACACTCTAGGTACCTAAAGGATAAAATTATAAGGGTTAGAGCTCAGGGTCACTGATATCTCATGCTACCAATTTTATATGTATATATATTATAAATTAGATAAGTGTGCATGAGAATGAATCTAGTAAAAAAATCATAAAATTACATATCATTATCATCAAGAGGATTTAAGTGCCACTTGAAGAGCATATCAAGAAAGGAGAAGCTCACTAGAGAATGAAGAGAAAAGAAGAGGCTTCTAGAACATATTTTTCTAACCTTTTTCTGAATGTGTAGGTATAGCGAGTGAAAAGAAAATATGCTTATTTTTTAATCATGTTTGATTAATGTAAAGAAAAGTTTTATCAAGTGCAGATTCATTTCCAATTAAGTACATAATGGCAATACAACGCAAAACTATCTTGACATTTTCCAGAAATCAATTGCATCTACAAAATAGATCTTCAGGTTGTAAAATTCAAATCCAAAATACATTTATGACAAGGTATATTTTCTATCAAGACACGGTTGCATATCTTCAACAAGGATTAATTCTCATATTTTTAGTTATAACCATCAATATGCTAAATCAAAGGAGTTTCAACCATACAAAACATTGATTATTCTCTAGACATAAAATTTGAATAGTGGATTAGTCATGAGTGGAGGTTATGATGAGGTAAAGTCATACCACAACACTAAACATTGTCTTATAATTTTATCACTAACGAGATACAAGACAATAAGAAATGTCAGCAGTCGATTTCTAACCAAATTAGCAATGCTAGTGATATTTTGAAAAAGAAACAAATTATACAATGTATGGAGAAAGCTATAAATTGTGAGCTAAATTCAAGGAAGGAGTTTGCAAAGTATGTAATTTGTTACACTTTGAAGGTGAATGGAATGATAAGAAGATTTTTCCAAGATGCGACCTCAAATGATAATATCACACCACATTAGATTTGCAAAACAAAAGAGCTAAACTACCATATATGGAAATCCATCATAATCCATAATGCTCACTACATTACAATAGAATGACTTGAATTATTCAATAAGAAAGATGTACATATAAGAGGAGGGAAGTGAAACTACTACCTACATCAAAGTGGAGAAGAACTCCCACTAACCGATATTGGTAGTTAAGTGAACTCAAAAAACTAGTAAGCTAACTATACATAATCGAGAAGCTAACTCAACACAACTAGTACACCTAAGCAAGCTAACCCAAAAAGTGTAGGGATAACACAAGTGTAAGAATTATTATGATAAATAAATAAAAGGATAAACAATAACCTACACTAAAACCCTCCTGTAAGCATATCTTAGGTGGGTCTCGACAACAAGGCCTAATGAAGTACCCATGTACAACAATGGAGAAAATTAGACACCACAAGGTACCCAAAACTAGTAATAACAAAGTAGAGAGGGAAAAATCCTACTGCAATATATCCTCATAAGCTCAACTCCAAAAAAATGCGTACAATCTTTGAAGAAGTGTGGTGTGCATTGTGGTCTAAATCTACTGCTCAATCATAGAAATAAAAACAACTGACTCTAGGCTTCACCATAATAGCTCCATGTAAGGATACTATCAATGGAGTGATGTCGAAAGTGAAAAAAACACCAAACATAATTTGATCAACTGCTACAAATAGGTTTGCCATGATCTAAGAATAACCAAGGAAACAAGGTGGACATGAAATCCAAATAAATAGGAGTGCCAAAATCTAAGAAAATCCAAGGTAACAAGGAAAGGAAACGAAACTCGAAGAAGCAATATCAACACCATACCCTCCCATACTGCACGCGTAGAGTGACACCAAAGATCTATATGAGTTGTCAAAATCAACTACTCGAACACCGACAAACCGACACTAGGCTCCACCAAAATGGGTCCCCCACAAGAGAGACTATCAACATGCCAAAAAAAAGTGTCGAAAATATAGATCCAAAATATCTCAACAAACAAGAGTGATATAAATCTATACACCCATACATACAAGAATGCAATACCCAAAAGTTTAGGACGTCGGGCTCAACGGAAATTGCGTCCACAAGTGATCACAACACCCTCTCAAATTTAGCAATTTATAATTGAGTGCATGTAAATATTACAATGAGTAAAAATACCTTTTACATTTAAAATATGTATATAAAAATGTCACCAATGCGTAGATCTCGAAAAAATACACAATTTTAAAACAATATCACCTTAATCCGAGCTACGATCAAAAGTTATGATGTCTACAAGGTTTTGCCATTGGAATAATATTTTAATGTTGATCTTTTTTAAAAAGGTACACTTGACACCTAAATGTCCAAAAGGTAAAAGAGTGCATCCACACGATACTTGCTTGCGACCAAAGGATAAAAGCCTGCGCCCAAAACCTAAAATGTCCAGAGGGTAAAAGAATGCATCCAAAAGGTACACACTTATATCCAATGGATAAAAGAATGCACCCAAAGGGTACAGATCTGCATCCAGTGGATAAAAGACTGCATCCAAAACTGAAATATCCAGAGGGTAAAAGAATGCATCCGGAAGGTACACACTTATATCCAATGGATAAAAGAATGCACCGAGAGGGTATAGATCTGCATCTAGTGGATAAAAGACTACATCCAAAACTGAAATATCTAGAGGGTAAAAGAATGCATTTGAAAGGTACATGCTTATATCCAATGGATAAAAGAATGCACCCATAAGGTACAGATCTGCATCCAGATTTGACTATCTCAAAACATGGTCGAGTTTACAGTCGATTCTAGGGTTTTGGCACCTTCCAAATCCAATGCCGCACTTTGTTTTGCATAAAAATGCATGCTACAAAAAATTGCTAACAAATTCAAAATACATCAAAATAAAAACCCTTGTTTGCAAAGAAAATCTTACAGATGGATGTCTACATCATCTATTGCTCGATACCATGAAATAAAAGATAAAAAGATTATTCCAAGCCGCGATCTAAGATGATAATAGCACATCACATTAGATTTGTAAAATAGAAGAGCTAAAATACCATATATGGAAATCCATCATAATCCATAATGCTCAATACATTACAATAGAATGACTTGAATTATTCAATAAGAAAGATGTACATATAGGATTAGGGAAGTGTAACTACTACTGCATCACGAGTCATGAAGAACTCCCACTAACTATACCGGTAGTTAAGTGAACTCCAAAAGACAAGTAAGCTAACTCCACATAACTAAGAAAATAACTCAACACAACTAGTAAGTTAATTCCATACAACTAGTACACCTAAGAAAGCTAACCCAACAATTGTAGGGCTAACACAAGTGTAAGAATTATCCTTATAAATAAATAAAAGCATAAATAATAACCTACATCGACACAAGGAGAGGATATTCGAAGGATTAAAAATAATGGTCATTGGCAGCTTTTTCTAAAAAAAAAAAAAATTAAGCATCCAAGTACAAAAATCAATACATTTTTAGCATCATTACAAATTGTAGCAGTAAAATGAAGATTAAAATCAACATTTTTATTCATGGCTAGAAATACAATTTTCTAGCAATAAGCAGACTTTCTCAATAAATTATGCAAGTTTCCATTCGGGATTAGCATGTCTTCAAGAAAATAAAAGTATAGATGCAATGCTAAGAGAAATCTTCAAGAGCAGCCACAAAAGGTTCTATTACATCCATACAACCTTAAAAAATGCATATTTCATTAGGTTTCTTGCACGCACATTACTGGTAAATAACATTTCAAGAATAATAGTTTTAGGTTTTACTACAACGGGGGATCTTTGATTTTATCTCACTAACACAACGTTTGTATATAGCTTCAAGCATATATATGCATGTTAAAGATATTTATTATAGAATAGATTGATAGAAATATGTCTAGTATGTATGGTAAAAATCTTTCTATACATTTCTAGAACCATGAAAGTAAATGAGCTTTAAGAAGGTATAGAGCTTAGAGCTATCAATTTTTTTATAAAATGCAAAGGTCACTTTTCAAGTTCGAACAATATTATAAAATGTAAATCTAAGCTTCAACACAAAGCTCATGGTAACCAATTATTCACTTGAATCTACAATATAGAGTACACTCTATTCTTTCAGAGCTATAAAAGGTTTTGGATCATATAATGATCATCTACAGTCATACCCATTCCAAGTCAGAGAAAAAATGAATGTACATCTTCAGATCCGATTTTGTTCTTAAAGCAGAACACCCAGAAGGTGAAACGATAAAAAAATAGAAAGTTTTGCAAACTCGGTTCTTGTTTGAAGATACAAGCTCTCATGTCAGTTTCGAAATCTACCCAGGAAAACAAAAGTACATATAGATATAAATGGTGAGAAGCCATTAGTGATACAGCCTAGAAAAAGCCATAGCCCTACAACTAAACTCAAACTCAAATTGAAGAGAAATAGAATCTCACAATACAATAATTCATATAACAAGTCTTAAATCAGGAATCAAATAAAACCCAAGATCATATAACAACACCAAATCCAAAGCTACAATGAATACTAAAACCCAAGATCCTGAGTTTCTAATACTCGTAGTGATTTTCAAAACAAATCCATTCCTCCAACAAAAAAATACGCATTTCAAAATATAGATCTGGGAAGAGTTCTTCTCACAAAGAAAATCCATAAAAGATACAAACTAGAGAACTTGAATGGAACTGAGTACGCCTAGATCTAGGCTGAGTAATGGAAAATGCAAACCACTGGAAAGTCAAACAATGATCTCTCTAGCAAAAATGGCGAAACCCACATTTTTGTGGAAGAAATAATGCTCAGAACTCGAACCAATGTGTTCAAATCGAAGGTAACATTTGTCAAATAACCAGATTCAAAGCTCAGGATCACAAAAATGGCAACTTATAGAAATTTATGCACTATATGCCCTCTCCTCGAGAAGCTTCTATCAGAAGAAAATGTCAAGTTATGCTTAACCTCCACTGAACACCAAGGCTTTAGAATTGAGGGCCATAAGTAGGGATCAAACATGCCAGAAACTCGAACTCCTTTTTAATGGAGGCACCAAGTAAAAATAAATCACTTTAGAGACTTCAAAAATTGAGCCAATGATGGGTCAAATATTATCAAAATTTAATTATATTAAACGTTACAAAATTAACTTATTATTGGCAAAAATAAGTATTATCGTTGCACATTCAAAGGTAACAAAAAGATAAGGGTTTTTGTTTTTCATGTGATCACATGAAGACAAAATAATGACAAGGCAGTTGTCACATCATCCACTAGATGACATAGTTACCGATGAAGATAAAGCAAAGGGGTGCAAGTGGTAGATTACATAAGAATACAAATTGTATGCATGTGAAGGATTACTTGCAGATTAAGAAAGGATAATAATAACAATTATTATTCACCCACAAATAACCTTATTTCTTCAAAAGATGCACCATACCATCATGCAGTATTGGAGTAGGAGTCAAATCAGTTTGACTTGAGCTATTTTAAAGAAATTAAGGCTATTTTTGCCTCTTGTAATAACATGTATAATTTTAGGCCTTATTTATTATTTATTCAAAGGAAAAGGCTAAAATTATCACGCATAACTATATTCTATTTTTATTGGATTGGGTGAATATCTTTTTATATATTGAGTGCTCTTACAAAACACAAGGGAGGGTTTCTATAGACTTATCTTTGATTGTTTTATATTGTTCCACCTTATGACTGAATAGAAGATATTTTTCCTCCATTAGAAAGCTTTTCATAGTGTGTTACAATAGGATATAGGCATGTTTTAGTGAATTATTGTTCCTTTACATGTTATTATTCCAAACAACACCTATATCAAGTAGTTTTAATCATTTTACAAGCCAATAAAGTGTATTTCAATACCTTATGAATTGCAAATTAATCAATAAGCTACTGTGAGTGAAATTTAGCAGTCCCTTTACCATTCAATAAGTGTGCTTGTGTAAGCTCAGCCCCACACAAATTTTGGTGTATCACCTTTATTATTTTCATTTTTACTTTCATCTAACCTTCAACTCAACAAAAATATAGATTTTCAGTGATTCATCAAAGGGATCAAGCCCTTCTGGAGGTTTCCCTCATTCCGAGATGCCCATAACTCAGAGGGAATCCCATCATTTCAACCCAAGTCATAATTCAAATTTTCATCTAGAACAAGGAGCACTTCGACCGATAACAACCATGAAGGTACATCAAACACCGCAAAAGCTACACACAAGTTCCACCATAGGATCACTCCCATCACTTTTTCTTTGAAATTTTTTCATCTTTATTTTCCACGCTCCCCCATCTTTTTATCATTCCACATTTTTTCTAGTCCTTTGGCAAAATTCTACTACACTCTTCATGGACATTAGGTACACATCACTATCTCGCTTTATGTTATCATGCTTTTCACTCACCAACATAAAGTGGGAAGAAAATGTAGTCACAAAATCTTACACTTTAGACATTATTTGTCTTGCTCGATACTAGTATTTAGAAGGTTATTAAGTGAAAAAGGTGCAAATTAACCTCCATCCTTAGTCAATATTTTTTACTTAATTTGTTCGGCCCAACCTCTTCTAGCCATATGCCTAGTCGGGTTTTATTTTCCCCTATTATTTTAGCCTCGATTTGGGCACCCACATTAGTACTAGAGCGCCCCTAGGCGGACTTGTCCCACTAGGGGTGCCCCAGTCCTTTTTGGACTTTCCCTCCATTTTTTGGGGTCTTTATAGCCATTTGAGATCTTTACCTTTCTTGTGGTTGTCCTTTTTAGGGTTAATTACGAAACTAGATCAAGATAACCCTTTAAATATAAAGGTTTGAGACCATAATGAGGGACCTAGCATAACTAATTACTATCACTCATATAGAGTTACATCCATGTATTGCATTAGAGATCACTTGCATCCACATAGCTCAATAATCGAGGCACGAGGCTACAAAATATTCATCACGCTTCATGGGAGGAGGGATTCTATTATATTTCATGCACAAATTCTATTACATTTTCTACACATAGTTACTACTAGCTAATACACACAGTGTGACCTAGGAATGGAACTAGAGCAACCTAGGAATTTTCACACACATTTGCAAATAGAACTACATTGGGTATGGGATTTTTTCCAATGCTGATTATTGAGTCCACCATTGTTGAAAGTGAAATCGTTTGACGCCTTCATATGTATTTTTATTTTTAAGGTTTGATGTTTGTTTGGGATATTGCAGGTCTTTTCATTATCTTCGATTGTTGGTGACATCTTTCATGTGATAGAGACCTATGTGACACACAAGAAAGGTTCCACATCATCTCCCGGCTCCGTTAAGATCAGTTTTAGATATTTTTCATAGATCACGGTGCAAGTGCAACAATCTCTCTATAGGTCCTTGATCTAGATCCTCCAAATCCATCCTTTTTTTGAATTCTTAATAGTTGTTCCTACTCTGGATTTTCTAGTTATCCTTTGTGACATTGTCCTATGAGCATCTATTATTCAACTGAATTCTTTTATCTTCTCTCTTGCATGCTTGGGTTAGAATTTACTTTTTCATAGCTATTTATATCATTTACATACATCTTTACTTTATTAATTTACTTTATTTATAGATAATAATATCTTAGATTAACTATCCCCATACTACATTACCTAGTTAATTTTAGTTAAACATACACCATGAAAAAACCCATTCTAAATGATCAACAATTGTATTCCATCAGAACATTGAGTGAAGAATTCGGGATAAATTCATCCCTAGACTAATGTAGACAATAAACGTCCTCCTACACTTGAATGAATCACAAGAAGGTGCCACTCATCCTTTACCAATCATGAATATAATGAGACCTCAAAACTATTTCTTTACAAAATACAACCACGATGGTGATCATAAATACCTATTGTACATGATACATGGACACCTTGGATCTTTGAATGAGTGTTTAAAAAAACTTTTTGAGGTTTACTGAATTTAATTCAAGATGAATCACATACGATGCTTGTGATGATATTATATGATACTATCATGATTTACTAACAAATATTGCTCTTGGAATGATGCACTTACCCGTACATAGAGAAATAAATAAATGAACACGATGAGTACATCATTCACAAGAGAATTCCCATTTTGCAAACATGAAACAACCATTCCAAGCCATAAAGTGTCACCATTTATTTTTTCTTTTGGTTATGCACCTGAATGAGAAACTAGAACAATTACTCAGGCATTGTAACCATGATGCTCCTACTACCTTGAATACACTAAGGACTTAAATTGGGAATCCACCCATATGGGTTGTAATCCAACTTTTAATCCATTGCAAGCATGGAATCTTCATCAAAAATCTCATGAAGAAATTCCCCAGAGAGGTGGTCACCACTTAATGGTAGGTGGAGATTCACATGTGCTTCTAAGATAGGAATTTTACCCCTTTAAGAAATATTATTCTAATTGAAATAGAAAAGGCCAATATATTCTTACAATTTGAGTATCTAACCTCTGTGAAGGCTTGAATTAGCAAGGCATGAAAAGGAGGAGAAGATATAAATGTAATTCCTATTGATGGCACATTTTTATACTTGGAACAAGAGTTTACCATACTTAGAAAATTGAAAATTTTCCTCTTTTCAAATTTTTCACCTTCGGTTACCTTTAGGATACTCCTGTGCACACTCCCTTTGTTGAAATTGCTCATTGTGAAAACTTACTATAAATAGTAAGTGCACGTGTAGGAGGCTTACTATTTTTAGAAAATAGATTTAAAGACATCCAATTTTGGTGAAATATTTGATTTTTATATGGGATTTTTGTCTTCATCTCACCTCTAGAATTTTGACTCAACCAGGTCTGTGGAACAAAAGATATTAAATTTTAAAATTTCAGTGCGGGGAAACTGGGGTTATTTACTGCAAAAATTCCCTCTTGTTCATGTGAAATACATCACCTAGGTTTTTACGGCCTCCAAGAATGTGAAATAAAGAAAAAAATCTCGTGTTGATCCATGTCATAGTTACTTAGATATGGCTATCTTATTTTCAAGTTCTCACCTTTGTTCGGAGAAAAACAAGATTTTGAAAATGGGTTTTTGAGTTTTTCATTCTGCTAAAATTGTGATGAGATAACATAGGGATGATGGAGCTATGTAAGTGAGAAAAATTGGAGGAGGAACTGGAAAATGTTTTGTATATTTAGGGTGCAAATGGAGGAGTGTGGGGGAATAAGAGAAAAATGGTTAAGTCGTGGTTTATATAGCTTTTGGAAACATTGAGGGAGGGGATAATTTTTTTCTCCTTAGTGTCCCTTTGGAAATTTAAAATGGGGCAAAAAAAATTCACCTTAGCCATAGGTTTTAAGTTGGCATTCATGCACCTTATGGTGATATCGGTTGTGGAGTGGGTGAACTCAAGTAATGCGGGAGCCATGTTTGGTCACATGAAAACTTGGAGGAAACAAGAAGGGGGAAAATTTTTCCCCCTTGTCCCCTTAGATAGGGCAAATGGGGACACATAAATGTGCCTTATCCATGGATTGAAACTTGTTACACATACAAGAGTAGGTGAGGGGGATAATCAAATAGGTCAAACGGGCTATATGGAGTCACTGGGGTCATATGGGGTGACCATAAAGCCTAAGATGGGAAGGAAAAAACATTGTTCACAAATTTTCCACTTGGAAAGGAAAAATGGGGAAAAAATGTGTCCCAACCTCATCTTTGCCATGTGGCACCCAAGAAATTTGGCTAAGTATCGAGAATGTACGTTGGGCAGAAACTAGATACGGGCATAACTTGAGATCACAGATGAAGTTGATGATACATGTTTATATGAAATTTACTTGAAATGACATTTCAAGAAATTTGGGATGGGTCTCATGCCTTGATTCTCCCTAAAACCTTAAAATTCACCCTTTTTCTTAGGATTGCCAATTATGTTTGAAAAAATGAGCTACCTAGAAAAATGCATGGGGTAAGGATTAATCTAAATTTTCCAACATGTAGATAATTAAAAATTATTTTAGTTATATTTTTATCTCGCAATTCATTCTAGAGGACCAGAATCACCTCCGAAGTTTAGGTGGTCTTTCGCGATGAAAGATCCTTCGACCTCAAAACTGCTTTGGATGAATCTACTCCAGAGTCTTCAAAACCTTTCATAATCTTGTTGAATTAATTAAAAATTATCCTAGCTCATGAATACACCTCCTTGATGAATTTGGAAATTCTATACATCTCCGAAGGTTATGCATTTGTCTTAGAAAGGATGATGATAGACCTTTCTAAGATTTCTTGAGAATCCACTTTTAGATATTGTGTTCAATGAAAGGTTTTGCAAAGAGCTATGGATATGGGGAAAAACCCCAAAGATTTTTGCAAATCCCCTCAATGGACCATCAGATAAGAAATGAGCAAGGAATCCTATTTGCATGCATTTAAACTTGAATTAAACAAGAAATCTAGCAAATATCATTAACCTCTATTCTTGAAAGCTTTCTAAAATGAACCTAATAAGGATTTAAGCAATTAGTTTTGTTGTTTACTCCATGAGGGTGAATGAATCTCACTAAATGGCTACATGGCCAAGTTTAGCTATTCCATTACTAACCTATCATGGGTGCAAGATGAAGCTATTTTAATGGAGGATAGCCAAGATCAAATGCCTATTAGCTTAGCTAATGTAAATGAGCTCTTAAGCTTTCTTAGGCTTGTTTTGAGTTTATTTTATGTAAAGTTGTAAGTTGAATGGGTAGGCTTTGCCTTGTATTTATAGCTTTTCACTTGGGAGAGTTTGGAATTTAGGTGCATGTGGGACTAAAGATCAAAAAGCACTTTTAGATTAGATTAGGATAAACATGCTTTAGGCTTAGATAAGATTTGCTTAGGCTAGTTAACTAGGGTTTAGGATAATTAAACTTGATTAGCAAGTTATTAGAGACTCATTGAGAGTTTGAAGGGGTCGAATAACCAATTGTGGACCGATAAATAACCTACGAATCCAATATAAGTGGTCTAGAGAGAACTAGGAGGTTATGAATGGTCAAAACAAGGAATGTTTAGCTAATAAGAGAGATATTAGCCAAACAAGTTGATTATAGGAGTAATATTACTCGAGAAGGTGTCATTAATGGGCATCCGAGAGTGGAGTGAAGAAGGGGAATTAACGAAGTGTCGTAAATCGGTTGAATAGGAGAAAATGCTAAGTGTAAGCATATTTTAGGTGTCTACATTTGCCTCTCTTTGATGTGGTGTAAGTGACGCCACTTAAAAGAAAGTAGACAAGCATAAACAAGTAGAAAATATTGAAGGGATAGAAGAAAATTGAGTATAATGGAGGATGCCCCCTCGAAAGAACTCAATGGATGATTGAAAATATGACAAGACGAGAACAAAAGAAAGAATAGTGTGAAGAAGATAGGGGATATAGAAGAAAAAAGGAATATGAGGAAGAGGGAATGAGATAACATCCATCTAGTGCCTTTTAAGAAACTTTATATTTCATCATATTGCTAAATATATTCATCATCGGTCCTTATTAAAAAAGAACAAAAGTGAAGTATGACTTGAAAAGCCATATACGAATAAATGTCCATTCCGTAAACACCAACTCCATGCAACATACAAATGCAATGCAATACGAGAAAGTAAAATATGCCTAACTCCATGCAACATAAAAATGTAATATAATACGAGAAAGTAAAATATGACTAACTCCATGCAACATATAAAATGCAAATGCAATACGAGAAAGTAAACAAGCTAAACTAACAAAGAAATATAATGTAATGTTTTTGTTATCGAGCTTGATTCGACTCGTATGTGCGAGTTAAGGAAAAGGGATGACGATGGTGCCCCAAGAAAGGATACATGCAAGGGGAATAATGGAGGACACTTCCTTCCTATGAAAAAGTAATGTGCACTACGAAACAGTTTTAGGCAACTCGTTGTGCCCCAGAGTACTGAGATGAAGTAAGCATCCTATCTTTTGTTGATGGACGTAGATTAAGATGATCCATGAGTCACACACATGAGCAGATGAGAACTACAGAGCAACATTCTAGTAGGATGATTTATAATTTTTATAAGTTTTCTTAAACATATTTGAAAGTTTTTGCTGATTTTTATAACATATTTGAATGTTTTTGTGATTTTTACAACATATTTGAATGTTTTTATGATTTTGAAAGTTTTCGAAACTTTGTATAGGAAGACGAGGATTTGTGGATGCCCCCAAGAATAAATGGGATGTACGAGGGAATAAATCCACATGCGTACAGAAAGGTGAAGATGCAAAAATGCCCCATCGAGTAGGTGGGAGTATTCAAAGGTAAACTCTTTACAAGTAGAAGCGGGACCCAAGGCCAATATGCATAAGTTCAACATGATGGTAAATGTAAACCAATGAAGTGTTGGGAAGAAGAAAGGATGCACCCCCGGTGTAATTTTTCTTAAAAGCACGTGTTAAAAAGAAAGGAGAAGATTTTTTTTTTTGAAAGGGGACAAAGGTGTCCAAAAACAAGGCAAAAAGTAATCTTATACACATGGATGTTTTGAAAAAGTAGAAGAATGATGTGAATTATATGAATGTAGCTTAGAAGCCTCATGATGAATAAGTGATTAGCCAAAGGCAAAAATCATGAGAGAAGATACAAAATAGAGTAAGAGTCTGAATAAGGTAAAAAAAAAGACACTTGGTAACATACTAATCCTTCTTATTCATCGAGATCTATTGTGTGCATGTGGAATTTAATTACCTCTTGAAGGGAATATTTAATAGACAAGTGAAGACACCTAGCCAATGTGTAGGAATGATTTATTTTGATTTAGATAGATGATAGGTGATTTTTGAATGGATGGGAGAAGGATAGCCATATATTGCTCTACTTCCAATTAGGCATCCATAGCCCGATGAAGATGAATTTGATTCTAATCACAACATTGCTCTACCGCTAGTCGGTGTCCATAGCCCGATAGAGATTATGGAAATACCCCAAGAGAGAGTTATATATCAGTTTTATTTTTCTTTTATCTTTTAGCTTTTGATTGATTGATTTTGATTATTTTTCTTTTTGAAAACTTATTTCATCTCTCTTTTTTGACAAGGGTTCAAAAACCACAGATGGCTTGATAGAAGGAAATGGAAGTGAATGTGTCAACAACATTGGCTAGTTTCAACAACAAATATGTCCAAAAGTTCTTTACAAAAAAATTATTAGATATTGAATGTGATAGGATCTCTAAGAGCTCAGTAGTTCTTTAATTTACCAAGGTGATGAAATATGAGGGTAAAAAAACACCATAGATATAAATGTTGCAAAATGTGTGCAAATAGGATAACCAAAATATCACCGAAGGGATGAAAATGGTAGGATGACTTATAGAGGAATGATAACAAAGGGAAGAAAGAAACATCCATGTGTACACAATACCTACTTGCAATGTTTGATCTTTGTACCTTTTATTTTTTCTTGTGTTTTCTCAATGTTTTTGTATTTTTGATTTTTTTTTATTTTTAGATTTTTGATATTTTCTCAATGTTTTTGTATTTTTGCATTTTTTTATTTTTATATATTTTTATATTTTTGCAAATTTGGGACCAACAAATTCACTCCATGTGGTAGGATCCAACAATGATTTTTACAACTTCCTTGATAAGGAGACTAGGTGTTTTTGTTTATCAAGATTCATGTTATAAGAGAACGTGTGACTTGTTTGATCTTGAGAAGTGGGAGAAGAAGAACATTTATGATTGATGATAGAAATGAAAGAAATGATAGTGGGCTTTCCTGGTCATTGGTAGAAGGATGTTTTGATGAAAAAATAACATATGGTCCAAGAATTGAAGAGAATGGGCTACCAAGAGGAGAGCCACTAATACAAGATGACGAAGGGCTACCAGGATATGGCCCTAAGATGGAAGAAGTTGGGCTATGAGGAAATGGCCCAAGAATAAAAGAACATGACAAAGGGTTGTTAGGGTGTGGTCTAAGTATAGATGAGGAGGGACTACCAGGATGGGTACCATAGATAGAAGAGGATGAAGGGATACTAGGATGTGGGCCAAGAATAGAAGGTAATGGTCCACTAGGAGGTGACCCACAAGTAGAAAAATGATGGCTACTAGGATGTTACCCAGGATAGTAGAAGGCGATGGGCTACTTAGCGGTGACCCAAGGCAATATTTTGACTGAGCAATGATGATAGATAAGGAATGACTAGGTAATGATAAGATAGGCCATGGATCAATGTTAGATCCCAACATCTCATCATGATTAGAGGAAGGTGGAGATGGAACAATAGAAGAAGAATCAAGTTCCATGACATTAGGCTCTTCCTCTATGTTTCGATGAAAGGAATCAATTTATTTTCCCCAATACGTGAGCATATCGAGTTCTAGAAAGAAACCTTGTTTGTAATCCTCTAGAGGGATATCTTCATGTACTCGATTGTTTCTTCATTCTCAGAGAAATCAATCGGAGAGGTCATTTTTATTTGGTCATAGAAGGTAGAATAGAAGAAACAAGTCTCGATAAGGGGGAAGAGATTGATAGAGGAAGATGACTCAATAGAGGAAGTAGGATTGGTGGTAGGCATCTCATGAATGTCCACGATTTGGATCTGGACCTAGATTGCTTTTCTAGAAGACGATGCAATGTAGGAGAGAAAATAGGATCACATAGCCATCCATTAAGTTGCGACGTAGGATTCAAATTAGATGATTGACTAGAGGGAATCCATGTCGTGGAACTCTTTGACATATGAAGGAGGTCCTGCGAAGAAAGGGAGGACTATGACTCAAGAACCAAATTAGATATTAGATCGACGGAACATGGAGTCACATGAGTCTTCAAAGGAGGAAGATGTCATTGAGCTGATTTGGAATAAAGGTCTGTGAAGGAAGGACTATTATTCAGGATTTTATCTAGGGGTATCCGAACAATATATGGGATCAAAATCTTCAAAATAAGATTGGGAATCTGAATGGTAGTTTGGATCTAAATTAGAAGAAGAGGATTTAGTGAAACCCAAATAATAATTTGGAGCAGAAGAATCAAAACCATACCACCGATTATGAGATGAAGGTGGGGAATAGAGGTACCGAATGGGTCCTCTAGCATGAAGAACCAAATGAGGTTTAGTTGTAATGGGAATATTTTTATTTGAATTCCTAAACCTAGGTTTTTATTGTTGTAAATGTGAGAAAACAGGTGATAGTCAATCATTATTGGTGTCATTTAGGTGGGAATTCCTAGACCTAGATAGAGTGATGGAACTCCTTTAAAGGAAAGCGAGTGACATGTCAATTTAAGGAAGCATAATGACAACCAACTAGACATTGCGTAAGTATGGAGATGCGTGCATGATTTTCTAAAGTTGGTCTAAGGAAAATAGACATTGTGATGATGTAATCTCGATGAGATCAAAAATGATTGTCCTAGAAAACAATTTTTCTAGATGAATAATCACAAGGAACAATCATACAAGTGTGAAACATAAAGCCAATCAAAATGAAATACACCCTATGAAAATGTGTTCAACACAATGTCAATATTTACAACAAGCTCAAAATGAACAAGGCGTAAATATTAACAAAGGGTAGATGTGACTCCCAACCAAAGGATACCTTGACAAGTTTAACAACCAACAAGGCCTAAATGTTAAAGGGAAAGGTTTACAAATGTAATCCATATAACCACACCAATTGGACACGTCTATTAAGCTTCGAGAGAAGTGAGATATTAGTGTCAAAGTGGTATTAAAACGACACAAACAAAGAAAGCGACACATTTCAAAATTTTGGACAATGTTTGAAATCAAACTAAGTCAAAGTAAACTAAGGATGTGTTAAAAGGTCGGTAGTGTAATGCCATAATGCGGACACTTAGATCATGTTTACGAGAAACGTGACATAATTATCTTAGTTGCGTCAAGACAATACAAACAAGGTAACATGTCAAAGGGAGATAAAATGATGAATCAATCCTTATTAAGATGAAGATCCCGAGGTGGGTATCAAGATCACAAAGGCTACTAATGATATAAATATGTCTCCACACACTTTATACATTTAACTAACCCAACCGAAAATATGGATGGGTGTAAACGAAAAAAAAATGGCGAAACAATCGATTGATAACGCAAAGGAGTCACTCCTCTTCTAATTAAAAAAGTTTCAAAATAAAGTGAAGGAAGTAGATCAAATGGGGGTAAAAACGGTGGCCTCAATTCGCAAAGTTTCGCCTTACCTTAGGGTAAGTGAAATTAACACATCACATGTTTTGTGGTGAATAATGGCTCAAACATCGTACCATTTTGAAATAGTCAAAGTGGGCTCCTGGCCAAAGTATATTTTCGTAGGTGGTTCTCTTGTCCTAGGTGTTATAAAGTCTTCTAAGAGAAGGCATGATTTACCCAAAAAGTTGCAATGACTAATTTAGGAGTATCTCAGCTTTACCCCCTTCAAGTACGGTGGGCACTAATTGTATCCATTGTGTACTCTTGCCAGGGTCACCATACGGACAACTTTGTAATAATAACTCACAAGGAAAAATAGTCAAGTAGGTAGTGCAGAGAACTTCCCGTTTCATCCACAAGGTTACCTCTTGCGTGGACTACTTCGGCATTCATGGTACCAACCTCATTGTTGTATTCCGAAGGAATTATACCAAAGGGGTTATGTTCTGTTTAGCGAAGAGGGATGTACCCTTTTCCGAAACTCGTAAAACAATGATTTGAATATGGTGTGTTTTTTATCTTTTTAATTTAAATGTGGTTTTAAGTGGCACACCATTTGGTGACCTGCAAGAAACACGTGCATTAGATGTTTTGTGTTTTTTTATGTCTCCTTTCTTTGACAAATGATTTTGGTCCTACATACCAAGGTTAGTAATTTTCCAAAATGTCATATAAAGGAGATAAGATGTTGTTTTTCATTTCTCAGATCATCCTAAGACACAAGGAAAGAGCATACGCAATAAGGTATCTTACTCAAATTTGTAATAAATGGAAAATTCCTAAGTAAAATGTTAAAATAAGTTCCTTTTATACAACTTTGAAAGCTAATTAAACTATTTTGCAAGTATGAAGAAAGTGGTGAAATGTTTTGATTCCTAGGATCACCTAGAAAGGTGGGAGGGAAGAGTATACGCATTTCAAACCTTCATAAATAAAGATGCAAAGATTTTTTATTAGTATAAAAAAACTTATTGCAAAGAAAACCTATAAACCACCTTACATGTTAGAACCTCAGAAGAGTAAAAAACAAAAAAATTGAAAAAATCTAGAAATCCAATTTTTGCACTTTTTTAACAGCTTTTACTAATTTGCATTTTTGGAGGTCTCGGGGCATTTTGGAAGTTTTGTGATGGAATTAAGAATACCATAGGTATCTTACTTTTGAAGTTCCCTCACAAATTATGCTTCGTTATCTTTTTGACACCTATTCAAACTCTAAAAATGGGTTAACGAGTCAAAAGATATGATCAAAACAAGGAGTACTAAAAATAAAATGAATGAATCCGGACTACACAAAGACACCTGCGCATCCAAAATGACGCCTACATGCCAAGCCAATGGAGACACTCCCTAACCAACATAGATACGTGCAAGGTAAAAATGTTAACACCTACACGATATTTTTCGATATGTATGCTAGGGTTTCGACGTGGATGCGCCTAACTCAATGGATACACCTACAAAATAAAATTAGTAAAATCCATAGTATACCAAAAAACACATGACGTGTCGAAATACAAATATGCTTGCAACTTGATGTGGATGCTTAGGTTTCAACAGAGACACGTCCAAGCATAAAACAAAAAGTTTCAAATTTTTACACAGTGAGGTGATTTACATAGACACGTCTAGAGAGACAGAGATTCCGACCCACCAATGGAGACACGTGCACATCCCTACAGAGAAATAATTTGCTAATGATGAGGATAACCAGATAGGTGTGTGCCTATTCTCACAGGGACACTGGGGTTTCGATGTGGATGTGCCCCTTTACGACACAAATGCATGCCTGTGAAAACCCGCAAAACCCACAATTTTTCAAATTTTCAAGAGCAAACATGTTAGTTGTTTGTCAACGTGCCCTATTTCTATATCAAACCCACAAAATACATGCAAATGAAGCTCATTTATCTAGTGTTAGAAACTGAAATGAGGAAATAACAAGTGATTTGATCCAAAAAATATGAAAATGAACTTTGAAGAACTCAAAAGACCTCCATTACTGGAGGATGGACATAACTGTCCCACCAGGCATGCCAAATGTGTTCAATGAAAGGTTTTGCAAATATCTATGGATATGGGGAAAACCCCAAATCTTTGTGCAAAACCCCGAATGGACCATCGATAAGAAATGAGCAAGGAATCTTATTTGTAAACATTTAAACTTGAAATAAATAAGAAAACTAGCAAATATCATTATCCTCTATTCTTGAAATCTTGATAAAATGTGCCTAATAAGGATCTAAGCAATTAGTTTTGTTGTTTACTCCATGAGGGTGAATGAATCTCACTAAATGGCTACATGGAAAAGTTTAGCTATTCCATTACTAACCTAACATGGGTGAAAGATGAATCTATTTTAATGGAGGATAGCCAAGATCAAATACCTATTAGATTAGCTAATGCAAATGAGCTCTTAAGCTTTCTTAGGCTTGTTTTGGATTTGTTTTATGTAAAGTTGTAAGTTGAATGGGTACGCTTTGCGTTGTACTTATAGTTTTTCACTTGGGAGAGTTTGGAATTTAGGTGCATGTGGGACTAAAGATCAAAAATCACTTTTAGATTAGATTAGGATAAACATGATTTAGGCTTAGATAAGTTTTGTTTCAGCTAGTTAACTAAGGTTTAGGAAACGTAAAATTTATTATAAAATTTTTAGAGACTTAGTGAGAGTTGGGAGGGGTCTAGGTAACCAATTTTGACTGATAGATATCCTACAAAGATAATAGAAGTGTTTTAGAGAGAATTAGGGAGGTTACGAATGGTGGAAGAAGGAATGTTTAGCTAATAAGATAGATATTATATAGACAAGTTTATTATAGGAGGAATATGACTAAGAAAGTACCGTGAATGGGAATCCGAGAGTGGAGTGAAGAAGGGGAATTAATGAAGTGTTGTCAATTGGTTGAAGGGGAGAAAATGCTAAGTGTAAGCATATTTTAGGTGTCTACAGATATACTTCTTCCGAAAGTACTTGAATGTTTTTAAATTCCTAAATCAGCTATGGAAAAGAATGATACAACACACATGACCACTTGGATGCATAGGGTAGGCTTGAAAAGGGGAGATTGATCTGGAGGAGGACTCTAGAGGACAAAAAATGAATTTTTTTAACACCGAGATCTGTGATCATGCTTGAAAAAATGAAATTCTCATGTTGCAAATTTACATGAAAAAGGAGGACAAGCTGATATTATCTATACAAAAATTTAAAAATAGATAAGAACCAACTTTAATGTGAAATCCATGGCAGCCACACATGAAACAAAAACTATAGCTCCAAAACCTAGCAATGGTGGACTAGAGAAAATTCAAGCTAGGGCATCCGCAAGAAAAATGTTAGTAGAGTCAACCTGAATGTTGTTAGCAAATTTTACCCATTAATAATGTGGATGGGTGAGGCTTGTAATATTTTAATTATTATCATTTGGATTTGTGGGAATACTCTTCATGTTGTTTGAGACAATTAAATTTTGTATGTTATGAGATGAAGATAATAATACATGTGACAAACAAGACAAAAATAACCTTTAACCCAAAATGCAAAAGTTGTTTTTTACCTTAATATCTGCATACAATCTATACACTCACCTCAAAGTTTTCTAAAAGAGATATTTCACAAGGTTATTTTTGCAAAAGGTAGAGTCAAAGCTGAGTTGACATATCAAACTTTGGGAAAAATAAACCACGCATATTTATTTTGAACCATATAACTAATTATAGCTTTCTTATTTTAAAGAAAATTCTATTCACTTGCAAAAAGAAAGTATATTGCGCACGTGAGTGCAAGAGTGGCTAATATTGGATTTGTCCCCAATTAGATGAGTCAAATTGAGGATGAGAGTTATAATTTTAGAGCAAGTGGAGTTAACTCCTTGTGTTATTTTGCTATATGTAGTTGGATTTTTGTCGGCTAAAATGGAAATTATTCATTCAGTGATACATATGCTATGCAGAATTTTGTACTTTTACACCTTGTTAAATTAATACAAAGACTGATTTTTCACAAATTATAACTTCATGAAGCATGTTACAGTAGGTATGTGGTATATTTTAGTGAATATTATCTTTCATTTTCATGCCCATAACCTTCAATCACCTCCATTAAGATGTTTTTAGTTCTACATATCATTTAAGTTAATGTTAACACCTTCTATGAGTCTAAGATGCATCAAACTACATTTGAAGTGAATTTCATCAGTCTTTTAGTAATCGATCAAGTGAGTTTCGTGTAGTCATAGGTCCTAATTTTTAGTGTATCACTTAATTTACTTTCTTTCATTAAGTTCTTGTTTATTTCTCTCCCTTAACGCTCGTCATAGAATTATTTCAGGTCTTCTATCCTAGGAACGAACCCTCTTTGGAGGTTCTCCTCAATTCGATTCACCCAAAACATAAAGGAGTTCCCATTTTTGGATATCACAAGAAATAAGTTGGGAGAGGGGTGAATTAGTGTAGATCAGTTTTTCAACCTTTAAACCTTCATTATTATAACAAATATCAAACCATAAGCAAATTAGAGTGCATGCAAGAAGAAAAGTACACAAGAAACCAAATTTATGGTGGGAATCCCTTAGAGGGAGAAAAAAATTGAAATAGAAATATCTATTGAGGTAAACACATTCCAAAGTGTTACAATGATCTCAACTTGTTTGAGAACCCACTCAAACTATGAAGCACCAACTTCTATGTTTTTCCTAGAACCCACTAAACTAATTTAGCAAGCTATAATTTGCAAGGATCTCTTACCCCTATAACCCAAGCACCCACTTAGGAAACAAACACAATAAAAATATTTTAACTTGATCATTTAGATAATTTTTTTCTTACTCGATCGATCATTATCCCTTTGTCTCTTCATTCAACACAACACCATTCACATACTATATCACTATCATCCTGATTATATGATTTGCAGATTCTATTGTAGAGTAATTAGGTTCTTGTTTTGTATCCCTTTCCTCTCATTTTCATAGAATCTTGAGACCTTCCATTCTCTTAATTTCCCAGTTTCTTAGCATTATCTCATCACAATTCACAAAACATCAATCATTCTATGTAGGTCTTCATCAATAAAGTATTCCCTATTTTACATTCACTTATCTATCCTCATCTTTCTACTCAACTTTAGCTTCATACTTAAGTACATAGCCTCTACTTCATACAAATATTTTTATCTAATTTTCTACAATTCTTACTTTTGTTTTCATCATATTGTTGTCTTTTATTCACAATCGAACCTTTCTCATCGCTTTTCATTTCTCAACACCAACTCCATGTTCTCTACCACCATGCTTATATCTCTCCACACTTATATTCTTAATTATTTCATACTTATTAACATCCAAAAATATTCAAATCACAAACATTTCAAATTTAGTATGTGGAATATTTGTATGTATCTTCAACTACATAAATGTTTCCCGTATTTTGCTTTTTACGCAATGAATCTTCATATTCTAGGTTCGGGCTTTATAAGTTCTTGTAACTATCTGATATTTTTGGTCATCCTTATGAACAAGCTAAAAAAGAAAACTTAATTATAAACCTCTCACTTTTCCTTGATATAATCTCATGCTTGAAATTTTATCATGATTTGACTATTTTGAGTAGAATTACAATCACAAGTACCTATCAAGCCAAGTTTTCTCTCTTTCTCTTTCAAACAAATAATGAGCTTAAAATAAGTATTAGAATATTGTTGTTACACATTTAAAAATGTTACAACACATCTACACACCACAAATTAGTTAACAAAGCTCATTGTTAATCTTTGAAGTATTTGTGAAGAATGATTCTATGAAGGAGTTATCAATTTGATGAAGAAATGCATGACCTCGCTTTGATATAGCCATGAACAACCACTATCATAAGAGTTATTCTTCTCCAAATGAGATTTCAAACACATTAAGAATGAATTAGTTGCGTATGGTCATTTTGATGCATTGTAAGAAGATTTTAAGGTCAAAGAATCAAGTATTTTCCATTTGAATAACTTTTCTCTCCATGTTCTATCCCTAGAAATGTTTTTGAAGCAAAATGTCATGAAAATATCTATCAATTAGAGATGAGGTTGTAAAAATATATTTTTAATTGTTTGTATGATCTAGATATAGAAATATTTGATGTTATAAGATTTTTGTGGTATAAATTTCAAGATTTGACCAAAGATTTCCTTTAGACCCTAGAACTAGGGTTTTTCTGTAGAGTAAGTCCGAGAGGCTTTGAACTTGAATTACCTGATTATTTATTGTTGTAATTTAAATTTTTTATCTCTTATAATCCCGTGGAAGTGATTTATAAGTTTTCCAAAAATTTATAGGATTTAACATCTTCAATTTTTATCTCAAACTCCATATACATTGTATAGTGATTCAAGGATGACTATTCAAATACTTGGCAGAAAAAGAGACCTAGGAAACTACCTTGACTAATCCTTTGGGTACTTTGAAGGAGATCTTGACACATCACATACCATTTTTCTCCAGCCCAAAAATTATATTATTACAACCTTTGAGAATCATCTTAACAGTTCATACCTCAATCATGCTTGGGTAGAATAAGATGATTTTTTAAGCTTCAAATATATAACACACACTTGCTCAATATTGGAGAAATTTTGGATTTTAAATCATGCATAAGTAACATGGATAGATAATATTCTCACTTTTACTATCATAATTTGATCCCAGATAATTATTCAAGACTATTATGTTTCACCACTCACCTCTAGACCCTTCAGTTGCACACCTTGAAAGACCTTGTATTGATTCTAAATAACTTGAAGAACCTTGACACCTCAAGGACCACAGAAAAATAATTAATATAACATGAAATAAATTGGATAAGCTCATAAACAATATTTGAAGACAACCAACCAACATTTATCATTTCTTTCTTGGGAAATTTCTAGACAGAGAAAAATGAGGCTAGAAAAGTTATAATTTATTTTAAACTTATCAATTTTCGATGAAACATTTTGCAACCCTTCAATTTTGGATTTATATCAAAAAAATCATTCTATGATTTATCTGAAGGAGAAAATATTATTTTTCTTAACACATAAGAAGCTAGAATCCTCAAAATGTATTTTCCAAAGAGGTTGTTTAAGAAAAACTCAAATAACTAAAAATAACAATTAATAAATTTGATGAAATTTGACCGGAGAATTCCAATAAACCCATATACACATTCCTAGTATTTTTTGTGATAGGTTTTCCTTTGAAGTTCTAACCAATCTCATTTGAAAGCAAGAATAATTGAGTTCCCAAGAGCAACTTTCGCTAACTTTTAAAAGTTTCGTTTATGAGCTATAATAAGCATTATTTTCACTCAAATATGCCTTGGAAAAATTACTATAAGAATTCCATGCTCTCATGGTATTTTCATGACATGTACTAGCCTTTCATACCTCATCAAAGTGCAAGAAATAGGCCTAAATAAGCTAGTTTAAACCGAGACTTTCTTCAACTGACTTTATACTCACTTTAGAAGCTTACTATCATGCTTAAATCATTATACCTAAGTTATAACGAATATGAGGTAACCATTCCTACCATTTCCATGCTTCCACTAGATTCCTTCCCGATCAAGAAATCCTCCGTAACACTAAGACCATCCCGAACTTCACTTTTGACTTCTTTTCCATCAATGCCACTTGACATAAATGACAACACCAATAACCAAGGTTCAAAACACTCCCATTTTTTCATTGATGGAAACCTATAAGTTTTGATGGAAAACACTTGCATACCTAGTTTTTGGATGTATACTTTGTATCTCTCCCCCTTTGACATCATTGAATAATGGTTATTGACCACTTGAAATCAACAAATGATATTTAAGGAAAAGAAAACATGAGCAATTAATCTTACCTATCCACAAACTCCCCCTTAGATGATGTTTCACTTTCCTGACTCTTGTTCCTTCCTTGAACTCCCCCTGAACACAAGCACTCTTCCTTTGTAGTTAATTATTTTATCTCACCATGAGCAATAATTCTTATTGTAATAGCAACATGCCTACACTGTTACCAAGAAAAATATACTTCTATAGGGCTCTAAAAACTTGTTCTTACACCTACAGGTAATCATGACCTCAATACTTCAATGGTTTACGTAATAATCACCATATATTGTCACAAAATTGTCCTTAGATTATACCTGGTCTTCAAACTCCTTGATACTAAACATAGTTGATGAACTCACTTACACTAGAAATACACCCTTTTAAGTTGATTACTTTGTTTTCCATGCTTCTCTAGTTTCTTCTTTGCTAAATAATGGGAAATTTTGGCTCCCCCTACCTACATACTAATCTTAAGCACACCGTAGGTCTAGCTTGACTTATTTTAACACCTTAATTACTTTAGTAGAATTTATGGGTAACACAATATCTTGGTGAAGAAGATATCTTCCTTAGACTTTAGATAAAACTTTACATACATCTCATATCATGACACATTTATTTGCATACTTTTAAGCCTCCATCAAAACCAGGACTCGACTTTGTTACATTGTCACAAATCTCAATAAGAAACACATATACCCTTGATTTTTTTACCATGCATTACAAGATTCATGGATTAGTAGACCTTGTAAGATCCAAACAAGGAAATTCAATATATGAATCAAGATTTCTTAACTTCTACATTTTATGGAAAACTCAGTAAAGTATTTAATCGAGATTAATTTTACATTTTATAGATCTTAAAATTTGTCAAGAAAACCTTTAAAGATCTACATACCTCCACCCCGGGAGAAAACATTCATCATGACCTAGGTGAGATATAGCTTGTAATCTCTGGAAACTATCTTCAATCATCCTTTTCTTTTCATTGTCTCTCTGCTATGCATGGTCCTTTTGATACATTCAACTATACTTCAACTATAACATCTTGAAATAGATCTACTAACCGCTACTCTAAAACATTTCAACAAGCATGTAGCTCTTCATTTCGTACTTCTTGTGCACACCTTAACAATTATGAAACCATGTTGAATATTTCTTGTCCATAAGAGAACTTGAACCTTTGAGTTCTAAAGTCCTTAACCTTATACCTTTACAATCACTTTTGATATATTTGGACACAATATTTTAGGATATCATTCTCGACAAACCGAGGATGATCACACTTCATAGACTCATTTTCTCTCATTCACTTATACTTTGTTAGCTAAGTCACTTTTGATATTTGTGGACACGTCATTCACTTATTTTTCATAGATCCTCTTTCCCGTGCACATCCTGTCACCACCTTTGTTATCTTAGAAATTCTTCCGGGTCCTCTTAGGTCACAATATGGTTTTGAAAATAAAAACTTATATCACTTGTAGAGCATCTTTCCCGATCAAGTTCAAAAATCATGACTCTAAGTAAGTACAAAACATGTGGCATAGTCTTTTCTAGGCCACCGTACTTCAAACAACTTTTCAATATCATCTTATCAATACTTGTAGCAAGTTTTCTTCATATTTGTTTACTATTCGATGTATCATTCCTCATTCATACCATAGTTTTAGTACCTCTCAGTATGACACCTATAGATTACAATTTTTTTATGCTTCACATTCATTTAATCTATTCAATCCATCAACATTATTTACCACACAAACTTTATCCTTCAAGTTCACTAGGACATTTACCATTTTACATGATAATCCTTACAGGTGAATTTGAAGAAGAAATACATATTCTTTCAAGATCAAATAGGCAAAACATATCTCCTTTACCACCGAAAGGTTCCTCTTAAACTCATATATTCCAACTAGACTCTTGCCAACTTTTGAGATACAAGTAAGGGTATAAGATACCATCACATGATAGTGACATAACTATTTAGCTCCAATAACCTTACCAATAAAACCTAAGATAATATAGTGAGAAACATAAAGAAGCCATGGTGCATTTCCTGGAAAAACCAACACATTCCATTAAAGACATAGAATACTAGACTTAAAGACTATATATTCATAACTTTGAACCCAGATGATGCACATAAAACTTCATGAGAGTACTAGAACATACTTCAAAAACCTTGAGGACTAAGATGAATGCAATAGGAAATTTCATGAGATAAATTCATACTCTCCCCTAGATGAGTAGCATTAATTTATTCTTTCATGACCTTACTTGACACCTGTGGCCATTAAACCTTGTGAAATTTGCACAAATATCATATCTAAGACTCAATATTTGAGAGATGATACCCAACTTAGCTAGAAAGACACAAATCATCGATGAAGAAAAACCACGAGAGACTCGTAGAGATTCATGAACAAATGGTGAAGGAGGTCCTTTTGATTATCTTGTTACAATCTTTTAGACTCAAACTAAGACATAACTGATTTCAATATTTTTACACAAGAGAACCCAAACAACACCTTGACATATCATATGATTACATACCTTATGCATTATGAATGAAGACTAATTCATACTCCAATGCTTCATTTAAGTCAATATGTATCCTAGAAGCTTAGAGAAATCATGATGTGAGCCTTGAATCATATCTAAATAGCATGAAGACATCATAACAACATTATGACTCCACTTTCCCTTTCTTTATCCTCATAAGCTTCCCCTGGCCTTCTTGGTTACAATTCTTGGAGTAATAACTTCCTTTCCTAAGTTTTAATTTTATGTTTAAGTTCCTGATAAGCATAGTTCATACACCTATTCTACCACTACTTGAGGTATAATTTCTTCAGTTTTGTATTCAATCTACTATCATGTTTCATGATTTTTTCAACACTTGTTAATATATCATGTGAACCAATTTCTCTTGGCACCGTGTTATCCGGATGTGCATCTTAATGATCTTCCCATGTTACCGTCTTTCCAAGCTCTCGCATTCTTGGCTGATTTTGTATGAGTGTGTTTGATTTCATATTTTCTCTTGTAAATGAGCTTCCTCTTGAGACAATGTCTTGAAAAGTGTCCAACTTTGTTGCACTTGAAGAAAACTAATTTACTCCTGTCTCTAGGTGTATTTTTTTTCCATTATTATTTAATTGGTTCCTCAAGGAGTATTTTTTGTGTGACCCTTCTCATGATAATTAAAAATAATCTTTTCTTTTCATACCTATTTATACAGTATCTATATAGATGATCTTTATCTATCTTTCTCAAACAGTCTCTAGCTCTATGTCTAAAATCATAGCATGAAAAATAATATCCATTAAATTTTCTCTCATACCTGGATGCATTTGGTTTTCTAAATCTTCTTGTGTTTATCTTCTTGGTTTGATTATTATTTATTTTCTTACTCGAAAAACCTTTTCTTCTTCCTTATTCTCTGAATGGCTTGATTTAGGATTCAAATCTATTTTATTTTCTTGTGTCACTTCTTCTCGATAATATTCAAATCTGCACTTAATTTTTCACACTCTTCAGTCTTTTCTTGGATGGATGCTTGACAAGAGTTACATTTTATTTCACTAGAAAGTATTTTGAATCTGGTTTGTGACTTGAATCAATTCATTTTTAGGGTCTTTACTTCCTCTTCCAGTTTCAGGTAGTCATTCTATTTTCCTTTCAGAGCTCTTGAAATATTTTCCACAAGAGTAGCTACTTCATTTAATTCTTTATAATGATGAGATTCTATGTGCTTAATCTCATTGTTCATACCTTCTATCATATATTGATAAATATCATAATTTCTCTTCAATATTTATTCAGCCAAATAACCCATGTTTGTGATATTAGGATCACAATCAAGTTGTTTAGATTAACTTAGAAGGACCAGGTTACGATACGAATTGTTAGATATCACAAGCACTGAGAATGGGAGGTGAATCAATGCAGAACAATTTTTCAATCTTTAAACCTTCTTGATTATAACCAAAATCAAACCATGAAAAAATTAGATTGCATGCAAGAAGACAAGTACACAAGACACCAAATTTATGGTGGGAAACCCTTAGAGGGAGAAAACCCACTGAAATCAAAATCTCTATTTAGGAACACCCATTCCAAAGTATTACAATGATCTCAACTTGTTTGAGCACCCACTCAAACTATGAAGCACCCATTCGTATTTTACCTAGGACACACTAGACTTATTTAGCAAGCAATAAATTGTAAGGAGATCCTACCCCAATGTAACCCAAACACCCACTTAGGAAATAAACACAATAACAATATTACACATTGATCATTTATCTACATGTTTTTTACTCAAAAAAATGTGATCCCTTTCTGGATCTTAATTCAACACAACACCATTCACATCCTATATCACTATCATCCCGATTATATGATTTGTAGTTCTGTTGAAGAGTAATTAGGTCATTGTTTTGTACCCCTGTCTTCTCATGTTCATAGAATCTTCATACCTTCCCTTTTCTTAACCTCCTACTTCTTCATTTCTTAGCATTATTTCATCACAATTCACAAAATATCAATAATTATATGTCACTCTTCATTAGTACATTATTCCTTATTTTAAATTCACTTCTCTATCCCGATCATTAAACTATGCTTTATCTTGATACTTATGTACATGGCCTCTACTTCATACAAATATTTTTATCTAATTTTATACAACTCTTACTATTTATTTCCTCCAAGCCCCTTCTATTGTGTCATAGTCACATTCTTGTCTTTCATTCACAATCATACCTTGTTCATCAATGTTTCATCTTCTCAACACCCACCGCATGTTCTCTACCACTATGCTTATATCTCTCCACACTTATCTTCTTAATTATCGCATTATTCGTAACATCCAAATCTCTTAAAATGACTAAATTTTCAAATTTAGTATTTGGAATCCTTGTTTATCTCTTCAACTACAAAAATGTTTCATATCATTTGATTTGCATGCATAATGGATCTTCATATTGTAGGTTCGAGGTACATAAGTTATTTTAACAAGATGAGATTCTTGGTCTTCCTTGTGGAAAAGAGAAATAATCAAATTTAATTATAACCCTCTCAATTTCCCTTGATATCATTTATGGCTTGGACGTTTATCAGCCATTTCACTATTTTGAGTACACTTACAATCACAAGTACCTATCAACCCAAGCTTACTCTATTTAACTTTCACAAATATGATGAGCTTCAGTATCGTTGCTATAATTTTTTTTCAGACTTTGAAAAACATTTCAACACATATGCACACCACACATTAGTTAATATATCTCAATGTTAATTGTTAAAGTATTTGTGAAGACGGATTCTACAAAGGAGATATCAATTTGAGGAGTAAATGCATGACCCCGCTCGATATAGTTATGAACAACCATTATCATAAGATTTATTCTTATCCAAATAAGATTTGGAACACACTAAGCGGGAATTGGTTGCTTATGCTCATTTGGATACCTTGTAAGAATATTTTAATGTCAAACAATCGAGTATTTTGCATTTGAATAGATTTTCCCTTTGGTACTATCCTCGATAAATGTTTTTGAAGAAAACTATCATGAAAATGTTTCTCAATTTGAGATGTGGCTGTCCAAGTTTTTTTGCAAATGATTTTTATTCTCTGGAAAGAGAAATATTTTATTTTTTTAATATTTTTCACGGAATAAATTTAAGGATTTGACAAAATATTTCCTCTAGTCCCTAGAACTAGGGTTTTACTGCAGAGTAAGCCCAATAGGCTTTGAACTTCAGTTAAATAAGTATTTATTATTGGAAAATGAATTTATTCAGATCTTGTAATCCTGTGGAAGTGAGTTATACATTTTCTAAACATTCAAAGGATTTAACATCTTCAATTTTTATCTCAAACTCTATCTCTGCAATGTATACTGATTGAAGGATGACTGTTCAAATACTTGGCAAACAAAAACATTTAGGAAAATCATTTGAATAACCATCCTGGGTACCTTGAAGGAGATCATGAGACATCACATACCATTTTTAGAGCCCAAACAATATATTATTACAACCTTTTAGAATCATCTTAATAGTTCAGACCTCAATCATGCTTGGGTGGACTAAGAGACTTTTTATGAGCTAAAAATATCTAACACACACTTCCTCAAAGTAATGGGACCTTGATTGGTTATAAATCATGCATAAGTAACATGGATATACAATAGTAACCATTATTACTATCATAAATTTATCCCATAGAATGATTTAATACTATCATGTTTCACCACTCACTTGTAGACCTTTTACCTACACACCTTAAAAGGCATTGTATTGATTCTAACTAACTTTAAGAACCCTGAAACCTCAAGGAAAATGGAAAAATAATTTATATATCATGAAATACATTGAATAATATGATACAAGTGATTTTAAGGCAACCAACCAATTTTTTTCATTTTTGACTTGGGAAACCGCTCAGAGAGTAAAAACGAGGCTAGAAATATGATCATAACTTCTATGAAAATTATCCATTTTCCCAAAGAAATTTTGAAACCCCTTAGGCTGAGATTTATTTCAAAAAATAACTTCTATGATTTATCTAAAGGAGACACCCTATTTTTTCTTTTCCCCGAGAAGCTAGAAGCCTCAAAATGCATTTTCTAAAGAGGTTGTTATAGAAAACTCAAATAACAAAAATCCCCATTATAGAATCAGATGAAATTTGACTTGGAGCATTAAAATATACCCCTAATTACATTTCAATGTAGTTTTATAGCATATTTTTTCCTATGAATTTCTAACGAGTCTCATTTTATAAGCAAGAACATATGAGTTCCCAATAGCAACTTTGGCTAACTTTTGTACTTTTCCTTCAGGACAAAGAATTAGATTTATTTTTCTCAAATATGTCATGGAAAACATTACTAGAATAATTCCATGCTCTCATTGTATTTTCATGACTGTACCAGCCTTTCATACCTCATCAGGAAAAAGAAATAGGCTTAAATGGGTTAGTTTGAACTAAGAATTTCATCAACTGACCTGATATTCATTGTAGAACCTTATTATAATGCTTACATGATCATAACTGATCTATACCACATCTAAACTAGCCATTCCTACAATTTTCATGCTTCCAATGGACTCCTACATCACTAACCAAGCGCAGAGCACCGAGACCATCCCGAACTTCACCTTATAGGGTCTCACTTCACCTTTCACTATTTTTCCATCAATGTCACTTGAAATCAATGAAAACACCAATGACCAGGGTTCAACACACATTGTATCGATGAATTTTGGAGTATCTTACTCTTTATCATCTAGGGTGCACTTTGGATGAGATAAATTTCTTTGGCATGCCTAGTGGAACCATGAACCAAATTCTTGCGTTATTATCAACATTCAAATGAAGATAGTGTTTTCTCATGTCTATGCCTAAAATTTAGTTACTCCAAATTAACAACCTTGTATATTTTGAGCAGTAGTTATCAGCACTTAGGAGGACATAAAAGTATATTTAAGAGTTTTAATCAGCTAAGAGGCACTCAACCAATATGAAATTCATGTTGCTTTTACTATTTTGGATGAATATTTTAACAAATCAAAAATATTACAAAGAGAATTGGCTAGTTCTAGGAATAAATAATTTCATATTTCTTCATGATTCTTGCCCGTAGTGAACAGAAGGTCATCAATAAGAACAGTTTCTTTAGAATTCTATCAATTACATATTAATTTCATTGTTAGAAGAGGAAGGATTAGGAATAATAAAAACCTTACAACAAGCATAATATCTATATTCCTTTAACTCATAACTTTTTTATTCAAATTTTTTTCTTTGCAATGGCTAGAAATCAGCCTTTTCTAGCCTTCACAAATTTTATTCCTTTGTAAAAAAAAATTATCATGACCTACTAACTACTACCTTGAAAAGGCTTCCTATTTCACTAGTGAAGACCAAACCAATCTTGAACATATTAGAAATTTCTACCTTATGTTATGTTCATTATGTTAATCAAGAGGATGTTTCCTTGAGATTACTTATTTCATATTTTAAAAGTCACACCCTTCAATGGTATATAAGTTTGACAATATGATAAATTACTACAAGGGATGTATTAGGGGAAGCCTTGTGTAAATAGTTCGAGGAAAAATTTGACCATTTATCCCTCATTCAACAACTTAAAACAATTAAATCATCACCCCATGAATTCATTGCAAACTTACATTTGAGATTTACAAGAACTTGGGAAAGTATACTATAAGAAGTTAATCCTTGATTGAACATGCATTTTTTTATTACTAGCATGCATTAAATAGTGATATTTTTTTATGGTTCAATCAATGGGTGGTGTAACACTTCTTGCATCTTTTACATATCTATAAGAGAAAAAAAAAAATTATGCAAGGTAGTAAATAAGACCCTATACGTTTTCAAGGTCTAGCTTATATACTTCCATTTAAAAAGCCACCACTACTTCTAACAGTTCAATCCAATGACATAGATGACTTAAAGGGTCTATTCTCGAATATGTCAAACAAGATAGTGCATCACAAAAGGAATCAATTTAAATAAAATAGACAATATCAACCACCTTGTTAGCCCTATAAAAATTTTATTTGTCACGCTCAAGGTTATAGACTTCCATATCAAGATAAAGGATCCATTATAAAAGCAAAATCACTTACTGATTTCTAATCCAAAAGATGCTTCAATTTATAGACCATTACTTCTAGTGCAACCCTAAAATAACATGTTGTCGGATCATAATTTTCATCATAATTATCCAAATTCATCCTTGTAAATGGTGCCACATGGTTATCATATGCCACATATGACTCAAGAGGAAGAATATTTTCAGGTTTAATAGAGTGCTTATCTTGCATCAGAAGGAGATCCAAATTTTATGTAGGGGCATCCAGGATGTACAATAGTAAATTTCTAAGTTCTTGCTCATGTTACTCTAAATCATAAAGTTAGATCTAATGAGAGAGATGAGTTTTTGCAATTACTACTAGGTAGAGAAAAAGAGAAATGGATGCAACTATAGGTGATCAAACTATTGTACCAACTCAAGAAAATCATAATATTACTACGAGGTAAGATTCCTTTTTCACCTCAACTCCAAGACAAATTTGTTGTTTCAAAAGATCAATATAAGGTAGGATATATCTCATTTAATATTATTTATCTTATTAAGAAATCACATGTTACGATGAGTATGTGGGACACATTATCCATTTTGGGAAAAATATTTGCTTGTTAAAGAACTTACTATCCATTTTTTCCCTACAGAGAAAATGGAAAACATGACCTTTCACATGATAAAATGGAAGCATTCATTTAGTCATGGGAGCTTGCATTTTGGAGCTTGTATTTTGGAGTACGATTAATAATTTGAAGCAGGATAAGAAAGTTGAGAGAATTTTGGGAAAAGAACAATCTCTCAAGTCTGAAATTTAGAATTTAGAGCTGAGGCCTTTTAGAAATGGGAGAAGCCAAAAATGGGAAAAAGCCCAAAATCGAGAAAGTCTCAAGTCTAAATTTCAAACTTTAGGATTTCAAAGTTTTTGATATCTTGGTGAGCATTAGAAGGTGAACAGTGCCTCAGGCCTGAAAAGAAAAATGTCTGAAACCCCAAAAGTCTAAAATTTGTGAGTTTCAGTGTTTCATAGTTTCAGAGAAAGGAAATGACCGAGGAAAATATGTGGAAAAATATCAAAATTCTGAAAAGTCAAAGTCGGGAAGGGTTTGTATTTTGGAGGTAAAACTTATTTTGGGGTCAATGCAGAGGTATTTTGGAATTTTAGAGGACCTTCTTTTAGAGTTTTGTTTCGGGGTTCAAGCAACAAGAAGGTTTGAAAGGAAAAAAATTATGAAGTTTTGAATGTCCAAAATTTCAGACTTTAGACTTTCGAGGATTTTAGAGTTTTCAAGCACTCAAGAAGATGAACAAAGAACTTAACCTCTAAAGTTGAAATGTTCAAAATTCTGAATTTTGGAATTTAGGAGGTTACATAGATTTTGGACTCCAAAAAAGGAAGATCAAGAACTCACATTTTTGTAGAATGACACCCCAACCTTCAGATGGCCATAACTTTTGACTGGGAGCTCAGATTTGCACAAGAAAGGAATTTTTGGAAAGCTCACATGGTCCTCTACACAAGTGTTATGATATATTAAAGTTATTAGGACCAAATTCTTCCAAATTAATAAATACATTCTGCCATTGAATGAAGCAGTTGAAGGTGAAATCTCAATCAACATCTAGGGAAAAACATGCATATCTTCCAATGCACTTATCCATTACTTGCAAATCCATAGTCATTGGAAATATGATTTGAGGGCCACAGTTTGGGATCATCAAATTTCATATTTTGGGGTTTTTGAACCTACAAAATGGTAGAGATGAAGTGGTAGGTAAGACCATTAATGAAGGTTTATGAGAGGTATGGGGCATCATGATTCTAAAGGGCCTAGACCATACACAAGAAGAAATATTAGCATATTTCTTCAAGCACAAGGAAACCAATAATGAAGAAGGGAGTCTTGAATATCACAAGGAACTCATTATAGGAAAAAAATGATTTTTTTGAGGATTTTGGAGCATTTTCAGATTCTATTTTCTCTCTCCTCCTTTTTAAATCTTTTTTATAAATTATAATGAGGAGAATTGTTTATTTTTGGTTGGAAGATTTGGCTTTGCACCCTCCCTTCTCTCTATTATGTAAGTGAAATTTTGGATTTCAAACCTCCCATCTAAATTGTAAAATGCAATCTTTCCTCTTGGCCATTGTAATGCACTCTATCAAACCTTTGGAGTAATAATAAAAGTACGTGGATGATTTTCAACCCTTTATTATGTTCATCGCATCTTCATGATCTCTCATTTAAATCCTAGTTATCTGTAAATGGTGTTTGTATTACATTTTTAATGGTTTGTGTTTAATGGAAAAATAGGTGTTCAACATTCATGTTATATATATCTACCCCCTGGGTAAATATAGACAACAAAACAAAGGAAATATTTCAGAGAGGTCCAAAAACCTGACACAAAGGAAATATGTCGAGAGATGTCCAAAACCTGACACAAAGGAAATATGTCGAGAGGTCCAAAACCCAACACAAAGGAAATATGTCGAGAGGTCCAAAAACCCAACACAAAGGAAATATGTCAGAGAGGTCCAAAAACCCGACACAAAGGAAATATGTCGGAGAGGTCCAAAAACCCGACACAAAGGAAATCAGGTTTTGGGTTTGAAACATGAGACATGAAGCATGAAAATCGTAAGGCATGTCCCGATGCTTGGGAGTTCGAAAACCCGAAACACTACCTAGGAAAAACAGGTTTTGGAGTTGGGAAAACATGGGGTGAAAACATGTTGAGGCACCCTCCAAACCCAATGCAAATGCAAAGGAGAACCCCGAACCCGACTGGAAACAAACCCTGACCTGGGGAATATTCAAACGGCCATAAATTTTCACATGGAGCTCAGATTCATGCAAGGTTGGACTTTTTCGGAAAGCTTAAAGGTCTTCTATCCAACTACAACTCAAAATATCTATATTTGGGTGAGAACAAGTTCTTCAAAAATTCAAAATACGAGATAGCCATTTTTTTGGTTTGCTAGGGTTCTCACCTACCACCATAATGAGATGAATAAAATAAAATCTAGAGGTGGTTCGGGTAGATATGAGATTCCTCTCTCTTCCCTCTCTTATTCTTCCTATAAATTGTAAGGAGGGGCTTCTTTCTAAAGTTTAAACATTCTTGTTTTGCCCCTCCCTTCTTCTCTTTGGCAGTGAATTTGTGGAGTTCAAACCTCCCATCTAAAACTATAATGCAACTTTTCCTCTTGGCATTTGTAGTGTATTGTATCAATATTTGGAGAAAATAATGCATGTTTGTGGATGATTCTCAACCCTCTCTATGTTCATTTGCATCTTCCTGATCTTTCATTGCAAATTTGGTTATTTGTGCATGATATTGCATTGCATTTTAATGGTTTGTGTTCATTGGCAAGACAAGTGTTCTTCATTCCTTTGGTGCATCACCTTGGTTAGATTAGGTTTGTTTTATTGCATCTTCTTAACCCTGTCTCCTTGGCAAGTTAGAATAGGTTTTAGAGTAGACCCTCTACATTTTTATGTGTGCATCTGAATAGAGGAATAGGAACCGGCCTTTATCCAGAGAGCTTTCCCGATTCGCAAGGTCCCACACTTGGGAAAATCTCCATGTTATGAAATCACATTGAGAGTCTCAACCCATCGAGTTGCAAACATTCATGGGTGCTGTGATTTGCCATCAACAATTCCTTTGGTGCATAACCTCTATTAGTTTAGATTTTATTTCTTGTAATCTTCTTAACCATGTCTCCTTACCAAGTTAGAGTATATTTTAGAGTTGATCCTCTACAATTTATATGTGTGCATCAAAATAGATTAATAGGAACCACCCTTCATCTATAGAGCTTTCTCAATTGAAAAGTCCCACACTTCGGGAAAATATCCATGTTATGCAATCACACTAACACTTTCAACCCTTCCAGTTATAGAAATTTAGCGGTGTTGTGATTACACACATAACCAAAATTTTTAGGTGTGAAATTATCATCAAAACCAGTAGAATGTATAGAAAGTAAAATCAACATGGTGATGAGAAATATTGACCAAGAAGGTAAAAATTCAAAACAAAAAGTATCTAAGGAAGCAAAATTTGTTGTTAATGAGGTAAAATTGGTAAAACCACCACCTTTTTATCTTTCATTAATCACTTGAATACTCTTTGGTTCATATTTTCATGGTGGATAATGGAGCAAGCAAAACATTCATGGCCAAATCGGTTGCTCGAGGTTAGAACTGAAATATGAGCGAAGTGCCAAAGTTATTTTTAGCTTGATGGATCACCAACTTAGACAATAACCATGTTTAAAAATATGAAACTTATTTGTCATGCTTTCCTAAATGAAAATATTTTACAGGATGTGATGATGGTGGATTTACAACCTTAGTTTGTTATGTGTCTTTCAAGACACTTCACATCCATGTTGGCGGTTATGTTTGATTGATTGGTCCTATCATGTGTTTAGAACAAGGTATGGAACTAAAGTAACAAACAATTCTAAATTTTTGTCAAATTTTCACATTGAGCCTTATACACCTAGCACGATGAATATAAATTATGCCATTAATAATGAGCATCTAGGTGAGACTGAATTTGAAACTCTTCATGCATTATAAGGTAGTAAAAATTTGTTTAAGAATTAAATGACTAACAAAATTTTGAGAATTATACTTACATATTTATTAAAGAACATGGCCTTGGAATTTATTGTATTCATGAAAATAACACTTAAATACCATCTATGGAAAAGATAAATAAAAAGATGATGGTTTACGATAATTAGTTGTTGATGAATCCTAAAACCAACATGGTTTAGGAGTTGGTTTAATGTTAATTTCACCTACCAAACAAAGGTTTTTTTTCTCGTTAACTTTCTGTTTGGTTTTTCGACAATTTTTCACAATATGAGGCAATTATCCATGACCTATAGTTAGCAAGAAATAAAAGAGTCAAGAATTTGCATATTTATGGTGACAAGTGAGGTAGTTATACATTAAGTAAGAGGTTATAATGCTTACAAAAATCCATTAATTAGGACTTACAAACATAATGTATGGGAAATGCTTAAATATTTTATTGCTTTACAAATCCAAACTATTCCTAGACATATAAATAGGCATGCTAATAGACTTGCAACACTTAGATCTCGTTTTGACATATCCATAGATTATGAAATGATAATATAAAACCGCATATCAAATTTAAATTGAGGCCATCCATTTTGGATAATAAATTTCATTGGAAAATATTTTGTGATGATGCTCATATCATGAAAATTTTGTAAGAAGAGTGAATTTTTTTAAAAATCCAAGGAAAACTTCAAAACATGTATGAAAAGTAGATTATGCAACTCATCACAAACAAGATTCCGATAGGCCTTGTAACTTTGGAAATCATCTTTGGAGATAATGGTGATATTAAAAAAGAAAGAGTAGTTCTTACCAAAAGTACATATTAACATAAAAATGTTTCCATTCTTAAGACAAAAACCTCAATCTCGACAAGGTATGTTAAAAATATGAAAAATACATTTATTGAGTTATGTAGAGAATATGTTGATGTTTTTGCATCATGATATAATGATTTAATAGAGTTTTATCCCTCATTAGCTCAACATACCATTGAATTAGAAGCTGATGTAAAACTGGTAAGAAAAAACAAAGGCCAATCAATCCCAAATTAAAACCATTGATGAGGAAAGATATTGAAAAATGATTGATTCATCCATTATCTTTCCCATCAAGCATTATACTTGGGTAGAAAACATTGTACTGGTAAGGAAAATGAATGGTGAGATCAGATTTTGTATTGAGTTTGGTTATTTAAATAATGTTTCTCTCAAGGATCACTATGCTTTACCATCCATGGAGAAAATACTTCATCTTGTTGTTGGTTCAAAAATGAATTATTTGCTTGATGGGTATAGTGGTTAGAACCAAATAATTTTCAAGTAAGAATACCAATTCAAAACAACATTCAAAATGATGTGGAGCACCTATACATACAAGAAAATTCCATTTGTATTGTCAATGCAAGTGCAATATTTCAAAGAGCAATGGTCATGGATTTCCAAGGTATTATTAAAAATTTTGTTCTTTTTTATTTGGAGTATATAATTCTCTTTTCAAATATTACAAGTGTTTGAAAGATGTAGAGAATATGGAGTATCACTTAATCTAAAAAAGTGTGTGTTTTCTATTCATGAGGGTAAGCTTCTTGGTCATGTCATTTCAAAACATGGTATGGGGATTGATCAAGAAAGAATAAGATCCATTCTTGCATTATCATTAGAAAAACATAATAGAACATTTAAAAATTTTCTTCCAAAAATCAATTTCATAAGGAGGTACATTGCTGATTTTGCTTCATTATCAAGGCCATTAACCAACATGCTCAAGAAAAATCAGAATTTTACATGGAAAAAGAAGGAGTGAAATTTTTGAAGTCATCAAACAAGTTATTGCTTCATCCCTTACAATCATAATCATGATTTTACAAAATATTTCATGTTGTATGCTTATGCTAACATTGATACAATCTTAGGAATGTTAACACAACCAAAATAAAGGTTTCAAGAAGCCAATAGAAATTTTCAGCCAAATCTTGATGGAGTATGAAATAAGGTATTCATTTTTTGAGAAGTATTTTTTTTAAATTGTTAGATGTCTCAAATAATTCAAAAATTTACTCTCTAACAACCAAATTCACTTAATGGTTTTTCTCTCAAGCATTAAATAATTTTTTTTTAAATGGACATACGTGAAAAAGAGAAGGTTGGATTACCAAAGTTAGAGAATATGAAATTAACATCAAGGTTACCAATATGATTAGATAGAAAGGTTTATGTGAGCATTTTCCTCAATACTTGTAAGAGAGCAAAGAATCTCTATTATTGATGTAAAATGAAGTTACAAAAGTTTAAAGAAGCATTGTACATGTTTAATTTTAGACATGATAATGTCATTTAAACATGTATGTATCCAAAAAAATTTAAGCACCTCAAAAATACAACCAATCCATTTCTTGTTGGTTAAAGGTGTTTCATGAAAAAAAGATATTAATGGTGTATTGCTGAGATGTGTTGAAACAAACTAAGTTGAAAGGATACTTTATTACTTTCGTGATTGACAATGCGGGGGCATTATTATGCAAAAAATACAGCCCTCGAGATCCTAAAGGTAGATATTATTGATGAATTATTTTCAAGGACTTGGGTAAGAAGGTTTCAAAAGTGTGCATTCTCCACAGGTAAATAGAGGTTTGTTGCATTACCATTGTAAGCAGTTTCAAGTGGACCATCACTTTTTTCAATGGGGTTTTGACTTCATAGGACTTATAATCCCACCTTCAAGATTGGGGTATAGATGGATTCTCGTAGGAACTAATTACTTCACACGATGGAATAAAGTGGTGGATTTTAAGGAAGCAAACAAAATAAGCATTTTAGAATTATATGAAGGTATACTAACCAGGTTTTTTGTTCCTCCAACCATCATTTCAGATAATGAAAATATTTTCTTATGGAAAGATTGTTGAATGTGCTATTAGAAATGGTATTTATCTTAGTACTTCTTCAAATTATTAAGTGCAATGGAATGGAATTTTTGTATCAACTAACAAGAATATTTTGAGGATAAGTTGAAGGAATGCGATGAAAATCAAATAACTTGGCATACAAAATTGAAGGCATCCCTATGGGCTAATAGGATCACTCACAAGAGGTCAGTCTCTAACTCACCATTCAATCTTGTTTATGGTTTTTATGTCAAGCCTCCTATTTCACTTGAGCTTCAAACCTTGGTATGTATGTATCAAATGAAACTGATGGAGAAAGAGCTAATGAAAGTAAGATATTCTCATCTCATGGAACTTGAAGAGATTACAAATAAAATAATTAATTCCATTGAGTTGAATCAAGAAAAATTTAAAAGGACATTTGAGAAGAAGTCTATAACAAGAATTTTCAATAAAGTTTATTAAGTGTTGAAGTGGGATGAGGATAGAGAAAACATAGTGATCATACAAAGTTTGATTCCTTGTGGAGTGGAACTTTTATGATTATCAACTACAAACCTCATAATTATTTCCAACTTGTAAGAATGGATGGATAAGAACTTCCAATCCTAGTAAACAGGATCCATCTACAACATTGTTTCTAAAATGATAAGTTGACATTGTACATTAGTTTCCCATGTTTTCCTCTAAGTGTTTTATACACATAGTATTACATTTTTTTAATCTATAGGTGGCTACCATCTATGTTGGTGAGCCTTGAATGAGTTTATCTTTACTCCAAGTGTAATTTTGCATAGGTTTTTATTTCTATTTTTCAATTCTTATGTAGGATTTTTCATTCTTTATTAGTGCTTCTTCACCTTGGGAATGATTTTTCAAGCTCGAATAAAGTTTTTAAATTGCTTTCATGGGTGGAAAATATTTCATCAATGGGTATTTGTTTATTTATAGGAAACCGGTTTGACAAAGTCGAAAAATATGTTGACCATTTACTGCTCATCATTATATGGGGTATATAAATTTTTGGTTACTCATTGTTTTGACAAACGAAGGGGTAGTATGTAGGAAATCAAATTATTGAAATTTGGATAAGGATGAAATTCCACACATATGATGTCATTCCAAGAATATTTTCTTCACCAAGACCATACATCAAGAATGAAATAATGTTGTGGGGCCTTGATGTAGATAGGAATGACATCACACATTAAAAACTGCATGCTAGAAAAAATAATCAAGATGCATAATTGATATGGAAAAGGAAAGTAAAGTTACATTAGGTGTTATTACTTGTGTCTCAATGATCAAATAATCTGTACAATTAATTTTTTTGATCCCTTATGATTATACGAGGTTTTCTTATTGTATTAAGTTATAAAGGCTCATTTAAGATTATGTAATGAAAACAAATGCAAGAGAAACACTATACAACTCATTAATTAAGTAAATTCCATGTATTTGTAAGGAGAGTTTATAAATATCCCACACAAGTTGAGGGCTATGGTTAAAAAATAATGAATGCATGTAAAAGTAAATATGAACATGTAAGGAGGTAAGAACCCGTCTTTACATGTATGGATGTTTTCTTCCATTGCAAGTTTCGCTCCAATAGTATTCATCACACTACTTAGGGTACCTAAAAGAATAAAAGGAGTGACGGTTAGAGATATGGGTGTTTTTCCTCATTATATTTCCAAATTTAAATATGCACGCATTCTTAATTTTAGGATGGGCATGCTTTCACAATAATGTTATCGATTTGCAGATATTATCAAATAATGAAACACAATTGTTAAGTATGCTTTCACAATGTGTGAAAATTTTATAGAAACAAAAAAATTTCAATGTGAAGGTACAACCATGAAGAAAAAATAAACCATACATGTGTTCGTAATATGTTGTATAGTTTCAAAATCACTATCTAAAGTCTATGCATGTCACATATTTCAAATTTGTAAAATATGATATCCAATTGTGGTGACTTGGTCTTGTGAATGAAGAAGTTTTGCACAAGGATCAACATATTCAAATAATGGAATAAAATTACAGGATTCCACTATCTTCAAGGGGAATATTTCTAGAAATGAACCTCATTTGAAATAACAACCATCCCATGATTGAAAAATAGACTTCCATCTTTATCTTGCAAAGTGTTAACCAAATTTAAAGACAACGTTCATAATGCATTTAAAATTATATGTAAATGGATTGGTTTTAGATCTACATAAGACATTTAGATAGTTTACGATGATGAAAAACTCTAATAATAAATAAGGAGATTGGAAATAATCATGCATTTGCAGGAAATTTTCTCAAACCAGATGGTCATGTATATGTAAAGGAAAAGACATGTTTTCAAATGAATAGGTTTCAGTATATCAAGTTACAAAGTACAATGCATAAAAATATATGAAACAAGCCACCACATGGAATAAATGATATGATGCCATTACAACCATACGTTTACAAGGGACATGATTTTTTTTGTAATTTTCTCAGATAGAGCTGATTTCATACATTTACAAGAGGAGACAGTTGTGAAATTAAGACAGATTTCGAATTTCAGAGACATCTAAAATTTTACATGATAAAAATAAAGATTCTCCATTATAGCAAGGTACATAATGATAAGAAATTAGTTTCATAAAGCATCATGGCAAGCCACAACTTTTCACAAAAATATATTTCAAAGCAAGTTCCAAAATGCATTTTTTTGGAATCGGAAATAATTTTCTATAGCCATAAAATAGAAATCTAAAAGTTTGTATCGCATACATTTACAAAAATAATTTATAGAGAATTTGTTAGTTATCAAGAAAAAAACATTCCAATTTACGAAGTATACTTTTAATATTACAAAGGAATATTTCTATATTTATGATAATAACACAATTTACAATAAAGATCTATGGGTATTTTGTGAAAGTCCCAAACACTCAAGTATAAAAAAACTCAAATATTTCATGAAAATCCTTACCTCAATAAGTGGGAAGGTCGAGCTAATCATCCTAGTGAGCTAGCTAAAAGTGAGTTAAAAACTCGATGTAATATGAAAGAGTCCACGTAGATGGCAGTGGCTCACAGATCCAAGCTTGAATAATAACAATACAAACCACACAAGCTCCACCAAACAATAGAGCCAAGATATGAATGGCCACCGAGTCAATGAATAATTGGTGTAGAACCCAAGCGCCTGAGCTGGGTAAAAATACACTCGAAATGGTAAAAATCTTGACAAGTTGCGCTGTAGACATAATGGTCAGCTCGAAGCAGTAAAACTTTAACACCATTGAGCTTTACGAAGAGAATTGTCGAGCCAACAGTGAGCTCCCAAGAAGAATATACATCCATTGCAGCAAGCCCAAGATATTTTTGGAAAGTTGCCGAGCTAGTAGATCTCATAGCGAGCTAGGAAGGGTCAAGTTCAAAAGGATGCAAGGAAGATCACGAAGCACACGAATAACTCATAGCAAGTGTAAAATATAAGCTCTAGTAAACCACAACGACTCTATGGAGAAAACCTAGGTATGAGAACCAACTCATGCACGAATAGAATCAATAACACGATCGAGCCTCCATAATACAAAACGAAGCTTGCAATGAAGCAATACATGGCAATTTGGGGAAAACAAGCAGTGAGTAGCTAAAACAACGAAGGAAACAAAGTTGGCGAGCTATATAAAATGTTAACAAGATCTAAATCAAGAAGAGAACAAACACCCAGATCTGAGCTTGTAAAAACCAAAAAAGGAATGGACAATCCCATGACACGAGCTTAGCAGCATAGCACGTCGATTTGATGGCTACGAATGATACAGAGCTCCTAACCCTCAAGAGTGACAGCAATGGAAATCTCAAATCACTGTTGGTCCAGCTAAATAAATTAAAAGCAATCCATTTGAGAACAAAATGGCGAGTTAAAACAAACAAACCTAGAATCGCTAAAAGAAACCCCATGCAAGAACTCCCATCCATGGTGAGCATAGTAACCATGCAAATTCATAGCAAGTTAGAATATAATGAGTTGAGCTGGTATTGAATAATGACGAGCTAGTTGTTGTGCCCCTCAGCTCGAACACTAATACAATAACCGAGCCATAGTGCAAAAAAAAAGTGTAGACAACAATGTAAATAACAGAGCTATAGCTTCAAGATGCAAACCCACATGGGTGAGTTGGAAAACAATGTAATACAGGATGGTTATAGCTGGATAGGGAAAACTAGAACTTGTATTCTTGAAAAATGGAGCGACAGGAATAAAAAACCGGGAATGGATAGTTGAACCATAAATGGCGGCCAAGATGATACAAGCCATATAAAAAGTTAAAAATAGGAAGAATCAGATCCATTGCAAAAGCCATGGAAGGCACATACAAAATAACATACTAGAGCTCAATAAATAAGAAATTGTTACCCAGAGCAAAATTTCTTCAAAGTTTCACCATAGAAGAACTTTAGAAGCCTCCACCACATATACAAAATGAAAAAAATGAAGCTTTTAGGGTTTCTTTTCCCTTGATTCAAGCTAGGAAACCACAAGAAAAAAATTTAACTAGTGACAACCTAATTGTGGTTTGTAACTTTTACCCATTACTTATGTGAATGGCTGAGGCTTGCAGTAGTGGTAATAGTCTCTAGGTTGTTTAAACCAATTAAATTTTTTTCACGCGAAGGGATGAAGATATTAATGCATGTGCCAAACAAGACAAATATAACCTTTAACCCAAATAGTAAAAGCTATTTTTGCCTTAATGTCTGCTAATTGTCTGTACACTCACCTCAACTTTTTATAAAAGAGAGGTTTCGACCTTATTTTTGCAAAACTCAGAGTCAAAATAAAGTTGACTGACTCAAACATGGACAAAAATAGACAATTAAAACTCATTTTGAACCATGAAGCTAATTATAGCTTCCTTATTTTTAATAAAATTGTATTCATTTCCAAAACATAAGTCTAATTATGCATGTGAGTGTAAGAGTGGCTAATATTGGATTTGTATCCAATTAGCTCAGTAGAACTGATGATGATAGTGCTATTTTTTGAGTAAGTGGAGTTAACTCCTAGGGGCATATTTTTATATGTACTTGGATTTTGCAAGCTAAATGGGGATTTATTCATTTTGTGATACTTGTGCTATACAAATTTTTGCACATTTGCACCTCATTGAAGTAGTATAAAGATTGATTTTCCTCCAATTGTAACTTTGTGTAGTGTGTTAAAGTGGGTCTGTGGTATTTTTAGTGAATAATATCTTTCCTTTGCATGCTCAAAAACTCCAAACACATTCGTTAATTTGTTTTGTTAGTTTTGTAGATCATTTAAGTGTATTTTTATGGTTTCTATGAATGTAATATCCATCAAACAAAAATTGAAGTGAATTTCATCAATCTTTTAGTAATCAATAAATTATGTTTTGTGCACTCATAGGTCGCAAGCATTGGTGTATCACCTAATTTATTTTCTTTCATTAATTTTTGTTTATTTATGTCCCTTAACCATTCCAAATAATTAGTTTAGATGACCTATCCTAAGGGACCAACCCGCTCGGGAAGTTCTCCTAAGCCCGATTCACCCACAACTTAGAGGAGTTCCAATTGTATGAACCGAAATAAGGAGTACTTGCACTTCCTCATCCAGGGTGCACATCTTATCTATAACAATTTCCTCAATATTCTTCATGACAATCGCATTTAACACTTATTCTTTCTTCGGTGTCATTATCTTAGTTTTCTCCTACATTCTTTACCCACCTTCACACGATAGAGAACATGAAAATCCCGCTAACCGCCTCATATATTGAAAAATGTTATCCTCATCTGCATGAAAGAATCCTCTTTTGATCTTGGGTCACTTGATGAAGCATAAAGGCTCTATTGGGTTTCAAGAGCCTACTTCCACATTTAACAAAGCAGAGTTAGAATTATTTATGTTCCAATTATTACTTCTAATGGTCATTTGAGATATACAATTTCTCCTCTCCAAGGGATATATAATTACTGGCGCCTCGTATAACCTTCAACTTATTCCTCACTTCGACTCTACGGCCAATCTTATCCCTCATCTCTAAGCCCCTCTACAACTTGGCCTCTCTTTACATCCTTGACCAATAACCTTCCCTGTTAGCAAACTCCTACATATTTATAGTTACATGTCCTAATCTTCTGGCATCTCTCTCTCTCCTCTTATTTGGCTCCTTCAAAATTCTTTCTCAGATTTTAAATTTATATTTGGTGCCTTTAGTGGCCTTATCCACGTAATCTACCTCTAGCCAATCCCCTCACGTATTGTCATCTAGTAGTTGGTTCCACTTTACTGAGTGCTCCATCGTCTAGTCACCTGAAAACACATGACCATGCAAATCAATTATGTGTATCCTTTCCTTTTCCAGTTGTCTTTGAATTCTTATCCCCACAGGCTTCATTCTACATGCCATTCCAATTTCTTTTTCCCAAGAATTTCAAATATTTTAGGAAACGAACATGCCTCCAATTTTGACAAGCATAAAAATGAAGAGGAGGGTTTTAAAATCAAGACTCCTCCTAACCTCTTTCTCTAGATGGAATTCTTCTATAGAATGCAATACTTTAACAAATCAAAACTATAAAATAAACTTTTTTTAAATATTTATAAAATATTATACTAGTAATAAAGTAACCCCAATATACCTAAAACATAAAATTAATTTGAAAAACCACCGTTAACTAACATAATACCTAATGGCCATAGATGCATGTGAAATTGAAAATAAAATTTAAATTATTAAAAAAGGGAAACAACACTAGGAACATCTAAAACGAAGAATACATGTGACTTCACATATAACTCGATGATTTTAGGAAGCATGCAAAATCATAGATGCTTCGCTCCATGTGACATATCTTTTATTGACACGAGAATGTCCCTATATTGGCACTTATTATGGACCCATGATATTCGACGCATGGCCGATTTCTCTCTGTGGGAACTCCGTATTATATTTTGTTTTCTCTCCTCGTTTGTAGTTTGTTTTATTTCCTTGACATCAAAAGAGCTCTTTAATATTCTTCTATACCCGTGATTCATAAGAAAGACATAGCCCTTTCCGGTTAGACATCATTAATCGCTACAAATATTTTGTGAGTTATGCTTAGATTCTACTTTAAGAATTATGTGTAAGGTACAAATGTATTCTATTCTTTTCCACTGGTCATTGATAGTAGAGCTATAGCTAAGTATTCGGATATCCTCTGTCTCATACACGAAATCCTTCAATTTTAAGTTTTATTTTATTTTCTATTTAGGTTTCATAATCATTTGGAGGGGTGAGAATGAAATAGTGAGGAACAATTGTGAATAAAGTAATTATGTATGAATATTTAATATTATGTACAGAGACTTAATTTCAAGATATATTGAAGAGGTGTAATTCTTTAGAGAAATAGATATATTACAATCAATTATTTTATTATTAAGAGGGCCACTTCCATTATGACATCATCACTATTAACATATCAATCATGATATAATTCAATTTATTATCCTTAATCATATTAGGCCAATATAATGACATGCTTTTATCAATAAATGAAACTATAATATACTAACTTGATTATAATTATGTTCAATTGATCAACATTTTATTCTCCTCTATAATATCATTTAGAGAGAAAAACTTTTTAAATTACTTCTATAATTCTAAATTTTTCATTTCTTATTCATTTAGTGCATATTATAAGAACATACTCTGCATACATATATGAAATGAAATGATATTGTTGTAATTATGTCTTCACGACATCAATTACTTAAAGATTTATGCGTTTAGAAGTATGCGTTTAGATTTAATTAATTGGAGTAGTACCATTCACACCCTTTTATTTTACTTTCATTGAAAAGCTTTATCATAAAAACAACTGTTAAAATTTCCCATACCCTAAACATTTAAAGCGAAAATTGCTCGAAATGATATTAGTAAAATTCTCTTTTTATGACTTGAGTATTGGCTACTCATGTTTCCACACGCATGTGTCTGATAAAAATATTAGGATACAAATATATTGCGCCTTCAAAGGCAACTCGGTTGCCTTTGCAATATTTGTTTTTTTAAGAAATGCAGCTTCATAAAATATGTAAAAAGGAGATGAATGTTTGATTATTTCAACCATGGTGGTGATAGAATTATTGCAGATGGTGGGGTGGGTCCGAATCGGATGTATAAGATAAAACAATTTACAGTAAACATTTTGTCAGAAAAGTATTATCAGGGCACAAATCTGAACTTTAAATTGACATTACAACGAGTTCTATGGAGTCTGGAGCAGGTCCATCGCACGAGCTGGATCACTGTAAAAGATAAAACAATGAACAGTAAATTTTTTTGAGTAAAGTATTGTCAGGGCACAGCTTTTATAACTAAATTGACATTACAACGAGTTCTACGGAGTCTGGAGCGGGTCCATCTCACGAGCTGGATCAAAATATTACTGGCGCGCAAGTAATCAAAAGATAAGACAACAGAGGCCAATAAATACCAACTCACCAAATTTAGATTGTGTATTTTAATCTCGGAATGCTAGGAACGGTTATTATCGTCACCACTGGCCTCTTACTTGAATTAGAATTCCCAAAGCGATTCCTTTAATGGGATCCGGATTGAGCTACTCTAACAAGGTGTTTAATGCGATTAAAATGACAATTACTTTTAAATTACATGCTTTATTTAAATTTTTTGCAACCACAGGACTGAAGAGACTCGTAAACCCCTCCACTATGGAAACAGAACTAATTTTCCCTCTTTGTTCTATTTTAAAATATAGCTTCCAAATCCAAGGCTCCGACTTTGCACTTGAACGTGGAGCCAAAAATATTATATAAATTCGACATGCTGACATCTCACTAGTAAACCTATTTTATATAAAAGATATGAAAAATACGCTGAAAGGTATATAGTTCTCAAGGCAGCTATTCCACTTATGTCATTTATATTAAAATTTTAAATAGGCACCTCGAGAATGATACCTCGTGCCATATTTTACATACCACGTTTTGATTTTATATTTTATATATTTAATAATTCTTTAAGTCATAAGAATTCGTAATGAATTTGATTGAACTAATTTAAGGTATATTTTATGCATATCAAAATCATAATTATCACTATTATTACAATTAAAATTATTAAAACTATAATTACAATCATGCTCACAATGACCATGAATCTAAACATGACAATCATGATCGGGGATCTCGACGATGGTTATATCGACGATGAAAATTATGATCGCAAGTATCCTACGATGATTACATCGAGAATAAGAATCATGACAAGGACTATGATGACGATGAAAATGAAAACGATGATGATAACGAAGAAAATTATGACGATGATGAAAAAGACAACGAGGATGACAAAGATGATTAAAATGACAATAACCATGATGATGTTGATGATGATGATGTCACTATCCGTGTTAGTAAAATTCTAATAATAATAACATTAATATTAGTAATAATTAATTATTATAAATAAAAATTATTTTAAATATCTTATTTGATAAAAACTATTATAAAGTAAACACCTATTTCACTAAATCTAGACTTATTCCGAAAGTGACTAAAAATGTAGCGAATATTGGAATCCAATATTACTATTTTTGGATTCCAAAATATCAAATATTGGAATTCTCTACACTCCAAAATCGCACATATTGTATTCCAAAATTGCATATATTGGAATCCATGATCACATATATTTGAAAAAAACATCACCTATATTGGAATTAACTCTCATAAAATTACATATATTGGAATCAAAAATTAAAATATTGGAATTCATTAATTCTCCTTCGTAGTCCAATATATCTCGTCACGAATTAAATTTATGAATTTATGAAAAATATTTAATGATTTCAAGGAATCAAACATTTATATGAGAAATAATACCTAGCATTTTCTAGCCCATATAGAACCGATACATAGTCTTTTTATAAGGGCTTATGGCTGATAGGATTAATGATTGCTTTGGAATAACACTCTTATCAGTTTTAAGATTTTTTAAAAATAAACTATGCAAATTCGACTATTTCAAACTTCATCGCTGCAAACCACTTGGGAAATAACATTCATGAGATGTGAGACACTTCCATTAAATTACTATGGTTCAATTGAACATTGGGGAAACTAGAGAATTATAGAAGATGTTATGAAGAAACTTAAAGAGGGTGACAATTCAATTTAGGAGAATGAAATTAAATGTAAAACCATTCCAGATATATTTTCATATTTAAAGTTAGATCTCAAATTTACTTCATTTATTATGGTGTGATTGAATTTTTAAAGATGTTATGAAGAAATTTACTGAGAGGGTGAGGATCCAATGTAGGAGAATGTAATTAATTGTAAAATCATACGGATATAATTTCATATTTAAATTTTCATATCAAATCAACTATAAGATACATGGCATAAAAAGATTCATATTCAAATATGGATATGAACTTATTTCAAATTAACTATAAAACTATCCCATGTATATTTTAGTATGTAAATATGGTTATAAAATAAATTGAAATTCCTTTACTAAAGGTAGAATTATAGTAAAAAATTGGAGAATAATTTGAATTTTTAAAGTTACACTATTCCGAAGATGGGCTTTCAAATAAGAAATACAAAACATAGTAAAGCTCCAATAAAAAAGCTCCCTATAATTGTTTTTGTGATCTAATATAATCCTCGAACATCTTTGACGTCCATGAATGGTTACAAGAAATACCAAAAACATCTAACAAGTATTTTTATTCGACTTAGAATCTACGTTAAATGTTTTAACAATTATGTAGTTCACAAAATCATTGTACTTGTTTTTCTCTAAAGAGCCGTCTACAAACAAAATATTTTTACATTTGTACGATACATTAAACGATGACCTAACGAGTTAATATTATTGAGATATAATTTGGGATTCACAAAACCTTGATAATTAGAGTTTCTGGTCTTGATGCAATCTTCTTGTGTAAATATAAACTCAAGCTTGCAACCTGTAAGACAATGTTTTGAAGGAATGAAGGCATCATGTCATCAAAATTTGAATTTCTCTTTGATGTCCATATTGCTATTTTGAAACATTTTTTTACACCGTTGGAAAAAATCTTCCACATTAGGTCTAAGAAAATAATTGTTTTTGAGCTTGATGCTGCCAATTTTTTTTAAATTTTGAAATGTTGAATCAGCCTTATGGAGGGTGTGTTCCAAAACACTATTTATATAAAATATGATGAGTTTCATGTTGCATGTGTTCGTATCCACAAATAAAAAAATAAAAAATTGAAAGGTTGAGGGTGGTGAATTGACTGAAAAATAAAAAACAAGTCCCTTTCGATTTTGTTATATCAAAAATAAAATGGTTGTAGGTGGTTTTTGAAGTTAAATTCGAAGGACATTTCTCATTTCTTATTGTTACACTAGGAATATTTTGTGTGTATGTAGAATTTATTTAAATAGGATCTATTTTTTCAGCACGGTGAGTTTTTACATACCATATTGTAGTTATTTCATTATAGTGGAAAGTGGTATACGTTTTCTAATATCAAAGAAAAAACAATTATTTAAGAATTCTTGGAATCAATTTAGGTATATGTAGTTCATTATAAAAACTAATAGAAGATTTGTTACAATAAATATATTTTTGTTAATTCTCATTTGTAACTTATACACTTGTACTTTTAACTTATAATGAGGAAAAATTTAAATTGTCCCAACTCATAATCATACAATCGTAATTTAAATGGTTACAAAACATCACTAAAACATATTAGTGTATTTTATTTACAATGTTAAGTTCTATCTTTTGGTACCCAAATTTAACCTCCTTTAAATACCGAGCAACATCATGGATTAGACAGGACACTCGAGAGGAAGATAGTTAATCATGCATGTCGTTTTGCAGCCAGTAAGCAATCTATTTGACTTGTGGGCACTCAGGCCTTAAAGGGAGTGGGTAGCACATTAAAAAGGATGTGATCTGATCCTAACTATTTTAGGTTATTCCTTTCAACCAAGGTAAGAGAACCTATTTTTAACCTCTATTATATGAAAGGAGATACAAGTACCTTTATTTTGCATAAATTTTATAGAGAAGACCTTGGGGAAAATATGATCAACACACCAGACTTGAATCTCACGAGTTGTCACTTCAAGATCATGGAGATACTTTCACAACAAGGAAAAGTTTACTAAAGACGTTTGAGACCCTGCTTGCTTCTACATGTTTAGGTGATGAGGATCTTGCATTGGCATACACACATGACAAACAAAGGTAGTATGCATAGGATTGGTTGTTGTTAAATGAATTTTTTGTGGGAGGTGGGGCATGGTGAAACTAGATTCACTAGATCCTTGAGGAACCTTACAAAATGGAGATTCATACCAATAGAATGCCATAGAATAGCTAAAATGTTTCTTCAAATAGAATATGTGCTTCAATGGAGGCTTGGATTAGCACTCTTTCACACAATCTATGAGATTCTATCATGAAGGCTCAAGTTAGAAAACCCAACAAAGCATCAATATCTAAGCCAAATCACGCCTTAGGTACACCCAAAGGATTACAAAAATATCATCAACATATGAGAGAAAAGTGATTTTAAATCATTTATTCCAATCCCAAATGAAATATCTTCTAGGAAATGGAATTGTAGATGCCACTAAACTATCATAAGGATTGAGGCTGTGTTTGTAAAATATTTTAATACAATATTGCAATGAAACAAGAAAAACTTCTTGCATACATTCAGAAATAAAACCAAACACATTTTGCTCAAGACAACACAAAAAAACTCGAATTTGATTAAGTCTATTAGCAGGGAAAGTTTCTAGAACAGTCTCAGAGCTTGTCAATGGCTGTACACTTGCAACCACCTTGACACAATAAAGCTTAATACAAAAAGAGATAACCTAGTTTCTCAGATGGATTCTCAAAAGATAGGCTTAGTCAAATTTTCTTCGACCTCTAGCACTCTGACCTCCAACTTCCAACCATTTGCATGAAAACTTTGTGCCATTTATAGAATTTAAAACAAAGCCTCTTCCTCCTAAAAGACAAAATGTTTAATGCACCAAAGTGCTCACCATGATTCTTTTGTGATTCACAAACTCAAATCTGCAAGAAGTCTCTAGGTGTTCAAGGGGGCATATTTTATCAAATGTCTCCCACATTCAACTCCTTACTTACTCGGTAGATCAATTTTTGTTCAATTTTCCAACCAATTTTCCCCTAATTTGTGAAATTTGGCTCCTTACGTGATCAGAGATGAAAAATGGAAAATCTGATCGGGAACAAAAGTCAAACCATTTTAATGGTGAAAGATGTTCTCCATATCTTCCCACGAAACTTAAGACATCAACATTAACTTCCTTCTCGCTTGACATGTAGAAAGACCAAGAAATCATGGAGACTCACACTTCAAGACGTGTTTCGAGAGAAATGGGGGAAAAATAATATTTAGACCCACAGTAATCCATTGATCTTTACTTTGAATTTGGGCCATCCACGTGGTAGATTCAAACTTTAGAAACAGACTGGGGCTTCCTTTGACTTTTTACAACTTTTTGAAAAAATGGAAAAAATTCACATTTTTCTCCACACTTCCTTCCTTGAGAAATGATCCTGACACGTGTCCAAATGTGATTGGAGTGGAACCGCAGCCAGATTCTACCATTTTACTCTCTTTTTGGAAAAGGGAAAATGTTCAAAATTTTCCTTGTAGCTCCGCCCTCAGGAAACGAGCTTGAAACATGTCCACATGGGATTGTAGTGGGGTTACACTTCCTTTTTTACTTTTGACTCTTTTTTCTCAAAAGGAAATCTTTCCAAATTTCCCGAGAGGCCCCTAACTCCATCGTTGATTGGTGAAAAACATTTACTTTTTCCCTCATTGGGCTTATGGGCCATTTTGAAATTTTAATCCTTAAGGGACCAAAATCCAAGTTACCTCCTATGGTCCACCTCCTTTCCTCTTTGACCTTTCAAATTACCACGTGTTGCCATGGTGCATCTTGAGGCAATCCCAAAAATTTGATACCTTAAACGAGTGTGAGCTCGTCACGTGTCTGTTCTCAGAAAATTTGTCTAAATGCTTGAAGCTCAAGTGGAAAGCGCCACGTGTCATCTTTGTGAGGAAGACTCCTTTTGGTCATTGAAAAGTCTATGAAAAATGCAAAGTGAGCAGAGGCCTCCATGTGTCATCCTAGCACAACTTCAAGATGGTTCCCAAAGTAGAGACCCTGAATGAGCGGGAGCTCACCATGTGTGCTGCTACGCCAAACTGGTCCAATTAAAAAAAAAATTTCTAAGTCTAGGCCAAGTAATGAAAGCCTCCACGTGTCCTCCTGGCACCACTCCAAGGCCAAACTAGAAAGTAGATCTTCAAATGTGCGTCGTACCTCCACGTGGACAAATTTTGAGTTAAGGCTTTCCATGAAAATTTTCTAAGTATCTAGTTGAGCTACGTCTAACCAAAGGTTGCCACATCCCCTATAGATGCAAGGAAGTAAATTTGACCAGAGAAACACCGTCAAACTATAAAATATAGAAAAATGACCTTTTGAGCACGGGAATGAAATTATCCTCAAGGACAGAAAGTTTAGAAATGTTACAGGCTCAAATACTTTCTTCAGGGATGCATCAATCCATTCTTCTTCAATTATTTAGGGTAGAAACAATAAGGGAGATAAATCTTGACCATGGAGAATGACAAACATGGGGGAACCCAAGTTTTTGATGAAATAACAATGGAGGACCCAAATTACATACCCTTTCCAGAGGAACAAAGAAAAAAGGATCAAACCATGGACCCCTAAGTGATTTATGACCCTGGAAATGCCTAAAAATAAAAACAAAGACTGACCAAGCTCAACACGGGGAAGGAGAAAATGACAGAGACCGAAATCGAAGATTTTAAAGGAAAATTTAGGCAAGATAATTTTGAGCACCAATAGTATTATCACAATAACTTTTTAAAATTCTAACTTTTTATTTACCATTTCCTCACTCCAAATATTTCATTCCCTTTACCACATTTAATCCCTTTGACACTATGATTGATAAATCTTTATACAAATCAATCACCAACCACATATCTTTTGAGAAATTTTCTCCTCTTCTTGTGATCCCAACCATTAAATTTTCTAGAGGGTTTCCTTTTCTTTCCTAATATAATACACATTGTGTCTTCTGAACTGTAGGGAACATTGTTTCTACTCCAAACCTTTTCTAGATATTTTATTACAATTCCATCAACTATATTACAATGTTATTTTCCCCAGGTGAGTACTAGATTCAAGTTAGTCGATAATTTTTTATTGAAGGCCTTTGTCAAATTTTGAACATCAGCAAAAGTGAGTTTGTCTGACTAGAATCCCATTTCAAATTTTGTTGATAATGACTTTATAAACTCTTTCAGGCCACCTCACACGTTGATAGTCTCCTTGCAAAACTTGAATGACATCTCCCTAGAGGGCAATTGGTTTTTCTCATACATAAATCCCTCCAAATCTAAAATAAGAAAGTAATTCTAATGGCTAACTACAGGGAAGTAAATAGTTTTTGTTCAATCAGTCTCATATCAATTCTAACCAATGGAAAAAATCAACATTTTAGCTTGCAGCCACCACTTACAAGTGGGCCTTGCTTGTAGGATTGCATCTTCTTTACCTCCAGTTGGATCCTTTTATGTAAGATATGTTTCAAAAACACATCAATCTATTCATTATTAATATAGCTATTTCTATGGAAAATTAAAGCATATTTGGAAAAATGATAGTGATCTACATGGTAAAATGGTAAATTCAATATTAGAACTTTAGGTAGATACCACTTATAGACTAATATTTCCTCTTAGCTTACATAGACCTTTTTGGATGCTGGTATTTTTTATGCGATATGTATTACAAACAACATTAGTCAATTCATAAATGATTTCATGCTATGGAAAATGAAATCATAATTAGAAAACATACTTGCCTCCATGGTAATATGGTAAGTACAAATAAAATTGTTCTATGTCTTCTGAATGAATCTTAGTGGCAACTAGGGTTCGTTATATTTGTTGAATCACCCATGGGAAGACAAACATTTTGAGATGTTGATGTGGATTAGCGACCTCTAGGCTATGACATTATTGGTTGTTATAAGCATAGATTCTAATGTATGTATCATTATGTCGATACTAATGGTTTATGTAGACAACCAACAACCTCGTAACTACAAACTATGTAGCATTGGATGCCACCATGAAAATTTGAAATAATTTATTTGGTAATTCCTTCTTTGAAAATGGTTTCACTTCTAGAAGTACATGATATCATTTTATATAACTTTGTGAGCCTTAGAAATGGTTATGTTTAAAAATATGCATGGCTAAAATACATTGTTCTATGTACATATTCATGCTGGGTACAATTACGTACTCCACAGTTACTTTCTCCATTTTTTTGTCATTTGCATAACCATTAATTTTTTTATAACTTTACACGCCTTAGTATCATTTTTTATTTTTAAATGCACACAACTAACATGCTATGATTGTATTGCATATGCATGCATGATGTGGATGAGTTCTCCTCATATGTCTTCATGAGTGGTGAGCATAGAGTATTGTCATAAAAATGAAAACAATGGAAATTGAAAACACAACTCATTAAACATATTTATAAAAATGAAAGATTAAAGGTCAATCACCATGTTGAGAGGTTTTACATAAAATTCTATTGTTCGTTGGTTGTCTATGTAAATAAAAAATGTGTAAGTAGATTTTTGTAATGAAATACATTTAACATAATAATATGTTTGAGTTGTATTCGGTTCAAAATTTCTTCATACGAGAATAATACTATTTTAAAACTTTTCCTAACTATGTGTCACAAAAATAAAAACAAAAGATAAATTGGATGTAACTATTACACACGGTTCGACACTTCCACTATAAAGCACTAATAATAAATAATTCTAGGAACAACTTTGAGTGAACATCTAATACCATAACTCATATGATCGTTCTTAAGGAAAAGGATGTTTTTTCCTTTAAGCATGATTTCACTTGCAGTTATCAATTGTTGTGGTAGGTTTTCCATCAAATCCCTAGTTACTTCTTGTCTTTCATCATTTTTATCATTGCAGTTCTCGCACTCAAATTATTATGTACATAAGACACAATATTTTAAAATTTCCCACCGCTATCATAGATTCTATAAAGATCCATACATAATCAATTCTTAGCCGTCTTTAACCTTTTCCATGTATTTTTTACTATTTCTCTCAACATTTATGAATATTCAATTGGTATGAGAATAATAATAATATATTCCAGCACACTAGTTCCAATAACTATTAGCAGATCCATCTTTACTTCAGAATAAATATCACTAGACAAATTGTAAAAATTATCAATAACACATTCGCATTTAAAGGATTGGTGGTAGGAATAGATGCTAGAGTTGAAGAAAGCTAGAATGGGTATGTACATTGACAAGTAAATTATTCTATTTCCTCCATCCTTTCTAGTATATTGTCTTCTATGACACCACATATCTATCTAATATTGTTCGAGCCTTGACAGAAGAACTTCTTCCTCCACCTCGTCATTTTCTTCATTTAACGTTTTTTCCCCTATGTAGGAATCTAATTTTATCTTTCCTTTTCTCTCTTCACCCATTAGATTAGAAAACTAGTAGTAGAAAACTAGTAGTAGTGTGGTTCAAGAAATTTATTTTTTTCAATTACATTAGATTCACTACGGGATGCCAATATATCAAGATTTGTATGTTTGTCTTTTCAATAGTGTAGAACTTTTTTTTCTCATTTTTTCTATCTCATTTTAATCTCCACCAATAATAATCAAATGTCTCTACTATTATGCCTTCCTAAACAAGACAATTAACCAAACATCCCCTAATTTTTGTTTATCTACTAATACAAATAGTTCTTCATCATTCATTCCTATAGAAGCTCTTAATGAATGGGCTCTAAATATTTCAACTAAATTACAATGAAATTTATCTTGATTATCTTTAATAGGTGAGCATGAAAGGAAACTAGATATAAACAAGTCAAATGTTGTATTCCATTTAGTCCATATATCATCCGACAATAATAGAAAATTCCATTTGTCATATATATTGTTGGTTGTGTACGTTTTGAAAATGAAAAGGCATTGATTCTCAAAGTTCTGCATTCAAAGGACAATCATATGTTTTATATTTTTATATAAGGAATATTAATGTAAATAAAAAAGAAATAAAATTAAAATACATTACCCTCCATGCCTTTGTTTTATTTTTTTCCTATTCGGGACGTTGAGGAAAGAAAAGTGATTTTAAAACTGATTTAGCTTATACAACAAATCAATAAACTTGGTTTCTATAAAATTCATGTTCACTTCATTCTATTGTTTACAAATATTAGCAATGGCTTCGTTAGTCAAATTTGTAGAAAGAGTGCAAGCCGTTGATACCGTATTCTCTTACGTAATGAATTGTAAGTATTTGAGACCAAAATAATTTTTGGTGTGTATATTTTTGTTGGCCGTCATGTATATAAAATTTAATGTCATCCCTTTCTAGTTATTATATTGGAGCTCCACAACCTTATTCGTAGATTTCAAGGGAGGAAGAATTGCGTGCCTCTATGTAGGAATAACTTTTATCAACATGGAGTTCATAATAAGGTCAACATTCTCATCATCTACAAGTATAATACTGATATTCTAGAAGTGTTACATAACACCTGAAACATGAATTGAAAATAATTCACCATTTAACAAAAATTAATCAAACCGATTAATAGTTGAAGGTTATGTTTTCATGAATATAGTGTTTACTTTCTTTAGCAATGCAGTTGATTTAGTATTCCTTTTCAACCCCAAAAATTTTATCTAGATGTATCAAGCTCAAATTTATCCAAATATGTTCTCCTTGACATAGTAAACAACTTGGTATGTTTAGGCAAAGTGAAAGTGAACCTTTTCTATTTAAAAATGAAAAGAGGATGTATCACCTCTATAGAATTTTCTATGTACCGCAAGCATGCCACTATGAATGTCTTTCGTATTTGAACAAATATTTTTATATTTATCTACTAACAACCCCAAATCCCAACCATATAATGGATAGAACATTGTTTTTTTCCTCGGAGGCCCTCATTTCCCATTTCTTGAATAAAGAAACATCCAACTCCATATCCAAAATAACACACTTATTATTTTCATAGTCAATGTGTTCGACTTGAAAACAAAATATACTCAAATAAACAACTACAAAGGGTATAACCATTATGACTTCCTCATATCCATTATCTATAAAAAAATCACGTGTCATTGTATTAGTTTTCAAGGCCATGGATTTCAAGAAACCATTTATCATCTTATTTTTTCCATCATTCATCACCTTTAATGAATATAATTGGCAAGAATGGATTGCAACAAATGGCTGACATTATACCGTAATTAGAGTAGAATATATTAATAATTACTTGAGATATGGAGTAATTTATTTTCCCATTGTATGATAATAAATGGAAGTATTAGCCTTTGCGATCACCAATCTCTATAGTACATTACTTTTTATCGTTGGTGAGTAATCAATGTAAATGTTAGAGACTGGTAAGATGCAATCGGACATGATATCTAACCTTCAACTTGTTACTTTAAATCATATTTTTTGGATCACATCATTAATACTAGAAACTATGTAAAATTGTTCTTGACAATTAACACGCCACATATTTTGGAAGGAATATCCATTGTTTGACAATGATCCACATTGTGTAGATGGCATGAAAGGAACATTTCAAAACATAGATGTTGGAGAGAGAGAGGATTTAAGTTGACATATGAATGGGCATTTTTAACATTACTTATTTGTAATTAACAACAATTGAATGGACTAGCGTAGAGGTCATTAAGATTTAATTTATTAAATTTTGAGCAGAGTGTGTAGAAACAAAACACAATAATGGGTCCAATGGTCATTAAGCAGAAAATGTTAAACATAATAAATGTTTAGTTGTCCCATAACACATTTTGGAAAGAATACCGTAGTGCCCCCTAAGACCTAATGAGTTTTGTTTGAAATAAAGCATGGAGTTTTTCGTAATTCACATATGTTCGTACTCAAATAAAATTAATTCATGACCACGAAGCTCCATTAGTAGTTGAATAGAATGCCTTAAAGAATGATAGGCTTTTCTAGTTATTAATTTAAAAAAGAGATAAAATAGTAAATCATTGTCGAACCTATCGTCCTCAAGGTTCCTGACATTACCTATTGTGGTTGTAACCACTATCTCTACACTTTTGAATCGATATATTTTTCAATGAATATAACTATAATGCCCCGTATATCTAGCCTTGGCTAGATACGTAGATGAAGGATACGTTAGGAGGCACAAGTTTTTAGGGGATTTTTATCTCTTTGAAATAATTTACAACCAACTCAACTCGGCTAAGTTATTGCATGTAAGGAGGAGGATTTTGGGAGGTGCCATTTTAGAGGGGACTGAATTTGTTTTAATGTGAAAATACTACGTATTATAAGAAACTTTTTATTTTCCGCCTACTCTCCCATCCTCCTTGGTAGCGGCATGCCATATAACTATAATGCCCCGTATATCTAGCCTTGCCTAGATACGTAGATGAAGGATACGTTAGGAGGCACAAGTTTTTAGGGGATTTTTATCTCGCCTGAAATAATTTACAACCAACTCAGCTAAGTTATTGCATGTAAAGAAGAAGATTTTTGAGAGGCTCCATTTTAGAGGGGACTGAATTTGTTTTAATGTGAAAATACTACGTATTATAAGGAACTTGTTGTTTTCTGCCTACTCCCCCATCCTCCCTGGTAGTGGCATGCCATAGCACATGGCTCCACCCACCTAAATTTAAAGTTGTTGGGTGTCGAATGGTATTCCTTGTCTTATCAAGGCTTCTTCTAGTTTTAATTAGTTTTGTTATATACACTCCTTGTTTTGGCCACTTCCTTATTATGGTGGCTTCATTCTAATCCTTCTCTGGTCATTACTTCAAAGTGACTGCGTATGTGGTTTTAGATTTGGTTGCATATATGCTTTGGAAAGGGAAAATTGTGAAGGCCATTTATTTTGTTGTTCCTCTTAAAATTGTCCTACAAAGTCATGGCATTCCTTGAGACCACATCTCTTTGAGGTAGTTTGTCAATAGTTTTTCAGGCCTCATGTTTCTTTCTCCATTTTGTGTATGCATTTTCATTCCCTTCATGGATCTTCATGATCAGTAACTTTTGTGAAGTCCTTTCTCCATAATGTTTGGATGGATGTCCTTACCTTGTTTCAATAACTACAACATTGGCCCCGGCTATGTGTATTTTATAGATCACGTTAGACACCCATTTGTTGCTTTGGTGAGTCAAAGATGTGTTGCAGATATTGTTTTGTGCCTACCCTACTACCGTGGTATTTCCTGAGACCACATCTCATTGAGGTGCTTTTTCATGCGGTTTCCTACCTCATGTATTATCCCCCATGTTTTGCATACTCTCCTTCCAAATCACCGTGACTAAAAGGTTTACCCTGGCCTCTTCTTTGTTATGCTTGGATGGAGGTCCATTTCTATTGTAGAGCTGCTATCTTGGCTCTAGCCACATGCATGTTTGTGAAGGTGGGATGAGAAGGTTGGACACCTATTGGCCACATATGGTGGAATCGGGGTCATAAAATCAAACCCATTTTGTGCACAGATTGTAATCATTGCAGTTCTTGAGACCACATGTTCCTTTTTGCTTCGTTGGATGTCCATACCCTGCTCCATCCATCCCATTTCAGATGCATGCTATGAGGATGTTGGCAAGGTTGTGGAGCCTGGATTTTCCCCCTCCCCTGCCTCATGTGTTTTGAAGTTCTTGGTCCTTTTCATCAAACCCCATTGGTGTATATATTACAATCATAGCCATATTTCATATCACATTATTTTCTGTCTATTGAAGCTCATGGTTTTGGGAGCTCCCTGCCTATGCCAATGTGGGATTGAGTGGAGTTTTGGTTCCTAACATGTTGTGGATGGAGATCCAACTAGAGGTTTTTGTTTCCTGGTCCGTGTGGTGTCCATGCGACCTGGTAGAATCTGGAAACTAGGCAAGATAACTCTACCCTTTGCTATAATTGCTAAAATTTAAAAATATCAGGAAATAGAACTTTCTTTTCCCCAAATTTTGTTTGTCTATGCTGCTTTGTGGTGGGTTTGTTTTCCTTGCAAGAAGTCTTCCCTTTCCCCTTGTAATTTTCTTGTTTTTGTTGTAATCATTGTCAGTGTTAAAGTGAATAGCATAGATCTATTTCCTTTCTTCCTCCTACGTTGGCTGTTGTGTTTTCATGCCGAAGTAAATGACCTCCTACCATCTTTAACCGCATTTCTATGTTTGAGTAACAAGGTTAGTATGCTGATTTTAGCTAGTAAATGTTGTGGTGAAAGCAAACCTGATGTATCCTTAAACCTCTTGCTCTTCATACAAGCTTACTATCTAGATTTTATTTTCTTTCGGGTATGTTGAGCACAGTTCCCATAGGTTATGACAACCTGGATTTAACGAACAACCACTAGATTGAACCTAATCCAGGACGATTATAGTTTTATGGGCACTTAGTCACCCTTTTGAGTTATGGAAACAAATTTTGTAATGTTAGTTGTTTCCTTTGGTGTTTCCAAACCACGGTGAGGTGTGGTTGTCGAGGTCTGTTGGACCTCCATGTTCTCCTTTCTTGGACTAGGTAGGTGGGCCCCTTTCATATCCAATCAATCCCATAAGTTTACAAAACTTTACACATAGTTTACAAATAAAGTGGTTACAATTATGTATGAAGGGGGTATTGTGGCTAAGGTACCCATTTTCTTAGGCATTTTACACCTTGGTTATTCCTTTAGAATTGATTAGAATACTAGACATTCACCCAACTGCTTGATGATCATCGGTGTAGGTCTAGATGTTTAATTTTTTCCTTAAGGGGCACTTTGACCATCCCTTATGAAGTTTGTACCACAACTTAATTCTTGGAACCAAGATTTGAAGTTACATATGAGAAATTATAGATAGTACTCCTTTATTATTAAAATACCTTGGCCTAGTTTTATTACATGATGACTATTGGTGGTGTACATAATTGTTCATCTCGCTGATTTTGTTGGAAATTGATAATATATTTTATTGACAATTGGATGATTCATGTATAGTGAAATCTGGTTGACTTATGATAGAACTATTAAGATTATTAGAGACATTTGGGGGTAATTATATTTATAGATGTGTTGTTGATGTTATGATGGAAACTGTTGTGGAGATAATGTATTTGGTGATTCATGAAAACATGTTTTATTTTATTAAAAGAGTGGTATGATTATGATAACGAGGGTTTTTTTAAAAGGAACTTGTGATGGGAAGGAGTGATCTATAGGATTATAAAGAAGGGTTAGAAATCCCTAGTGTGGAAAAACTTGGATTGATGTTTAATATGTTAACTTGTATGTCGGAACTCTTTTTTTTACTCTCATTTTTCATTACCAGACTATAAGGGCAGTGGCCTCTTCTTGAATGATTGTGAAATTCCTTGGAGTCAATGGCTGAAACTAGTATTATCTACTTTCCCTTGTTAAACAATGTTGAGTGGTGGTCGTGTATTATTTTTCCATCATATAACCTATATGATTACATGATTAAAATTTTAATACACTTGACCTTTCGTGTTAACCTTGAAATCCATGCTTCCTCCTGGATTTATTTTTCTTTTGGTCATTTCTTAAAATGAGTATCGTAGCTTGTGCTTTTGGTACTTTTTTTTTTATGAATGTAGATTGTTTGGTTTGAATATTAGTTCTCAATATTTTAACCTAATTATTTATTCGATGGAAATCCGTTCATAAAGAGACTATTGTCTCTAAATTATCAAGCCACCGACCCCCTTCTCAAATGATTGTTTAATTTTTGTTGCTTTGAGATAATGTTTTTTTTTATTATTGGCAAATAGTTTTTTGAAAGGGACTATACCCTTGTACAGCAAGGCTCAGAAGCCAGAATAGGAAAATAAAGCTCGAAAAAAAGGATCAACATCCTGATATAACAATAAGGACCAAGTGCAGAACGCAGTCTGCAAAGAAACAACCAGCAGCAACACAACAGCAAATAAACACCTGCTGGACAGTGATCAAACAGCAAACACGCAGTGGTCCGGCCACAAAAATGATAACAATGTACTCCGGCCGACCACTAACGGAGAAAACATCCAGACGATCATCACAAAAGAGCCCAACAAAAACTGACAAGGAAGGAACCAACAAAAGCAAACCAGTCAGAATAAAACAAAGCAACAAAACAACAACACACAACCTGCTTAAGAATCGCAGTAGGAGCCATATGCCAAAATGTAGCAATAATAGCGCCCAAAAAGACAAGAATCAAATCTTGTCCGATATGGTGGGGGATTTAGATTTGGCATTACCCTTCTTTTTCCGATCCACCACTGTCCATTCCTGATTTCCCACATCCACTACAGTCGGAAAAACTGCAATAGGTTTGATGGGGGAGTGACCCAAATGGGAGGTCGGAATATCATTAATCACTGAATCAGCAGCCTGTAAAGAATAATCTGGAGGCTTCTCTGTATTGGTCTGTGAATCAACCATGATGGGTGAGTTAGCTTGCAGGGGGGCACTCGATTCCTTAGCCGGATCTGAGTCGATTGTAAGATGTTCAGGTAGAGAATCCCTCCACCAGGCTGTTTTGGTCTTACGTTTGGAGTGTTCACAGTCATCTGAGACATGACCAGTTTGGAAGCAACGCCTACATCTGAAGGCAAGTCTCTCATAGTCTATCCTCTGCACCCAGAGCCTGGCTCCAATCTGTAGATTGATTTCTGCTGGTAAACATTTGGAGGTATCGAGATCAACCAGGATTCGAGCATAAGTAGTATGGGTTTGAATGGAGGTCTTATCATCGACTGCTACACATGAGCCTAAAGTATCCCCTATAGCAATGAGACAAGATCTGTTCCAAAGCTGCAATGGGAGTCCTGGTAGACGAACCCAAATCGGGTAGGTATCAAAAGACTCCTTTAATGGGTCGAAAGATGGATACCATGGTTTGGACATAAGCCCATGTTCCCCCCAAACCCAATGTTGACTAAAAATTAAATCCCTATCTTCAGGGGTTTCAAAGACAGCAATGAAGTAAGCTTTAGCACAAGGATAAAGCTCAATCTTACCTTGTATTTTTTCTCTCCATCTCTGGGCTATCCAGTCATGAAGCTGAGAAAGCTTAGGCCAAAATTTGTGAAATCTGCATATGAGCCCCAGTTGGGAGAGATTTTCCTCCTCCTTAAGAACCTTTAGAAGTAAATCCTCTTCGATTTTCAGCGTCGGGACCTCCTGGGAGGGTTTTAAGAGCTCATTTCTGACATTCTCCTTCTGTTTGGAGACCGCTAAAGCATAAGATCCGGACCTATTGTTGCTGTTTAGTTTGTCCTGGTTCTAGCTGACCCCTGTACCTCTTCCTCCATCACCAGATCCACTCTTAGTCTCTTGCAACCTGCAGTTACCAGTATTGAGTTTTAAAGGAGATAATGAATCTTTGACTGAACCATCTTTACCTGTCCCATGAGTGAACACCCCTGTTTTGATATGGGGGTCTTGGTTAGTATTGAAAGCCATACCAATCCATGAGATTGGTGCTTTATTTTCCTCTACATTTTTGCATCCGCCTCCCACAGATACCACTTTGGTTTCTTTGAGATAATGTTAATAGCTGAAGTATAAGGCTTTATTCTTAGATTGGCATGGTGGAATTTTTTTAATTATCTTAAGGGGTTGTTAGTATTTAGAGCTTCGAGTCAATTCTTGGAATAGAATATTTTTCCTTTCTTGATATTGTTAGATATTAGCTTATTGTTGCTTTGTGTAGTCTTATCTTGCTCAGTTCTTGTGAACTGACTCAGGTTAATAATTGTTGTAGATGGCTTATGCGAGTAGATGAGGGAAAGACTTGTAGAATATTGCATCAAACTTGGTTGTGAAGTTTCTTTTGTACAAATAATTTTATGTTGTAAAAATCTGGTATGGGTTATGTGGGGAATTTAAAGGAAAACCAATGCCTTAGTTTTATGGGTTGTGGAGTAATGTTGTTGTGACTACTGAAACTTTAACTTGTTTGTTATCATGGAAAATATAAAATTTGATTACCACATGGTTATGGGTGATTCTAATGTATTATATAAATTCTAAGAATTATAGCATGGCATGACCAATGTTATTACTCTCTTTTTTCCTTTTCATGGTTCCATAGAGTTGGTTTTTCCCTTCGGGTTGTGTGTCATGTTGGAAGTAATTGATGTAGCCGTGTATAGTTTTTACTAATGAGCAATGGTAAACTTTTCTCTTGAATTAAAATGATGTGTTGTAAACATTTCTAAGACATCGTAACAAGCAAATTCTAGGAATAATAAAATGGTTAGATGATCATTATAAAAGTTAAAATAAAATATGTATATACAAATAAATTAATTTAGATGTGATCTACTTGATAACAATTGAGCCCTTAAGCAATCAAGAGGAAACTATCTTTTGTAATAAAAATATATATACCTTGTTTTCCCCAAACTAAACTAATCAACATTATCCTTATGGTGAAATCAATGATTAGTTTTTCAAAGATAATAAGGATATATAAGTGGGAGGAAAATTTATTAAGAAATACTTCAATCTCTCTCAATCGTTTCAAATATATATTTTTTTGTCAAACTTAATCAAGCAAGTCTAAATGAAACTTTTAACCAATCTTGATAAATTCTTAGCCTCAATAAAAGACTGGTTAATAAGCAATGAGACCCTAAAGCTGAATTCCTTTTGACATGTTTCCCTTAACCCTTGCCTTGGTTCATTGTAATCTTTCTTAAGTGATGTTAAACTTTTGATCCTTTCACAAAGAAAAAAATTTTCCGAACCTAAAATGGTATTCTCTCCCAATCGATCTTGTGCTTGCCACCTATGCAATAGAGGTGTGGAACAAGTTTCAATGGCTCGAGTAAGATTAATTAACCTTGTGAGAAATGGAAAATGTTCTTAAATCCACAAATTAAGTAAGTTATTGACATATTATAGAATGATTCTCCTTCAAAAACTTGATCTTAAGCTAATCAGTCAATAGTATATAAAAAAGAAGTTCACCTTTGTAAGAAGAGTTGCTTGAATCATAACATGAATCTTCTAGATTGTAAGTCATGTTTTGAAAGAATTTTTAGTAAATAAATAACCTTAAATATTTTTCTCTATGGGATGTCCTTATTTGTAACTGTGTACTGTGGTTGGACTTTTACGTTGTGCCTTGTCGAAGAGAAAATTGGATTGTTCATGTGGGGTGTTGTATGTTTCCTTGTTTCTATGTGGTCAATGTTGTGTCAAGCTTATTGAGAGTTGGTCATAGCCCCTTCTGGTCACCTGTGTTGACGTGTAAACTCCAAGTAAGTAAAAAAAAAAAAAAATTATCCGAGTTTTTCAGTGTTGTATTTTTGTGTGTTTTTGAGGGTGTTACAATAAATTTATCATATTAGCCTCACTATTCCTGAAGGGGAAAATTATTGCACTAGAAACCCTTGGTATGGATGAAGCCTTATATTGTTCTCTTAAGAGATATTTTTTATGTCATATAATTAAATTAGGATCTTCTATTATAGAATGTGTAGATACTGCTAAGCTACATTACTAATTATAAGGAATAAAATATTGGTGGATAGGCTCCACAGTCTCTCAATTTAAAAAAATTGACCTCTAATCTCCATTATTAGATGAATAGAACATCCTAGTGGACGTTAGGCTCAAAATTATATTTATTTGAAAATAGCTATATAATAACAAACAATGGTCTAGCTTAGTGGCCACTAAGCTCCTATGATTACCGATTGTCATTGTAAGCACTATATGTTTATCTTTGGACCGATATTATTTTTCAATGATAGTAATTATAATGTATTGGCTGGACTTTGCATGTCAGACCCAGTTGCAACACTACATTCCAACAACACACATAAAGACTTATATATTTTGCTTAAAATATATCTCTGTAAATTATAAGCCATATTCATTCGTATCAATGAAAAATCCTAGCAACCGGTAGGCTCAAAAAATTCTTAATTTAAAAATATCTATTTAATAACAAATCATGGTCTATCTTAGCGATCGCTATGATACTTTCATTACCACTTCTCGTAGTAATCACTTGTTGTACAACTTTAGATCTACTATAATTTTCAATGACTATAATTATATCAAATTAGCCGCATGTTACCCGATGGAGAAAATTTTGCACTATTTTCCATCAAGAGGGATCAAGACTTTCACTTTGTATGAAAGAAAATTCTTAGTGAACACTAGGCTCCATTACTCATTGAAAGGAATAATGTTTCACTTGATAAGCACAACAATTTATAAATTTGAGAATAAATATATAATAACAAACAATGGTCTAGTTTAGCGGATGTTGGGCTCCTATCATTACCATTTTCCATTGTAATCACAATTTATTCAACTTTGGATGGATAGTGTTTTTCATTTATTTTAATTGTATCATATTTGGTAGAATTCACATGGGGACCTAATTACCGTAGTACATTCCATCGAGAGGCATCTATTTTTATTTATTTCTCGGTAAGATATATATTTGAAAATTATAATCCATATTCATTCGTATAAAAAAGTTTATTTACGCCTAAGCTAAAAAAAAATTTAATTTCAAAATACCAATTAAATAAAAATCATGTTCTAGCTTAGATCGTTACGATCATATCAAGTACCATTCTCCTCACATTGCAATCACTATCTATAAATATTTAGATTGATTGTAATTATCAATTATTATAATTTTATCAAATTGGCCACACATTATGTAGTGGAGATAATTACTACAATGCTTTCCATCGAGAGGGATCAAGACTTTCTATTCTTAGCAAAGAAAATGCTTAACGACTGTCAACATTCATCACTAGTTGAAAGGAATAATAGAGTGGACGCAAGGCTCAATAGTATTAAATTGTAGAATAGCTATATAATAAAAAAAAATGGTATAGCTTAGCAGCTGTTGGGTTCCTATCATTACCATTTTTCATTGTAATCACTACCTGTTCAACTTTGGACTGTTAGTGCTTTTCATTGATTGTAATTTTATCATATTGGGTAGGCTTCACATGGCAGAGCCAATTGTTTGCACTACATTCCATCGAGAGGAATCTAGTGATGTTTATCTCCTAAGATATATCTTTGAGAATTTTAATCCATAATCATTTTTATAAAATAAAAAAGGGTATCAACCACTAGTCTAAAAAATTTCTTAGTTTCAAATATCCGGTGAATAACAAGGCATGGCATAGCTTAGCGGTCACTATGATTATATCATTACCTATTATCATAACAATCAATATCTCAGTAAATCTTTAAATTGATTGTAATTATCAATGATTATATGGTTATCAAATTGGACACACGTTACTCGGTGAAGCTAATTCTGTCATGCTTTCTATCGAGAAGGAGCAAGACATTATATTCTTATCAAATAAAATGATTAACGATTGTCACCTTCATTACTAATTGAAAGGAATAATGTAGTGGCTACAAGGCTCAACCATTTTCAATTTGAGAATAACTATATAATAACAAATGGTCTAGCTTAGTAGCCACCGGGATCCTATCACTACCATTTTCCATTGTAATCACTATTTGTTCAACTTTGAATGAATATTGTTTTTCATTGATTGTAATTATATCATATTGGGTATGCTTCACATGTAGGACAGATTTGCTACACTATATTTTGTCGATAGGCATATAGTGTTATTTATTTCTCCTAAGATATATCTTTGAAAATTATATTACATATTCATTTGTATTAGATAGAAATGGTATTAACCACTAGGTTCAATAATTTTTAATTTCCAAATAGTAGTTGAATAAAAAATCATGGTCTAGCTTAGCAATACTATGATCATGTGATTAGCTCTTTTCAGAGCAATATCTATCTATCTATACTTATATTTATTGTAATGTTTAATGATTATAATGTTATCAAATTGTATGCATGATACACGGTGGAGCCAATTCCTACAATGCTTTCCATTGAGAGGTATCAAGACTTTCTATTCTTTTCAAAGAAAATACTTAGCAATCATCGTCACCTTCATTACTAGTTGAATGGAATAACGTAGCGGCCACTACATTAATTTTTTTAAATTTGAGAATAACTATATAATAAAGACATTGGTATATCTTAGTGGCCGCTATGCTCCTATAATAACAATTTGTCATTGTAATCACCATTTGTTCTTCTTTGGATGGATATTTTTTTTCATTTATTGTAATTGTATCAAGAGGATTGAAGACTCGTTTAATTCTAATAAGAAATATCTTTGCAATTTATAATCCATATTCATTTGTATCAAAGAAAAAGCCTAGTGATTGCTAGGAATAAAAACTTATGAATTTTAAAGTAGCTATTGATTAGAAACTCATGGTCTAGCTTAGAGGTGCTAGGATCCTTTTATTACCTCTTATCGTAGTAATCACTATGTTTACATCTCGTAGATTGATTGTAGTTTGCAATGAATATAATTGCATAAAATTGGTTGTAAATTACCCGGTGGATCTAATTCTTGCACTATGTTCCATAAAGAGGGATCAACACTTTAGGATCGAATCAAAGAAAATATTTAGAAACCACTATGCTCCATCATTTGTTGACAGAAATAACGTAGTGGCCTCAGGCTCAAAATTTTCAAATTTGTGAATAGTTATATAATAAGAAACAATGGTATAGCTCAATGAATGCTATTGCTTTAATTATCACTTCTTATTGTAATCACTATTTTTTTGTTTTCGATCAATATTATTTTTCATTGATTGTAATTGTATCATTTCAGTGACTTTACATTACAACCCCGATTCCCGAACTACATATTTATCTCGCACAAGGTATATCTTTGTAAATTGGAATCCATATATACCCCTAAGAGTAAGTGATATTTTTGTATTTTTTATTATATAAATCATTGCAACATATAATTCACATTGGTTCTTATCGAATAAAATGCATAATGACTACTAAGTTACTTTATTTATTGATTAAATTAACATATGGTCCACTAGGCACAAGAATTACTTAATTTGGAAATAGTGATAGAATAAAAAATCATGATTTAGCTTTGCCAATGCTAGCTATATACAAATACCTATTTTCATTGTAAACACTATCTTTACTGACTTTGAGGCACTACTATTTTTCCTTGTTTTAATGTAAAAACAAGTTCGGAATTTTAAAATTTGTGTGGTGTGTCATTGTTTAACCGTAGCTATTTATATTATAATATTGTGGTTTCATATAGTTTTTAAAAAATTACGATCATTTCTTTATATATAAATTTTGTAATAAATATGTCAATTATAATGTTTTCTAATTATCGGGTTCAAAATATGCCACATGGCACAAAGCAATTCGATAATTATTTTGCATTAGCGTACTAAATATAACATTGTTTAGGTCAATTTTTATAAAATTAAAAAAAAATGTGCTTATACATTCATACACTTTATTTCTTTTGTTTTATTATAATATTATATGTTTTATTACATTTTAACTATTTTAAGCGATAACCAATAAGAAAAGGCATTGTTTTCAATATTGTTTTTTTCAATATCCAATATCTTTTCTTAATAAGTGGTAAATTTAAAATTTGATTTCAATATTCCCCGCATTTTGAGAATTTGAAATTTAAATATTAACACAAATTCCTCCACTTTAATTTTAAAATTTTCATATCTTGCATTTTTTATATTTTAAAAATTTCTAACGTGGACGGTACCAAATAAAAATATTAAATACCCCAAGGAATTAGTTTGTAGGGTTTTTGTTTTTTCGGTCTTGTAGAAGAGAAGCTCTTAAAATCATAGAACATTACAAGCAATCCAAAGATCACGAGGATTAATGCAATAATCCGGTCATTTTGTCCAAGGAACAATCATGTAGTAATTATAATCTCGTTTGCAGATTAACAAAAATATAACAATCAAGCAATAACAAAAATGGTGCACTCACACTCATGGAGGAAAATGGATTGTGGAAAAATAGTTAGCTTTATGTAGCAAATGGTGGTTTGAATGACATCATGAAACATAAAATAATCTTAGATCTAAGTGAGTAATTTATCAAAAACGTATACTATACTAAATGTGCACCATTTTTACTACGGGTTGTTGGTCATTATTTGTTCAAACATATCACGTCTTTTTCACATCAGTCAAACCCTACTTTTCCATACAAAAATGGGCTCTGCATGGGCCATCTCTCGCTACAGCCTTTCCGATAATTTTGTTAAACCACCTTGTGATTTCTAGTTCCTCTCTTTTCAAGTAATTCCAACCCTATTTTTCCCTAGGATAATGTGCTCAGTAGCCCAACTTCACTTATTGGTTCCTTCGATCATTTTTTCACACTACCTTGTTCTTCAAGAAAATAAGAAATATGTTGACCCCAAATAGAAGAAAATTTAATCTCTTTTCAAATTTGTTTTTTATTTCATTTGAATGCTTTCAATTTTCTACCGATCAATGTCCCCATGTGGATTTTTTTTTCCTTATAATGATGGCTAGTCACACAATCACTAGTTTTTAAAATTGTAATGTTTAGTGAGACTCAAAATATTGTTTTGGTATTTAGCACATCTAGCCTTTTATTCCTTTTAATATGATGATAAAAACAACCGAGGTAAATATTTCATTGTACATTGTTTCTATGGTTTCTCTTTTGACTTTAATTTATGAATTAAAAAACAGCTTTTAAAAATCTAAAATCATATTAAGTTTTTAATTGTGAGATAAAATTTTATGTAATGGAAGGTAAGCATAATATATATATGCCTAAATTTTATATATAATATAGTTTAATCACTATGTATTTAAATTAATATATAGTAAATAATTTAATCATTGTGTATTATGTATTTTAGTCATGATAATATAATTCATTTAAAACACTATTATCAATAGGATATGTATTATTGGCGGAAGATAGAGTGTTGTCATATATATATTAATTCATTATGGTTTGTATGGAAGGCCACAATATTATTATTCTTGATGGGACACCACAAACTAATATGTTGAACATGAAGGAATTATATTCGTAGTGTAACATCCACTAGGTTATGGTTCAAAATATTATTTGGATATTAGTTGTTGCTAATATTTAACAAAAAAAAAATTTATTGAAATCTTAAAGGCCGCTTAGGGTATAACATAATACCATATTTTTATCTTCGTTGAAGTTGTAGGACACTAAGACACTGCTAAATTGTAATATTTTGAACATAGTGGTCGCTATGAATTAAAAAATAAAGATGGATATTTTGAGTCTAGCATCCTCTAAGTATTGCCAAAACATATTATTTAGAGCTTAGCGGACGCTAGGGTTTCACAAACTAAAGTAAGGTAGTATGAAATTAGCAGCCATTACATAATGCCACAAAATAATATTTAAAACAAGGCCTTGAAATGTTTAATTTTTTTAAATAAAATTGATTTGATCTTAGTGGTCGTTATCCTTTATAACGATGTAAAAATTTAATCTTAACACTCATTAAGATTTAACCCATAATATCTTGAGCATAGCGGTCACAAGGATTTAATAGATTAAATGAATATTCTAGCGTCCACTACATTTTTCATATTCATAATGTTTAAAATTTGTTGGTGGTATGATTTTATAAATCAAATTAACAAATTTTGAGCTACATGGCATCTATTTGCTTTGACAATGTAATAATTCAAGCTTCGATGTCTTAGGCATTTAACAAGATGAAGAATGAAAATTTTATCTTAAAATTCGCTAGATTATGTTGCAAGATATTATTTGAAGATATGTTGTCACTATAATTCAATTCAAAACAAGTAAATTATTCTGATCTTAGTGGCTACTAGGTTATGCTTCACAAACATTTTCTGAGCTTAGTGATCAATTCTCAAAAATGCATATCATGAATTTCTATGTAGCTCGAGACACTACCACATCATAATAGTTTGAACATAGAGGTCAATAGGATTTAAAAAAATAAAGAAATATATTGTGATTCTAGGGTCCGCTAGGAATTTCCACAACATATTATTTGGAGCTTAGAGATTGCCATGGTTTCAAAAACTAAAGTAAGGTACTATGAAATTAGCGGCCACTACATACTACAATAATATAATATTTAAAAAAAAACTTTCAATAGGATTTAACATTTTAAATGAATTTGATTTAATCTTAGTGGATGCTAGCCATTACAAAGATGTAATAATTTAAGATTAGTGTTCGTTACGATTCAACCACTAATACATGGGGCATATCATTCGTAAGAAATTAACACATTAAGTTAAGGTTCTAGGAGGCATGCATCTTCTAGAATATGCATAGTCACAATGTTTGCATGTTATCAGCGATATCCTTTAACATATAAAATTTAAAAAAATTGACCTATATGGCAGCTAGTTGCTTCGACAATAGAATATTTCATGTTCAGATGTCTCGAGAATTTAACAAGATGAAGAATGAAATTTTTAGCTTAGCATTCATTGTCTTATGTTGAAACATTTTATTTGAAGATATTTATTCACTATGGTTCAACTAAAAACAAGTAAACTATTTCGAGACTAGTAGCCGCTAGGTTATTCCTTATAAAACATTTTTTGAGCCTAGAAATCAGTTCTCAATAATGGATATCATGAAGTTACACTCTGTTAAGACAATGCCACATTGTAATATTTGAAACATCCTATTTAACAAAATAAAGAAATATATTTTGAGTCTAGTGTCTACTTGGTATTGCCGAAAAATATTATTTGTAGCTTAGTAGCCGATGGATTTCACGAATTAAATTATGGTAGTATAAAATTAGCGGCCTCTATGTACTACAAAATCATAATATTTTAAAAAATATTTCAATTGAATTTTACATTTTAAACGAAATTTATTTGAGCCTAGCGATCGCTAGCCTTTACAACGATGTAATAATATAATCTTTGCGGCAAATATTAGGATTTAACCCATAATATCTGGGGCATACTGGTCATAATAATTTAACACAATAACTTAAGATTACATGAGGCTAGCATCCACTAGAATATGCATACTCATAATTTTTTCTAGTTATCGGAAGTATGCTTTAACAAATAAAAATAACAAATTTTGAGCTACATTACATCTAGTTTCTTCCACAATAAAATATTTTGAGATTAGATGTCTCAAGCATTTAACAAGATGAAGAATGGAATTTTTAGCTTAGCATCCGCTAGCTTATGTTGCAACATTTTATTTGAAGATATGTTGTTGCTAGGATTCAACTAAAAACAAGTAAATTATTATGAGCTTAGTGTCCGCTAGGTTATGCCTCAAAAAAAATTATAATCTTAGTGTTCGGTTCTCAATAATGGATATCATGAAGTTATACACTGATAAGATGATTGCACATCATAATATTTGGAACATAGCGTCCGCTAGGATTTAACAAAATAAAGAAATATATTTTGAGTCTAGCGTCATGAGGTATTTCTGTGCAACATATTATTTGTAGGTTAGAAGTCGCTAGGATTTCAAAAATTAAACAAAGGTAGTGTGAAATTACCAGCCTCTACGTGCTATAAAAATATAATATTTAAAAAATATTTCAAAAAGATTTAAAATTTTAAATGAAATTGATTTGATGTTAGTGGTGGTAGCTTTTACAACGATGTGATAATTGAAGTTTAGTGTTCGTTAGGATTTAACACATAATATTTGGAGCATAGTTATTAAGAATTTAACACATTAAATGAAGAATCCAGAAGCTAGAATTTACTAGAATATGCATACTAATAATGTTTTCAAGTTCTAAATGGTATGCTTTACCAAATCAAATTAAAACAAATTGAGCTAGGTGGCATCTAGTTGCTTCCATGTGAGAATATTTCAATCTTAGATGTCTCGAGCATTTAAAAAATGAAGAATGCAATTTTTATCTTAGTATCCTCTATCTTAGGTTGCAAAATATTATTGGAAGATATGTTGTCACTAGGATTCAACTAAAAACAAGTGATATATTGTGAGCTTAGTGGTCGCTAGGTTATGCCTCAATTTTTTTCTAAGTTTAGCGATTGGTTCTCAATTACAGATATCATGAAGTGATACACCGCTAAGGCACTTCCAAATCATAATATTTGGAACATAAGGGCTGTTAGGATTTAACAAAATAAATAAATATATTTAGATTCTAGCGTATGCTAGGTATTGCCACAACATATTATCGTAGCTTAGGTGTCATTAGGATTTCACAAATTAAATTAATGATGTATGAAATTATCAGCCTCTATGTACTACACCAACATAATATTTAAATAAATATTTCATCAATATTTAACATTTTAAATGAAATTTCTTTGTGCTTCGCAAATGTTAGCCATTACAACGATGTTATAATTTAATCTTAGCATTCGTTAGGATTTAACACATAATATTAGGGGTATAACGATTTGACGAAAGAATTTAACAAATTAAATTACGTCTCTAGAGGCTAGCATCTTGTACAATATGCATACTCATAATGTTTGCAAGTTGTCAATTGTATGGTTTAACAAATCAAATTAACAAATTTTGAGCTACGTGGCATCTAGTTGCTTCCACAATAGAATTTTTTTGGCTTAAATGTCTTAAGAATTTTTTTAGCTCAAATATCTCTTGAAAAATGCTCTGCATTTCCATATCCAAATTCAAAAAAATTTGACCTCATGCCCTTCGTTGGTGTTTAAGCCAAGTTAGAGATTCAAAAATTAGTAAAAGTCGTGCCCTAATGTTGTTTAAAACTCGTTTTGCTTTTTTTTTTTGAGAAACTCTCCATCTCCCTACTCTGGTACGAATAATCCTCTTTACAATATTCTTTGCGATCAAAATTAATTGCTTATTTTATGACCTGGGTTGTCAAATCATTTTTTTTCCCCATGCCTCTGGTTCACAACGGAAATTCCAAAATTGGACTCAAAATGATGAAGTTCTCTTCCTCTATGTATTTTTCCTACAATCAGGATGATGTGTCTTTTCACCTTCAAATTTTGGCCCCATTGAATGCAGGTATGTGGTTGGATCCTATTGGATGGGGAGGAATGGGATTTGTGGTGAACGTAACACTTTTTGTCACTTTTGGCAAAAATGGTAAATTTTCCCCGCTGACTTGAAAAGCTGAATCACCGTTGAAAAGTCTAACCTCAGCGGATGGCTCCACGTGTTACAAAAATGTAACTCTAGAGAGGGGAAGAAAGGGTCAATTACCAAATAAACACTAGATCACCATGTGGTTTGAGTCATTGGAGAGGAAAATCCTACCGTTGAAAAGTCAAAGTAGACGAGTGGGCCATCGGGGCACTTTTGGAAATTTAACCAAATTTCCAAAAGTGAAGTAAAATTTCTAGAATGCTCCATGGCTCCGCCAGGGTCTTAGGCCCATCATTGAAAAGTCAAAATGAGAGAACATGCTAGTGGAGGAATTTTAGTTTTTAAGCCTTTTTCGAAAAAAGGTTAAAATGTTTATAATAGAGCTATGACCCCATCTCCAACTAGAACATGCCACATGTCCTAGTCAAATTGGAGCAGTGGGCTAACAGAGTAATTTTAGTTTTCAAGCCTATTTCCAAAAAATGTTAAAATATATAGAAAAGAGCCGTGACCCCATTTCCAATCAAAGGGTGCCACATGTCACCATTGAAAAGTCAAAGCGGGGGTGTGGGCCAATTTGTTCCAAATTGCCAAATCTCTAAAAAATCACAAAAAGTAAAGGTATTTCCTTTAACCACTCTAATCCCTTCTTGCCATGTGGATGGCCCGATTTCAAAGCTATAGGAGAAAATCAAATGGTTTATATTTAAAATGGAAAATCAAATGTAATGGTTTCTTTATTAGATCGAGTTTTTTTAATCTGCCATTAGTGTTTTCTTCACAATTGAGGAATTTGAAAAGGTGTTGAATATTTGTGAATATGTAATGGTTTCTTGCGAGGAATATAATGGATTCTCGACGTCATTCCAAGGGTGGGCAATTGATTTTTGAAAAGACTAGAGTGCTATGTACCTTGAAAAGACAAAAAAATGCCATTCTTCTTCTATTTTCTCTTGTTCCTCGGATTTCTTCCATTCTCAAGCTATGTACAAACTCTTCTCAACCTTCAAAAAAAAGAAGGAATCTTTTCCTCTTTGATTGAGGAATTAATTGGTACTTTGTGACCAATGAGTTTCATTCGGTCTTGTAGCTTCTCCTATGGATTTGTTTTTCTTCTGACTATAAATGCATGTAAATGAAATTTCTAATTAATGTGTGTGGGAATCTGATATCTGAATCACAACATTAGTTTCTCCTACCTCCATTCTCACTCCCTTTCCCCTTCTTAGACAAACTTTCTTCTCTAGTGAGAAATTGCTAGCTTTGCCACAAGATCAGTGGAGTGCCCCTGTCGGATCTCTTGTCGAAAGGCCACCATTGACATCCAATTTTTCATGCATGCAGATATTGAAACTACACCGTTCAAGTAGAGGGACTTATATCCCCATATCGTGGCTTGAAACTCACCAATTTGACCACAAACCAAATTTTCTCACCAACAACAATGACCTTTCCCGAGCACTAGTAGTAACTACAATGAAATCATCCTCACTAAAATTGACTTGATATTTTTTAGGTGCCTTTTGAACCTAAGTATCTTGTTACCCACCCTCCATTTGAGGCATGAACAATGTCTCATATTGAGGTTGTGTAACAAGACTTATGTTCAGAAAATCATTTGGGCAACTTATAGCTGAATGAGGTTGATTACAAGGTTGACACCACTCTTCTATAGCCATATTAATTAGATCTAAAGCGTTAGATGAACTAGGATCCTTTGGGTAAAATTGCATTTGTTGATAAGTTTTTCTATAATTTTGATTTTGTTGGTAAGGTTGCCTATTTTGTTGATTTTGCTGATTTTGCTGATAAGGAGACCGATAAGGTCTACTAGGTATCGTAAGTCGATTCTCAATGAAGCCATCTTGTTTCCCATAGTCCACAAAGATTTAAATACGCCATCTAATGGGGTGAAAACATTAGGTTCTATAATTGTGAAAGGCTAAGAAATAGGTGCTAAATCTGATAAAAAGGGAATTAAAGGCCTTGGTGTTAACTTTCCAGCTTGGATGATTTTGCTAATAAGGAGACCGATAAGATCTCGCTAGGTATTTCAAGCCTATTCTTAATTGAAATCTTATTCCCCATAGTCTACAAAGCTTTAAATAAGCTATCCGATTGCGTGGAAACATCAGTTCTATAATTGTGATATGTAGTGGAATAGGTGCTAAATCTACTAAAAAAGGAATAGAAGGCCTTGGTACTAATTTTCCATCTTGAATAAGACTATTTTGAGCTCGAGATGGAAATATCATAGGATGCTAGGAGCGTATCTCCTCCCATAGGTTGAATCACAGTTGAAATATCACTGTTTAATTCCCTAAGATAATAAAGAAAAGTGTGATCACCTTGAGGCTTGACACTTGCTAGAATTCTATCTCAAGTTCTGGAACAATGGATGTTGAAATTTGACATAAATTCATTGGGATATCTTTTAATGGTAGACAAGTGTTATATAAGAGATAAATGATCTGAATTATCTTGAACTCATTTCAGCAATTTATAACCTAAGTCATCCCAAGTTCTTATGCATCCAATCTCTATATTTCTATATCATTGCAAGGCTTGTCCTTTAAGAGATGTAGCTAAAAGTCTCAAAGCTACATCCTCATGAGTAATATTACAAACGCAAAAAAGGCTACAACATCTTTAATGTGCTCCGTAGGTGTAACCTGATTTTCACCAGTGAATGATGGAAAAATTATCATGGAAGCATTAGGGATGTCATGATAAACTGGGATTACTAATGGGTTGCCATTAGTAAAGGTCACAAAATTCCTCGGTGGTTGAATAGCCATTTGAAAAAATGGGATTTGAATAAAAGGATTGACACGTGGTGAAGGAATATTAGGAGGAGGGTTATCAAACCCAAGCCTATTATAAGGTAAAGTATTACCAACTCTTCTCCTTCTTGTAGAATTCAAAGCTAAAGAAACAAACTCGGGAGGAATTCCTCTCATCGATGATCTTGTAGAAACTTTAGGCATGGAACATGCTATAATATTGTCCGAAATCATCCCTAAGGAGTCGTTAAATAGATATTTAAGTCTTTAAAATAGATTTCTCCATATTACTATCTGAAAGTAACTTCTATCTGATGTAGATATGATGTAAATATCTATAACTTGCATGTAGATCTGATTCATATCCCACCGGGCATGCTAGAAACTGTTATCTCTCGAAATTACAGATTGTAGAGAGATGGTTGTAGGTGTTCTAATCTTCCAAATTTATCTCTCTCTTTCTTAGATACAATAGAATCACCTCAGTCTATAGGTATACCTATTTTGAGGTGAGTCTTGGTATCAAGGCTGGTTCCTTATTTATGTATCCTCAATTGGTTTTTCGGGTTAAGGGTAAAAAATAGATGTAAAGATGATTAAAACGTTGGTGATACACCAAATTTGTATGAGGGATTTGACTGAGTATATGCACAATTGATATGAGAAGAATTCTTGATGCACGAGCCAACAGTTTTCTACAGAATATTAAGGGAAAACACTTTGATGTATTGAGGGAAAGTATCACAACAATACTGCTAAGTTAAACATGCACATTAATATCATGCAAAAATTACTAAATTTTTTAAAAAGGTAAGATAATTAACAAGGGAATTCACACTCACAAGGTTAATGGAACATACACAAGACTACAAATAATTGGAAAGGCATAAAATACTTCACATTTAGAGGGAAAAACTAGAAAAAGTTTTGTCAAGACTCCTGTATCCAAAAACTCTTCCTTTGTGCTTTTCTAAGGCACACAATATATAGCAAATTTGATGAACCCACCCTTCCTAAAAATAGACTAAGGCTTGTACTCACCCATGCATTCTATTTTTATCCTTCATCTATTAATAAATAAAGGAATAAAAATAAAGCATGCAAATACAAAGAGGCATTAATAGCCATCGGTTACAACTAGTCAACTGAAGTTGACTATTCTATTTTTAAGAAAAGCATGTCTATTTTTAAGAAAAACATGAGTGGATGATTTTCTAAAAATAAGTTTTGCTTCATAAGCAAGTTTCTATCCTATGCATACAGACTATGCTTTTTTATGATATGTCCTTTCTCGAAATTATGAAGGAATGCAAATCTACCTGTCTGTGAGTGAGCAAAAATAATTATTTCCCTGACAATGGTTAAAACTAGTAAATTCTGGGGTGGAATTTAGATGCAAAGTTCTATCTAAATCTTCCATTGTTAAATGTTTTGAGCTTTTCAAAGGCAAAAAGGGGAAACCCACCATTATTCTGTGACTTTAAGCTCAGACATTTTTTTATTTTCAAGAACTCTCCATTTTTTCCTCAAAAAAGGCATCATCATCGACAAATTTGACCCAAAACACGGCCCGGAAAATCCTTCCTTATCATCTTCTGATAAAATTGTGCATTTTGAATATTTGGCCTTCCTATTTGATTTAATGTAGGCCTTACACATGTCTCAATCTAGTCCCAAATGGAATCACGTCTTGATTTTGATACTTAGCACTTTACCTAAAAAAGGGTTAAAATTTTTAAATGCCCGGTGGCTCGCTTCCCGATTTTATCCTTTTTATGACATAGGCAAAGTGTCGTGGGGACTAACAAACTTTATTCCATTTTCAAAACTTAAATTTTTAAAACAATCCGATGCTCCGAACTCCCACTTATGTTATGCATATATGGCTTTATTTGTCCTTAGCGGGGCCATCGGGAACTTAAATCCTTTTTCCCTTTTAAACAAAAGGTTCAAAGTTTTGAATTGATCCGATGGCCCGCCTCTAATTTAATCGATACTTTGACTTTCTAATGCTTTGAATTTTTCCATGGAGATTCGAGCCACTTAAACTCTTTGTTCTTTTTTTTCTTTTTGTGAAGCCCGCGGATGACTTAATAACTTTTATTCCTTTTGAAAAAAAACTCAAATTCTTAGAATGTCTTGTTGATCCACCCTTCATAAAATTTAGCCAAGTAATTTTGTAGGTGTGCAGAACATTAAAAACTTTGTTCCACTTTGTTGATAAGACTCAAATTCTAAAAGATTCGATGCCCAAACTCACTTTGCATGATCAATTGAACTTTGAACCTTCGGAAATTTTGTAAGTTTAACTCTTTTCTCACAAGATTCAAAATCTGAAAGGAAAAAATAATTCTGTAGACCCGCCTTTTGCCTTAACATATCAATATTTTGACTTTTGCCAGCGGATTTTCTAGAAAATTTATAACTTTAACTCTTTTACAAAAGCTTAAAGTTTTGAAAATAAGAAATATTCTGACCCTCCACTTTGATAATGAAAATGGACCATGTGACTCTTTCAGGCTTGCGGAAAACTTTAATAATTTTTAAATTTTTCCTGAAAGAACTTCAAAATTCAAAATAACCCGACGTTCCACTATTGCCTTATAGAATCAATGTTTTGACTTTTTCCTGCATTGAATTTTGATTCACGAGGTCTCGAGCAACTTTAAAGTTTTAAAAGGAAAAAAAAACTTGCCCTTCCACTTTTCCACCTCTGTAATAATAGTGCCACGTGTACTCTGCGGGCTTGTGGGTCTGCGGAATTTATTTTGACAATTTACAAAACTTGAAAAATGATAACTTAGTCAAAAACCCGTTGTTTCACCTGCGTTAGTTAACAACTTTGAGTTTGCACCGATTCGAGGATCAATTTATGAGCATTGATTTTTGTACTTTTGATCTCGTGGCTATTAATCTCCAAAACATGATTAGGGTTTCTGACTTGCATTGAATTTGGTTGGTGAAACTAACCATGGTGATTTGCATCAAATTTATCAAACATTTCTCCACCCTTCGATCTGGTACTTGTTGATTTTGATCGAGTCAATTTTTTAATCCTTAACTCAGAGTGAGTTAGGTTACTTTGGAGATTGACGAGTAAAACACTCGAACCCTAATCATTTGGAATTTTTACTCTTGAGCTCTAGAAAAATAAACAAACTCTGTAAAATTTTATGTCCACCATTGTTGAACTCTCGAGCTCGGCCCCTTACCATTTGAATTGCATTTTAAATGCCTAGAGCATTCTGTTGGAGACTTCATGGATTCATGATTTTACATCATGATACCATTCTTTTCTTGATCTTTGACATATCAGCCTTGTTCTTCTATGTTATTAATGGGTTTTATTTAATCATTGAGTTTGGCTCTATTCAATAATGCAAGATTTGATTGATTTTGGTTGCACTGCTTTGAGTTTGAGCTTTTCTTCAAAATTTGTGTTTTTATGTTAAGATTCGAATGCCACCATTATCGAGGTTTGTGAAGCTTGATTCTGCTCTGTAAAATAATCATGTGTTACTTATTTGACCAATATTTAGCTTGCTCATTTTACTATCGAATCAATGTTTCAGATCTGGCATTTTGCATTGTGGGTATCGTTCTTTGTCTGAAATTTTAGATTTTTGTGAGATAGACCCAAATCTATCATGGGTATTTGCATATTTTGCTCTTTATTTGAGAATTAAATGCATCATTAATGAAATCTGAAGCTCTGGTTTCTTTGATTTTCTAACTGTAATTTAGGCATATCTCTAGATCTGGATACTCATTCAATGTTTTTGATCAAATCCAGGATATGTGTTTTCTTTTGTAGACCTACAACTGCATTTTCTCCTTTGAGTTGTATTGCAACAAATCTCTACTCAGATTTTTAAATGTCCTACATGAATGAGTTTTTTTTTTTTAAAATCTGTATATACCCATGTATTTTTCAATCTGTGGCTTAAGGTATCACAACCCAGATTTAGGGTATCTTCCTTTTTGATATGGGTACTGGAAATTATCACTCCTTTTGATTCTGCAATTTGTTCTTGATTCATGAGATCTTTGTATGTGGTATTCTGGAAATTGTAAGCAGTTCTTCATCCATGTAATACCATTCTCGGGCATAAGCCTTGATTCAGATGCTTTGTTGAAATATTGTAATCTTGTTTCTTTTACTTAGATACTTTATTTCTTTGATAGTAGTATTTTTGGCATGCTAGAAAATTTGAAATGTTGATTTTACATGGTGAAGCCCTGTGAAAAGTTTTCTAGAATTACTTTTTTCTTCGGTTTCAATTTGAAATATGCACTTTGTCTGCAAATCTCTTCTCTCTCTAGAATAGTTGTTGAACTTTGAGTTTCATTCTTTTCACTCTACTTCATGTTTCATGGAATAGAATTAATTTAAATTTTCAATCTGAAACAATAATGAGGCCTGAATGACTTGATTTACTTTTCTTGATCTTGCAACCCATACCTACACAAAGAGAGAATATAGTTAGAAAATATTTAGGCTTTTTGGCCTCTCTTATGTCCATAGTTTTCTTTTCTTTTCTCTTTCTCTTCTTTCTGAGTGAGTAAATCATGTATGTAGTATGATCTCCAAGTAATTTATATCTCCTTCTGTAAGAGATTCATATGCACGAATTAGGACAATGTAGGAATATGGATTAACCCTGAGCTCTTAACTGATGATTTTTTTCTTTTCTTATTTTCATGTACAATGCTTCTAGTGGAGAGGATTAAGCTAAAGATAAAGATGCATCAACCAAAGGAGAATACCCAAGGAAATGATAGGTTCACTCAAACTCCTGTATTTTATCTTTTATGCCTGTGTACCTGTTATTTCAGTAGTTGTACTTTACTTTTCAGTTACATCCCACGGCTTGTGTCAGAACACTTGAAGTTCCTTATGAATAAACCATTGATTTCTAAAATTGAGTTGTGTATTTCTTTCTACATTTCAGATTTCTATATGGATTGTATGATGAACTAGACAACTCAATAATATAACTGAATGTTTTAATCATGAAGGAAAGAATATTAAGAATACCTGTAACATCGAGTATTGAACTCTGATTTCTGCAATATGTATTTATGTTTTTCTTCCAAGACTCAATATTTCACCTATTCTACAATTGGATGTCTTCATCAAGAAAACATAACTTTCCTTTGGGGATTTGTGTTCTTTTTCTTAAGATAGTCAAGAAATTACAGAGTATTTGATTTGTTACACTTTGTAACATCACACATAGTTATATATTTCATGTAATCATTAATTAATTTAGAAGTAACCATATTATTTGAAAGAAACTCCCCTAGCTTAGGTATACTTCACCAATGCTATCCATTGTAACAAATCTTCGAGTTTCCCTTTTTTGCACAAGTGAAAAAAATGTCAACAAGGTGTATCATAGGATTTTCTAGGGTCAGCAATAAATAAATATATAGAGCTTAGTGGTCACTAGACATTATTCACATACTTACTATTAATGGAATTAGACAAGTGAGTTTGTACATGCATTACTTAGGGGTCAAGATATATGTCTTTAGAGAAACATTTAGTGGTAAATTTTCATAAATTTTAAATGGTGAATTTCAAACAATTCGTTGTCACCAAGTTTTCCTAAAATTTCCACCGACAAGTCATTTGTATGGGTCAGTTCACCTACTATTTATATGTAAAAATTTAATTATGCATATATTTTGCGAATGTTTCTAATCAAAATGTGTAATTATTCACCAAGTTATAATACATATCTTGGGGATTACAAGGGGGTGTTCAATACAAACATCCAAGAAAGAGTGGTTGTCCATCCTACTTGGGTTGGATGGACATCCATTATCTTTCGTCAACCTGGGTTAGATGGCCATCCATTTTCTTCTGTACAACTTGGGTTGGACATTCATCCAACTCCTGGGTTGTAGATATTAATTAGAATTTAAATATAAATCAAATTAATGGAAGCCATGTGTGTTTTTTTGCATGCACCGAAAAAATTGGTTGTTTGAAGTGTCGGCTCCATATAATTATAAATTGCCATTTATTAGTATATTTTAAGGACACTTAAATTTGTGAAGCTTCTTGCGAGAACATTAGTGTAAGAAAAAAATTCGTAAGCAAAATAATCCTTGTAAAATATGATCATAATTTAATTGCCAAAATTTTTAAAAACGGTTTCTTTTCGGGATGACATCAAAATTCTATATGCATTCTCACCTTTTCTCCTTCCAAATTTTTGAAATTCTATGAATGTAGAATTTTTCATAGCCTTTTCAATGACTCCTATTTTTCTACTTCCGTAATTCAAATATATCTATTCGTTAACACTTTTGACAAACACTTCTCAACTGATAGGGGTTGACATTGTTTTGTCATTCTATTCGATGATCCCTAAATGATTTTCTTGATATGTGTGTACCCCACTTGAAGTAATGTAAAACATGTTATGGGTTTTTTTTGGCAAGAGGATTGAGATATGATTCATAAAATACCTAACATGGAGATCAATGATTAATAAAAATGAACAAAATGGGTGTTTCGTAAAGGATGAGGAAAAGGGATTTTTTTAGTTAGGGTTGTTAATCATTTATGGCTTTTGGACTTCGGAGGATGGTTTTATTGACATTTTGTTATAAATTAAATTATAGTAATGAAATAATGATAGTAACTTCAAGTAGATGAAATAGTAATAATAACATAAATAATTGTTTGATTACATAAGTTAATTGTTGGAAATCAAATTACATAAAAACATATATGTGAATGCCAATGAAAAATGCGATGATTTCTATTTGTGTAGGTTCTGTTTGAAAAATAGTGAATTGGGGAATTATTAAAACTAATATTTGAGAGGTTAGGCTAAACAAGGTTTTGAATAATGTTTCATTTAGTATATAGTTCGGAAAGACATATACAAAATTTAGCGAATAAAATTACAAGCTTTGGTTATTTTAGTTAAATAAGCTAATGATATATCAACACTAAAAATTATAAGATTTCATGGCTTTTCTTTTTTAATGTAACAATAAACATATGGAAAATTATAATTTTTAATGACAATGTGGCTTATAAATAGGGTACAGAGTCTTTATGTTCATACTAACAATACAAAGTGTGTGTTTAATATATTTATTAAAATTATACCATGGCCTTTGAGAGTTAATTTACCACCTAATAATAGATCACCATCAATTTTAAGATTTAATTTATGATTAAAATGTGGATGTTTATATTTCTTTCAAAAACTTATAGTAAATAATATGAGCACTACATAAGGATTGATCCCTCTCGAGGGTATGTAGTGCAACACTTAACTCAAAAAAATCATAGAACAAACTAATGAGAGATAAGAAAATCGTGACACTTGAAGAAAACATGTATTCCAACTCTTTTCTCGGTTCAATAATAGATGTCGAGTGAATGATGCCGTGAAAACACTAAGTTCAAAGTAATTTTTCGATGCTGATCATAATGACCACTAAGCTTGTAAATTTTTGTTGTGGCTGATCTTAGGGACCCTTGCAAACATAATTTTGTATGTGTTGACTCCTCTTTGTGATATTTAATGACCGGGAGATTATACAATTATAATTAATTAAATAGACTTCCTTTGAATGGTGTTTACCTAACACTAAGTGAAAAATATTTTTTTCAAGGAAGATCTTTTTGACCACTAAGATTTATATATATATTTTTGTTAACACATTAGTATTTTTCTAGTTAATCCTTGTGGCTGATCATAGTAACAATAAGGATAAGAGGTCTATACTTATTTGTTTATTATTCTTATACACTCGTCAAGCTCAAAAAAATATGTTGTGAATGACCCTATGTTTCTACCCCTTAGTAGTGAAAGGATTGGTGTTATTTTTCTCATTGCAATAAGTCTTGTGCTTTGAAATAAGCCTAGATAAAAAAAAGGTATAAAGAGTTCATTGTGGCTGAACTTAGCGATCGCTAAGATTAACACTACATATATTTTGATCGTCCACCGTTCAAAGAATGTAGAAATTATTCTCATTCTAATAATAGTTGTCATGTGAATACTCCTAGATACTTCCAATCTCTAAATATTTCATTGTTGATCAACTAAGGGACTATTAGGATCTGAACTATGTAAGACTTGAAGCCTCAAGAGTGCTTGTATTGACAAAATTTGTCATTACATTAATATGTTTACCTTAGTCACACCTAATGAATGTCATGGTTAAAAATATGTATGTCTTGACCCCTTAGTGGTGCATGAACAAAATTTCTTCAATAATTCCATTAATAGTAAGTATATGAATGATTCTTGGTAATGAGATGTATTCATGATCCTGCAATGAAACAATAAGACCTACATAAAGTTTGATCCCTTACGAATACACGTATTGAAACCATTTTTCAAGTCAATAAGAGATTTCCATTGACTTGTGCTTAGATAACACTAAGTTTAAAATATTTTTTTGAGGTGGAGACTATTCACTATTAAGATTTATATATGATGCAACCTAGAATTCACCATTAAAAGCCCAGCGTGCTAGTACATCACTCATCCTTGATTGAGCCATCACTCGAAGCATGCAAAGGTATCGGGACCCTCTTTAGGGTTGTGTTTGTAGGAAGTTAGCATGATGAAGACTTGTTGCATTCAGATCTATAACTAATATATCATTCTATAGTGCAAGTTCAGATCTAGATCTTAAAGTATCGCGAATCAAAAAATAATCATAGAAAAACCATTCATGCAGTAATAAATTATAACCATGATTAACACCTTGATTCATTCAATAACCCCCATTATATTAAATACAATAATACATAGAAGCTTCCTTACAATAATAGTAGTATATGATTATGTGTATATCATAGTTGATAGTATATTCTCATAGTAATCCATTCCTCACATACTATCTCTTTATATATATGATACAGATTCACTACATATTTATAAGGGTGCGGAATTTCCCTTCACCACTTATCTAATACCGAAATAGGTCACATACTATTATTAGTTACGCATTGTTACAATAGTAGCCACACATGTAAGTGTGCTAATAATATACTTCTTCTAGATAAATATTAGTAGTAAATCTACTATCAGAATGTATCCATACAAATCACTTTATATCCAATCCTCAAAAAAATAGCTAATGCAGGTCATGCAAGTCTCAAACCGGTTTGTGAATTCAAAGCATGCTATCTCTAGAAATAGGTCAAAGCATCGTGAAAATGGCTAAGTCCTGAATCCATCTCTGTCATCAATGCATGATTCCTTTCCAATCCTCTCATGCTTTTGAATGCACTCTTATCTCTATGTGAACCTTCTATATGTTCTTCTCTTAATTTTATATTTTGACCGCCAATATTATCCCACACTACTTAAATTGCCACCCGACAATGGTTGTCTCCAAAATGAATCAATTAATAGAGAGATAGAAACAATTTTTATGAATAAAATAATGTCTTTACCCTACAACATATTCTAATTCAACCTAAAGAATCAATTCTAGATATTCTTCTTTGATTTTCACCTCTAAATTCTACCAATCATTGAGTGTGACTTCTACCTTTTATGGAATATCCACTACAATTGGATCTAGATCATCTTTTACAATCTCTCCTTTCTCATTCTAAAGACCAAAACAATGCTGGACATTGGAATCATTCTTCCTTCTAAGAAGTTCATATTTTGCGCTATGAATATCCCAAGATCATCTAGCCATTCCATTTGTGGTTCTTGTGATGTTGTAAAGGCCTTGTACTTCTGCTTGACAAGATATAGTCATTGCACGCAGCCCAAGGTCTCATCTTTCATGGCTTTCTAGACTTGATTGTCTTTAAAAATGATCCTAGTTCTTATAAATGTTTATGGCGCTGTAAAAATATTTAGTTCTTGATCAGCTTTCTTCAGTTCCTCCCGTAAGATATGAAGAAACCCCTCATATGAATGCTTGTTGGGCATATGTATATTTCCTTAGTTGGGAGTGGAAGGAGACTATGGGGATTTTTTCTTGTAGGGAGGCATAAGAGATCACTTTCTTGTGGAGGGAGTTTGGGTTGGGTGCCCCACCTAGTATGAGGAATGCTTGCATTTCTTCTTGTTCTTATTATGAGGGAGACATAAGAGTTTTGAGGGAGGCATAAGAGTGTATGGAGGTATAAGGGGTACTTGAGGGAGGCATAAGAGTTGGTAGGGGAAATTGTGTTTTGCATTGGAGGCTTTTAGGTGGGCACCCATTCCCATTGGGAGGCATAAGTGGCCTCCCCATAGGTCTTACTCTTTTGGCTTTCTTGATAAGCCTTGTTATATTGTTGTTTTGATTGATTTCTTCTTGTTGAGTTGTTGTTGTGTTTTTATGTAAATGGAATGAATGTGAAAGTATTTTATTATATATTGTGGAAGCTATTAGTTGCCATGAGTTGATATCTTCTCCCATTGTAATGTGATTGGGGCTGGGGCCAATGGAGAGGATGGATTTTCCTCTCCATTTGATATCTTAGTTGGGTGGAGAGCGTTTCCTCTCCCCCTATTTTGTTGTGAATCAAGAAAATTCTTTGAGGAGCTACCTTGTTGGTGATCATGTGAAATTACCTTGTATTTTGACCACTTAGAGTGGAAGAAATTGTAATAATGTATTTCATTCTTGTATTTACATTTTGTATGACTTCCCACATCAAGTGGAGAACATTGTACTGATTTTTGTGAAGAAACATATTGCATTCCATTGTGGCTATGGTAGTGTATTATACATTGAAAGGAAAGAAGAAAGATTTGTGTGAATTAGTTTGAAATAGAAAAGAAAGTTCATTTCCTTTGTTTGAAAGTTGTATTATATGTGAAAAGGGGAAGGAAATATTTGTCCTTGTAGAATTAGTTTTGTTGCAATGTATGTGGAAATGGAAAGAGCTTAAGTGTTAGTAATCTCTTACTTGTTAACTAAAGTAGATCATCTCCTAGAACTCAAATTTCATTTGTCTTTATTTTACTTGGTTAAGAAAGAAAGTTAATTTCTAAGGTTAGCTTGTAATTATCATTTAGAAATTATTGCAAATCTACAAAATGGGTAAGGGAAATGTAATCTACTTTCTCCTACTTCTCACTACAATATCAAATTGTAAGTCTACAAAAAAATAAAAATCCTTACACAAGATTTTTACTTGCTAACATTAGCTCACATAAATTTATTATTACTTATTGATAGTAATCTTGATACCTTGAAGTTTTATCAACATTAAAATATTATTAATATTAATCAACTTATTAATATTAATAATAGATTAATATTAACATACTTAAAATTTTAATACACTTATATATTAAATTGTACACACACACACACACACACACACACACACACACACACACACATATATATATATAAGTACGTTATTTGAATACATGGTTAATATAACCAAAAAAGTGCTAATAAGACAAAATTATAAATGTGAGGCTTTAAATCAAAAGTGCAGAATTTTTATAAAGGTAAAACTTTTGTTTAAAAAAAATATACATTGAAATTTGTTTGGGCTTATAGCCGTGGCCTATGTGGGAGGACAAATAGAAATGGTGGTGGTGGGGGGGACGGGGGGTTGGGATTGGCTACCCCACCCCATAGTCTTTGAATATTTACATTTAAATCCCCCACCCAAACTTTTAAACCCTAACTTGTTACTAATCACTGTCCATTTTGCACATGCGGCTCCCTAATGCATTAAACTTGACCTTTGTGTAATGTTTAAGCCATGACCAACTTCTTTTTTGAATCGGTTTATATATATTTATATATATATATATATATATATATATATATGTTGTATTTAATAAATACATATATGTGTACACTTAATACACATGTATTTAAAAGGGTAATTTCAGGTTTACATTATTGATGAAATTAATAAGAATATATTTATATATGTATGTGTATATTTATATATATAAATATACATTTTCATATACCCAAAGGAAGATATAAATGAAACCTAGCTATATCTATAAAATAGGAAAATACGCGCAAGCCATTTGGGCGAATACAAGGAAATAAGCTAAATATATATATAATATATATATATATATATATATACATTTTTCAAGCCCTAATGAGGGTATTCACAAAATAAGTAAACAAGACAACTTGTGAGCTTCTTCAAAAGCTTGGAATGGTCCCCAATTGCTTCCCTTCCTCCTCCTTTAACCTATAAAACAAAATAGGAACAATGAGACAAATGAATTGAGAAACAAGGCTTCATAAGGATGTTTAGGGTTGGGTACCCTATTTCCACATCAAGGGCCCAAATTGAATCCATCCAAGGGATCAGATTCATCCCTACAAAAAGTAGGTGGAGAATGTCTGAGTGGGAAATTATGTTTTAATTTAAATGTCTTACATTTAAAACATGAGTTGACTTTTTAAGAGGTCACTTTATGGGGTAGGGAAGTGTTCATTATCCTAACCCAACTTTTAATATGGGACCTTGCTAGTTGTTTCAACATTGTAGAAATTAAATAACCTTGGTATTTAATTTCATTGACCACTTTTACCCTTGCCACCCCATGGGGAATATTCAACTTTAGAAGGAACTTTTTTATTATTTAAATAATCCTTAGGGAGATTAGACTTGCCTATCAAATCAATGTATTAAAGTTTAATGTAGATTTTAAATATTGTGTTATCATGGAATATTTTTTTCATTTGAGTCATTGCCTTAGAGACATTAATGTGGCAACTGTCATTTCAAAAAAAATTATGGGCACACTTTTTAAAAAGAAAAAACATCCCATAATTTTTCCAACTAAACCTAAGTTCTTCTTAAGTCTCGTGCAGGCATTTTTAGTGAGCATTACACTTGGTATCAGATCCATGGGTTCAAATCTTGGACCCTTGGGCACACTTAGAAGACATGAAACATGAACATGTAACCTATTGCAAAGTTGGTTCTTTTAATCTAACAAACCATAATGAATGATAATTGTGTAAAATAGAAAGCTTATTAAAAACTGAAACAAGACCTAGAACAATGAACTAACTCTCACCTTGATCTGTGTAGGAGGCATGGATCAGATGAGGGGTATTTTCATATAGACCTAGATATACCACCGCCAGAGCAGGTTGTAGTGGCCATTCTACCTCAGATTTTACAGACGCTTCAGGATGTCAATGTTGTCATACATAGAGAGCCCTTGGGAGGATGATTTTCTAGACATGGCATGGAGCTATCTGTATAGGACCATGTATCCCCTTGACATAGCGAGGAGTATATGGCGAGAGAATTTCCATGCGCAGAGTTGGCTAGGGTAGAGTCACCACAAAGACAACATGGGGACAAGATCTCAAGACATAGGGATAGACCTCGAAGCCCTAGCAGGAGGGAGGAGCATATAGAGAGGCATAGGGGTCATCGGACATTAGGCTGCCGAGACCATATTAGGGAGATCTTGAAGCTATGAACATCTCACTACTCGGGTGATACATGAGGTTTTCAGGTAGAGGCCTAGTTGATATGCTTAGGTAGATGCTTGAAGCTTTGTCCTCGTATTAGAAACACGAAATCTCATGTTGTGATCCATCTTCTGAGGGATAAAGTAGGAACTTGGTAGAGGACCGAGGAGTGGAAGCTCCATGTTGATAAAGAGACAGTCACCTAGGAACTATTTGAGGAGTGTTTCAGGAGTAGGTATTTTCCCAGGAGGTTTATACATCAACGGATAGATGAGTTTCATGACCTCTATCAGCCATCAATGAGTAGTAGCCAAGTATGAGAGTTGATTTCTAGACATACTCCAGCACATAAACTATATGAAGGATGAGAAGGTATAGATTTATAGGTTCATCCAGGGGCCTAAACTTGGATTTGGGTGGCGGGGTGCACATTCACTATCTGCATACATTAACAAGGCCGTGAAGAAGGCCTATATTTTAGAGGAGACACGGGGGGAGGATGTAGTAGGATAGAGACAAAGTTTGGAGACATATCTAGTAGATGCGGGATGGTAGATTGAAGCCATCGGTTCCTCCTCCATGAGGTGGATAGAGTTTAGGATAGGCTTGATTCGGACCACTATAGCAAAGTAGCAGTAGTAGTAATGAGACCCACCCACCTTATAGACCTCCTCAGAGATTTGATGGAAAAAGAGGATGGAGTATGGGGCCTCTTCCTAGGGATCCCAGTAGGACACAGGGAGCACCAAGAGCTCAGTCAGCAGGAGCTTGTCAGCAGAGACCTCAGTAGTTCATAGTTGGATCATCAAGATCCACAACTTAGACATCTAGAGTACTGGCTAGAGTTGCATCCCACTAGAAAGTACCAGGTAACTGTTATGGTTGTGGTGTTGCTACACATCATTAGAGAGATTTCCCATAGAACCCTAATAAGGGTAAGACATAGATCTCAGAGCCTATTGCTGGTGATATGGCATGGAGCCATCAAATCTATGCAGTGGTCGAGAACTACCGGGATGAGCACCGAGTACCATGATTGAGATGAAAGGTAGTATTGGTGGTGTTTCCAAATCTATATTATATGATTCTGGTTCTTGATTCTTTTATTGCACCATCCTTAGTACAACGTTGTAGACTGGTGGAAGTTAGGCAAGGTCGTAATTGGGACATTGAGATGGCTTCTAGAGCCAAAATTTCTATCGAATCCTTATTTAAAGACTTTGTAGTGGATTTGGGATCCTTCAAAGACACTACCTCAAATCTTCGAATCCTTCCATTAGGATCTTATGGTGTCATATTGCGCATGGGTGGTTTTCTACTCTACAGAGCTAGAGCGGACTATTACCATAAGACTATTACTTGCATAGATGATCTTGGGGAGGATTTAATGATATCGGGAGTTAGGAGGCTCATTTTCATTCGCACCATCTCTGCTATGCAACTTAAGTGGTGTATGCGACGGGGTTGTCGGTTGTATGATGTTACGGTTAGTGATAGATCAAAGGAAGAGTCTAGTGGACAATCCCTTATAGACCATCCCATCTTGAGAGTGTTTTCCGATGTGTTTCTAGGGGAGCTATCTAGGTTACCTCCCCACATGAGATATATTTCCATATATATCTAGTTCTAGGTGTAGATCCTATCTCACAAGCACCCTATCGATGACTACTTCGAGCTATGTGAGCTCAAGTTGCAGCTCAAGGACCTTCTCGGAGAAGGTCTTAATCCATCATAGTGTATCCCCTTAGCGTGCACCAGTGATCTTTGTGAAGAAGAAGGATGGATCTATTTGGTTGTGTATTGATTACCATCAAATGAACAAGGTAACAATCAAGAATCGTTACCCCCTTCCACGCATTGATGACTTATTTGATCAGATGAAGGGGGCTACAATTTTATCCAAGATAGATCTTAATTCAAGGTACCATCAGCTTAGGATTATAGAGGTGGATATTCATAAGACCGCATTCCATACAAGATATGGCCACTATGAGTTCATATTGGTACCTTTTGGTTTGGCGAATGCCCCCACAGTGTTTATGAGTTTGATGAATGGGGTATTCAAGACTTTCCTAGATCACTTCATGCTCATCTTCCTTGATGAAATTTTTATTTACTCACATACGTGTGAGAAGCATGAGGAGCATCATTGCTGAGTTCTTGAGTGTCTTCGTGAGCAACACCCTTTATGGAAATTGGAGAAGTGTGCATTCTTTTAGACATAGGTGTAGTATTTGGGCCACATTATTTCTAGGGAAGGTATCACAGTCAATCCTTCCAATATTTGAGCCATCATGGATTGGCCAACACCCACTAGTGTGACCAAGGTGCGCAACTTCATGGGTTTAGTAGGATATTACAGGAGATTTGTTCAAGAATTTTCTTAGATTACGCACCCCATCACTTCCCTTCAGCGGAAAGGGAAGAAGTTTTTATGGTCGAATAGATTTAAGGAGGCCTTAAGTATACTAAAGGATTGCCTCATGATAGCACCTATTCTTTCCATATCAGATCCTCGGCGAGTTCTATGTTTACACAAATGCTTATTTGGTAGGACTTGGAGGTGTGTTGATGCGGGGAGGTCGATTAGTTTCTTTTTAGTCTCGCAAACTCAAATATTATGAACTCAATTATCCAACTCATGATCTTGAGCTTGTAATAGCGGTACAAAACTTAGTGTGGTGGAGACATTTTATTCTTGGCCGGAGATTCACACTCGGGACTGATCACTTGAGTCTTCTCCACCTCTTCACGCAGCCCCAATCTCAACGCTTGTTAGTGGCGTTGCATGGAGTTTCTTTATGAGTATGACATGGAGATAGAGTATGTGAAGGGGAAGGAGAATGTTATTGTAGACACCTTGAGAAGAAGGAGACATGTGGTTATGGCCACTTCGGTGGGCACTGATTTACATAGTAGGATTTTGCACTAGCTTCCTTAGACAGCTTTCTACCTTGTAGCGGAGTAGAGATTGAGTCTCGCAGACCCCTTGATGGGAGATTTGATGGATTTTCATTAAAGGAAGATGGCCTTCTCGAGACATAGAGGTCATATATATTTTCCTATAGATGGAGGCTTCTTGAGACAAGACATTTTGACAGAGGCCCATCGTGCACCTTATTCGGCCCATCCGGGGTGAAGAATAAGCACATCACCTTGAGACAGTTGTACCATTGGAGAGGACTTCGAGACACATGGATTTTTTTGTCACACTACTTAGAGTTATAGAGTTTGAAGGATGAGTATCGGAATCTAGTTGGCCTTCTCTTTCCACATGCCATCTTGGAGTGAAATTGGGACACCATTTCCATAGACTTCATCAATGGGTTACCGTTGTCAAGATATCACCATGATGCCATCATGGTCACGGTTGATAAATTGATGAAAGTATCTCATTTTTATCTTGTGAAGACCACCTATATAGCTAGTGTAGGGACATGGGTATATCTGGATGAGATTGTGAGATTACACGGGATTCCGTGGAAGATCATTTCATGCTTGTGATCCTTTGTACACTTCCCATTTATTGACCACCATGCAGCATGCTCTTGGGAAGAGGGTCAATTTCAGTACAACATATCACCCCGCAATATATGGATAGACTAAGTAGGTGAATCAGATCCTAGAGGACATGCTTAGGATGTACGTTATGGATCACCAGTCGAGATGGGAGGAGTATCTGTATTTGGTGGAGTTTTCCTACAATAATAGTTTTCAAAGTTTGATAGGCATGGATCCTTTTCAGGCATTATATGGAAGAGAGTGCATGACACCTCTTAGTTGGGACAGGTTAGAGGACAGGGTTTCAATGGGGCCAACATTATTGCAGGATATGGAGGAGCATGTTACATTGATTAGACAGAGATTGTAGGAGGCATAGGATCGGCAAAAGAAGTATGCAGTCAACATAGGACATATCATAGTTTTGATGTGGTCATGAAGGTTTTCCTTTGTGTCGAGCCACATAAGAGCCCTTTCCATTATGGAAATGGTTCTAAGTTAGCTCCTATATTTGTGGGTCCCTTCACCTATCGTCTAGCATTACCACCTAGCTTGTCTCGCATCCATGATGTGTTTCATATTTTTCGCTTACGATATATATTTCTAATCCTTCTCACATACTAGATTGGACCAGATTGTAGGTGTAGAATCGGGGGTGGTAGGTGATAGGGTGCAACTGCATACATTATAGAGTACATGAGCACGGGCCTTCGCAGATAAGAAGAGATTGACTAGGTTTGGGTCCAATGGGACATTTTAGATATGATGAGCTGTTGCTACTTGGGAGGAGGCTACATTGTTACGAGTGTAGTTCCCACACCTATTCCAATAATTTCTAGGAGGAATTTGGTCTAATGAAATTTGGAATAGAAATATGCTAGAAATCGTAAGTGATATCATATTTGCATAAGGGGAGGGGGATGTAGTGCCCACTTTCCTTCGACACCTTTTGATTATCGATTTCATTATTGTTGACATATTCGCACTTATAGATATAGTATAGTTTATTTATTTAGCATGTTAGTAGATATCGAGATATTGAACTTTTGTTGATTTGATTTGTATATTATGCATATGAACCATTAGAGACATTTTATGTTGATATTGATATACTATTGACATGGTTATTTATCTATATTTCTGACATGTGATATATTTAGTCATATTGAGTAGACCTTTGATAATTTGATTAATGTTGTGATTATTTTACATGGATGAAATTTGGAATAGAAATATGCTAGAAATCGTAAGTGATATCATATTTGCATACATGATGTTAGTTCATACATAGTTGATCTTAGCTTTATATCGTAGATTTTGGCATGTATGTTTTGATGTGGCCATGAGGTATTCTCTATTTTGAAGGAGGTATTCTCTATTTTAAGTTTCATTGAAGTGGGAGAAGGTACATAGCCATAAAACCATACATAAATTATATTCATAATGTAACATCGGGGATTGGAGACCAACCACATTGGAATTCGAGAAGAATTCAACTAGGGTCACCATGGCAACATGTAATTGTGTGTGTGTTAGAATTATTGGTTAGGCGAAAATTGTGACCTAGGGGTCATGTGTTGTTTTGTTTTAATTTTTCCCCTTTTAGTATGTTAGTATGTGTTTTTCCTTTAGTAATGAAATTCACTTGTTTTATTATTTAGATTTTTGGATTTGTGTTTACCCCTTTATTATTCATGGGTTGTAGTGTCTTAATTAAGTTAATTTAAATTTGTCCTAAACTAATTAAAGATGTGACAAAAAGGATTTCATTTATTAGACATGATTTACTCTTGGATTTTGTATTGAGTGATGTGTGTTTGAGTTTTGAGTGTAGCACACTCTATCCCTCATGGGAAACTCGAATTTGGCCTTAGAGGCCAAATTTGGAAGCTTGTGGGACAAGTCAAACTTGTCCCACACCTCTTAAATTCCCATGCCAACCCTACCTATGGGTTGGGGGAATTTAGGCTCTTTTAGGTGTTTTGGGAAGTTAAAAAGGTGAAATGTTAATTGCACTTTCTTTCAAATATTTAATTTTTTCCTTTGGGGGAGTGGGCTTAGATGGAGTGTGTAAGGTTCTTGTCATTCCTCCAACCACTTATTAATTGTGCATTGGAATATGAGGTTGACCAAGTGATGTGGAGTGGAGAGGAAATGAGGTGGCATCCTACTTGGAGCCACATCATCCCTCCCTCTCCTTTCTCTATTTATTGAATTCTTGTTGCTTGTTTTGGGGTTGGATGATCATTTTTAATCTCTTGAATTTTTGGACGGGGGGGAGGATTTTGAGAGAATTTTGGATGCTTGCTTGGTCTTTGGAGAAGCTTGGAACTTCATACTTGGAATGATTTTGGATGTGGGTATATTTCCTAAGTTTGGAGTGGGAGGAGGCTATGGGGAGTTTTTCCTGTAGGGAGGAATAAGAGATCACTTTCTTGTGGAGGGAGTTTGGGTTGGGTGCCCCACCTAGTATGACGAATGCTTGAATTTATTCTTGTTATTATTATTAGGGAGACATAAGATCTTTGAGGGAGGTATAAGAGTGTAACGAGGAATAAGGGGTACTTGAGGCAAGCATAAGAGTTGGTAGGGAAATTGTGTTTTGCATTCGAGGATTTTAGGTGGGCACCCATTCCCATTTGTAAGCATAAGTTGCCTCCCCATAGGTCTTACTCTTTTGGATTTCTTGATAAGCCTTGTTATATTGTTGTCTTGATTTATTTCTTCTTATTGTGTTGTTGTTTTCTTTTTATGTAAATGGAAGGAATGTGAAAATTACTTTTATGTATTGTGGAAGCTAGTAGTTTCCATGAGTTGAAATCTTCTCCCATTGTAATGTGGTTGGGGCTCGGGGCCAATGGAGAGAATGGATTCTCCTCTCTGCTCGATATCTTGGTTGGGTGGAGAGTTTTGCCTCTCCCCTATTTTTTTGTAAATCAAGAAAATTCTTTGAGGAGCTACTTTGTTGGCATTTGGAGTTTGGAGTCTTGTTCGTGATCATGTGAAACTACCTTGTATTTTAACTACTTAGAGTGGAAGAAATTGTAATAATGTCTTTCATTCTTGTATTTACATTTTTATGACTTCCCACATCAAGTGGAGAACATTGTATTGATATTTGTGAAGAAACATATTGCATTACATTGTGGCTATGGAAGTGTATTATACATTGAAAGGAAAGAAGAAATATTTGAGAGAATTAGTTTGAAATAGAAAAGAGAGTTCATTTCCTTTTTCAAAAGTTGTATTATATGTGAAAACGGGAAGGAAATATTTGTCCTTGTAGAATTAAATTTGGTTCAATGTATGTGGAAATGGAAAGATATTAAGTGTTAGTAATCTCTTACTTGTTAACTAAAGTAGATCATCTCCTAGAACTCAAATTTCATTTGTCTTTATTTTACTTGGTTAAGAAAGAAAGTTAATTTCTAAGGTTAGTTTGTAATTCTCATTTAGAAATTATTTAAAATATACAAAATGTGCAAGGGAAATGTAATCTACTATCTCCTACTTCTCACTACAATATCAAATTGTAAGTCTACAAAAAAAGAAATTTCCATAATTTTTGCAACTAAACCTGGATTCGTCTTGAGTCTCGTGCGGGCATTTTTAGCAGGCGTTACATATTATTGATGGAATATAGAGTGTTGTTATATATATATATATATATATATATATATATATATATATATATATATATATATATATTAATTCATTAGGGTTTTTATGGAAGGACACAATATTATTAGTCTCATGGGACACCCCAAACTCTTATATTGAACATTAATGAATTATATTCTTAGCATAACGTCCACTAGGTTATGCTTCAAAATATTCGTTGCAAATTAGTTGTTGCTTTAGGATTTACCAAAAAATATTATTATTGAAAGCTTAATGGACGCTTGTGGTATAACACAATACCATATTTGTATCTTAGTTGAAGTTGTAGGATGCTAAGACATTGCTAAATTGTATTATTTTGAACATAGTGATCACTAGGACTTAATAAATAAAGATGGATATTCGAGTCTAGCATCCACTAAATATTCCCAAAAATATTATTTGGAGCTTAATGGTTGCTAGGATTTCACAAACTAAAGAAAGGTAGTATGAAATTAGTGGATTTTACGTCTTGACACAAAATAATATTTAAAACAAGCCCCTCGATATGTTTTAACATTTTAAATAAAATTGTTTTGATCTTAGTGGTTGCTATCTTGTACAACGATGTAATAATCTAAGCTTAGCAATCATTAAGATTCAACCCATAATATCTTGAGCATAGCGGTCATAAGGATTTAACATACTAAATGAAGATTCTAGCATCCACTACATTTTTCATATTCATAATTTTTACAAGTTGTTCATGGTATTATTTTATAAATCAAATTAACAAATTTTTAGCTACATGGCATCTAGTTGTTTTCACAATAGAATAATTCAATTTTATATGTCTTGGGAATTTAACAATATGAAGAATGAAATATTTATCTTAACATTGGATAGCTTATGTTGCAAGATATTATTTGAAGATATCTTTGTTGCTATAATTCAATTCAAAACAATTAAATTTTTCTGATCTTAGTGACTACTAGCTTATGCTTGAAAAACATTTTATGAGCTTAATGATCGGGTCTCAAACATGGATATCATGAATTTTTATGCTGCTAAGACTTTGTCACATCATAATAGTTGGAACATAAAGGTCATTAGGATTTAAAAAAATAAAGAATTATATTGTGAGTCTAGGGTCTACTAGGAATTTCCACAACATATTATTTCAGAGCTTAGAGATTGCCAAGGTTTCAAAAACTAAAGTAAGGTAGTATGAAATTAGCGGCCACTACATACTACAACAATATAATATTTAAAAAAACACTTTCGATAGGATTTAAAATTTTAAATGAAATTGATTTGAGCTTAGTGGCCGCTAGCCTTTACAACGATGTAGTAAGTTAAGCTTAGTGTTCATTACTATTTAACACCTAATATATGAGGCATATCAACGGTCGTAAGAAATTAACACATTAAGTTAAAGTTCTAGGAGGCATACATCTCGCTAGAATATGCATAGACACAATGTTTTCATTTTATTGGCGATATCCTTTAACAAAAAAATTAAAAAAATTGACCTATATAGCATCTTGTTGCTTCCACGATAGAATATTTCAAGTTCGGATGTCTCAAGAATTTAACAAGATGAAGAATGAAATTTTTAGCTTAGAATTCATTTTCTTATGTTGAAACATTTTATTTGAAGATATTTATTCACTATGATTCAACTAAAAACAAGTAAACTATTTCGAGACTAGTAGCCACAAGGTTATGCCTTATAAAACATTTTTCGAGATTAGAAATTGGTTCTCAATAATGGATATCATGAAGTTTTATGCCACTAAGACAATGCCACATCGTAATATTTGGAACATACTAGCCACTAGGATTTTAAAAATAAAGAAATATATTTTGATTCTAGCTTCTACTTGGTATTGCCACAAAATATTATTTATAGCTTAATGATCGATGGATTTGAAAAATTAAATTAGGGTAGTATAAAATTAGTGGCCTCTATGTACTACAAATCATAATATTTTAAACAATGATTTCGATTGGATTTTACATTTTATATGAAATTTATTTGAGCTTAGCGATTCTTTAGCCTTTACAACGATGTAATAATATAATCTTAGCGGTCATTAGGGTTTAACCCATAATATTTGGGGCATACTAAATGCAATAATTTAACACATTAAATTAAGATTACGGGAGGTCGGCATCTCGCTAGAATATGCATACTCATAATTTTTGGAAGTTATCTAAGTATGCTTTAACAAATCAAATTAACAAATTTTGAGCTACATGACATCTAGTTTCTTCCACAATAGAATATTTTGAGCTTAGATGTCTCAAGCATTTAACAAGGTGAATAATTGAATTTTTAGCTTAGCGTCCGCTAGCTTATGTTACAATATTTTATTTGAAGATATTTTGTTTCTAGGATTCAACTAAAAACAAGTAAACTGTTCAATGAGCTTCGCATTTGCTAGGTTATGCCTCAAAAAAAATTATGATATTAGTGTTTGGTTCTCAATAATGGATATCATGAGGTTATACGCGGATAAGGTAATTCCACATCATAATATTTGGAACATATTGTCCACTAGGATTTAACAAAATAAATAAAGATTTTTTGAGTCTAGCGTCTGCTAGGTATTTCCGCAACATATTATTTGTAGCTTAGCGGTCACTAGGATTTCAAAAATTAAATAAAGGAAGTGTGAAATTACCAGCCTATATGTGCTATAAAAATATAATGTTTAAAAAATATTTCAACAAGATTTATAATTTTAAATGAAATTGATTTTATGTTAGTGGCTACTAGCTTTTACAAAGATGTAGTAATTGAAGTTTAGCGTTCGCTAGGATTTAACACCTAATATTTGGGGCGTAGCTATTGAAATAATTTAACACATCAAATTAAGACTCCAGGAGGATAGAATTTACTAGAATATGCATACTCATAATATTTTTAAGTTCTCAATAGTATGCTTTAACAAATTAAATTAAAAAAAATTGAGCTAGGTGGCATCTAGTTGCTTCCACAATAGAATATTTTGATCTTAGATATCTCGAGCATTTCAAAAAATGAAGAATGCAATTTTTATCTTAGCGTCCGCTATCTTAGGTTGCAAAATATTATTGGAAGATATGTTGTCATTGGGATTGAACTAAATATAAGTGGTATATTGTTAACTTAATAAATACTAGGTTATGCCTCAAAACATTTTTGAGCTTAGTGATTGGTTCTCAATTATGGATATCATGAAGTGATACTCCTCTAAGACACTTCCAAATCATAATATTTGGAACATAAGGGATGCTAGGATTTAAAATAAATAAATAAATAAATTTAGATTCTAACGTTCATAGTCATTGCCACAACATATTATTTGTAGATTAATGGTAACTAGGATTTCACAAATTAAATTAATGTAGTATGAAATTATCAGCCTCTATGTACTACAACAACACAATATTTAAACAAATATTTCATCAATATTTAACATTTTAAATGAAATTTCTTTGAGCTTATCAAACGTTAGCCTTTATTACGATGTTATAATTTAATCTTAGCATTCGTTAGGATTTAACACATAATATTTGGGGCATAACGGTCAAAATAATTTAACATATTAAATTAGGATTCTAGGAGGCTAGCATCTTGTATAATATGCATACTCATAATGTTTGTAAGTTGTCGATTGTATGGTTTAAAAAATTAAATTAAATTTTTTTGACATACATGGCATCTAGTTGCTTCCACAATAGATTTTTTTGGCTTAGATGTCTCAAGTATTTTTTTAGCTTAGATATCTCCCAAAACGCGCTCTGCATTTCCATATCCAAATTCAAAATTTTTTGAGCTCATGCCATTCGTTAGTGTTTAAGCCAAGTTAGAGATTCAAGAAATTAGCGAAATTCATGCCCTAGTGCTGTTTAAAACTCTATTTTGCTTATTTTGAGAAATCCTCCATCTCCCATCTGTGCATGAAATAGCCTCTTTACAATATCCTTTCGATCGAAATTATTTGCTTATTCTATGGCCTGGGTCATCGAATCATTTTTTTTACCCCATGCCTTTGGTTCGCGATGGAAATTCAAAAATGAGACTCAAAATGACGAAGTTCTCTTCCTCTGTGTATTTTTCCCGCAGTCGGGATGACGGGTGTCTTTTCCATGTCAAATTTTGGCCCTAATGAATGTAGGTACGTGGTTAGTTCCTATTGGATAGGTAGGAATGGGATTTTTGTGAACTTAACACTTTTGGTCACTTTTTGGAAAAATGGTAAATTTACCCTGTGGACCCAAAAAGCTGAACCGTCGTTGAAAAGTCTAACCTTAGTAGACAACTCCATGTGTCGTAATGATGCAACTATAGGGAGGGCCGAAAGGGTCAATTACTAAATCAGTCTTAGATCGCCACGTGGTCACGAGTCATTGGAGAGGTGAAGCCTTGTGTTGAAAATTCAAAGAAGATGAGCGGGCCATTGTGGCACTTTTGGAAATTTAACCAAATTTCCAAAAACGAAGTAAAAGTTCTAGTAAGCTTCGTGGCTCCACCAAGGTCTCAAGCACATAGTTGAAAAGTCAAAGTGGGAGAATGGGCCGATGGAGGAATTTTTGTTTTTGAGTTGTTTTCCAAAAAAGGTTAAATTTTTTTATAAAGGAGCCGCGATCAGTGTCTTCCAACTAGGACATGCCACATGTCCTAGTCAAATCATAAAGAACGGGCCAATAGAGAAATTTGAGTTTTGAGCCTTTTTCCAAACAAGGTTAAAATATTTAGAAAAGAGCCATGACCACATTTCCAATCAAAGGGTGCCACATGTCACCATTGAAAAGTCAAAGCATGGGTACAGCCAATTTGTTTTAAATTTCCAAATCTCTAAAAATCACAAAATGCAAAGGGTTTTCCCTTTAACCTCTCCAATCCATTCTTGCCACATGGAGGGCTCGATTTCAAAGCTATAGGAGAAAATCAAATGGTCTATATTTAAAATGGCAAATCAAATGTAACGCTTTCTTTGCGGATATGGTTTTTTTAACCGACCATTAGCGTTTTCATCACAAATGAGGAATTTGAAAAGGTGTTGAAGATTTGTGAAGATGTAATGGTTTCTTGTGAGGAATATAATGGCTTCTCGACGTCATTCCAAGGGTTGGTGATTGATTTTAGAAAAGACCAGAGTGCTCTGTACCTTGAAAAGACAGAAAAATGCCATTCTTCTTCTATTTTCTCTTCTTCCTCAAATTCCTTCCATTCTCAAGCTATGTACAAGAAGGAATTTTTACCTCTTTGATTGAGGAATTAATTGGTACTTTGTGACCAATGAGTTTCATTCGGTCTTTAGCTTCTCCCTACAGGTTTGTTTTTCTTAAGACTATAAATGCATGTAAATGAAATTTCTAATTTTGGGAATATGATATTCTACTCACAACATTAGTTTCTCCTACCTCCATTCTCACTCCCTTTTCCCTTCTCGACAAAGTTTATTCTCTAGTGAGAAATTGCTACCTTTCCACAGGATCGGTGGAGTGCCTCTATCGGATCTCGTCGGTCGAAAGGCCATCATTGAAATCCACTTTTTCACACATGCACATATGGAAACTACACCGTTCAAGTAGAGGGACTTAGATTCCCATAGATATGGCTTGAAACTCATCAATTTGACCACAAGACAAATTTTCTCGCCAACAATAGCCTTTCCCGAGCCTTAGTACTAACTATAATGAAATCATCCTCTGCTGAAATCGACTAGATTTTGTTCTGTGTGCCTTCGAACTTGAGTATCTTGTTTCCCACCCTCCATTTAAGGAATGAAAAATGTATTAGATTGAGGTTGTACAACAAGACTTATGTTTAGAAAATCATTTAGGCAACTTGCAGCTGAATGAGGTTGATTATAAGGTTGACACCACTCTTATGTAGCCATATTAACTAGATCTAAAGCGTTAGATGAACTAGAAGCATTTGGGTAAAATTGCCTTTGCTAATAAATTTTTCTATAATTTTGATTTTGTTGGTAAGGTGCCTATTTTGTTGATTTTGCTGATTTTTTTGATAAGGATACGTCGACGTCTCGCTAGGTATTAAGTCGATTCTAAATTGAAGTCATCTTGTTTCACATAGTCCAGTAAATATTTAAATACGCCATCGATGGGGTGAAAAATTAGGTTCTATAATTGTGAAAGGTGAGAAATAGGTGCTAAATCTGCTAAAAAAGGAATTAAAAGCCTTGGTGTTAACTTTCTAGCTTGGATAAGACTATTTTCATCTTAGATGGCTATATCATAGGATGTTGGGAGCATCTCTCCTCCCATAGATCGAATCATAGTTGAAATATCACCTTGTTTAATTCCATAATATAATAAAGAAACGTGTGATCACTTGAGGCTTGACACTTGCTAGAATTCTTTCCCAAGTCCTAGAAAAACAAATGTTGAAAGTTGACATAAATTTGTTGGGAGCTCTTTAATGGTAGACAATTGATCTATAAGAGATAAATGATCTAAATTATCTTGAAATTGTTTCATCAATTTATCACCTAAGTCATCCTAAGTTCTTATGCATCAAATCTCTAGATTTCTATACCATCAGTAAGACTTGTCCTTTAAGATATGCATCTAAAAGTATCAAAGCTACATCCTCATGTGTAATATTACGAACTATACATAAGGGTGTGAAATATTTAATGTGCTCTATAGGTGTAACCTGATTTTCACTAGTGAATGATGGCAAACTTATCATGGCAGCATTAGGGATTTCATGGTAAATTGGCATTACTAATGTGTTGCCATTAGTAAAGGTCACAAAATTCCTTGGTGGCGGAATAGCCATTTGAAAAAATGGTATTTGAATAAAAATATTGATACGTGGTGAAGGAATATTAGGAGGAGGGTTATCAAAACCAAGCCTATTATAAGGTAAAGTATTACCAACTCTTCTCTTTCTTGCAGAATTCAAAGGTAAAGAAACAAACTCAGGAGGAATTCCTCTTACCAATGATATTGTAGTCACTTTAGGCATGAAACATGCTACAATACTGGTCTGAAATCATCCCTACAGAGTCACGAAATAGATCTTTAAGTCTTTAAAATAGATTGCTGCAGACTTATTGTCTCGAAAGTAACTTTTATCTGATGTAAGATCTGTTGTAGATTTGCTATAAATATCTCGTAACTCACATGCAGATTTGATTCATGTCCCACCGTGCATGCTAAAAATTGTTCTCTCAAAATTACACCTGTAGAGAGATGGTTGTAGGTGTTCTAATCTTGCAAGATTGATCTCTCTCTTTCATAGATACAATGGAAACACCTCAGGTCTATAGGTATACCTATTTTGAGGTGAGTCTCCGATATGAAGGATGGTTCCTTATTTATGTATCCTAAATTGATTTTTGGGGTTAAGGGTATAAAATGGTTGTAAAATGATTAAAATTGAGGTGATACACCTAATTTGTATGAGGTCTTTGACTGATTATATGCATAATTGATATGAGAAGAATTCTTGATGCACGAGTCAACATTTTTCTATAGAATATTATGGGCAAACACTTTGATGTATTGAGGAGATTATCATAACAATACTACTAAGTTAAACATGCACATTAATATCATGCAAACATTATGAATTTTGTAATAGGGTAAGATAATTAAGAAGTGAATTCACACTCACAAGGTTAATGGAACATACACAAGACTACAAATAATTGGAAAGGCATTAAATACTTCACGTTCATAGGGAAAAGCTGGAAAATGTTTCTTCAAAGACTCCTATATCCAAAAATTCCTCCTTTGTGCTTTGCTAAGGTACACAATATATATCAAATTTAATCAACCCACCCTTCCTAAAAATAGACTAAGTCTTGTAATCTCCTTGCATTCTATTTTTATCCTTCATCTATTAATAAACAAAGGAATAAAAATAAAGCATCCAAATACAAAGAGGCTTTAATAGCCACCGATTCATAACTAGTCAATCGAACGTAACTTTTCTAATTTTAAGAAAAGCATGTCTATTTTTAAGAAAAAAATGAGTGGATGATTTGCTAAAAACAATCTATGCTTGTTGAGAAAGTTTTGTCTGTGTATATAGACTATGCTTTTTGATGATCTGTCCTTTTAAAATTACGAAGGCATGCAAATCTACTCTCTGCGAGTGAGAAAAAATAGTTATTTCACGATAATGGTTGAAACTGGTAAATTTGGGGCTCAAATTTAGATGTAAAGTATTGCGGGATCCATATCTCTTATGGTAATTAAATTGATTAGCTCCAATTGAGTGGAAAAGTTCTCTCTAAATCTTCCATTGTTAACTATTTTGATATTTTTTTATGCAAAAAGGGGAAACCCACCATTGTTGCAGACTTTAAGCTCGAGACTTTTGTATTTTGAATAACTCGCATATTTTTTCCATGAAAATGGCATCATTGTATGACTAATTTGACCCAAAACACGGTCTAGAAAATCCTTCCTTATCATTTTCTGATAAAAATATGTATTTTGAATATTCATCCCGCCAATTTGCTTTAATCTAGGCCTTACACGTGTCTGAATCTGGTCGCAAATGGAATCATGGCTCGATTTTGATACTTAGCACTTTTCCTGAAAAAGGCTCAAAAATTTGAAATATCCCGATGGCCCACTTCCCCGATTTTAGCCTTTTATGACATGGGCGGAGTCGTAGGGGACTTAAACACTTTATTCCATTTTCAAAACTTAAAGTTTTAAAACACTCCGATGCTCCAAACTCCCGCTTCTCTTATTTATACATGGCATTATTTTCCTTAGCAGGGCTTTTGGGAACTTAAATCCTTTTTCCATTTTAAACCAAAGGTTCAAAGTTATGAATTGATCTGATGGCCCGCCTTTGATTTAATCGATACTTTGAATTTCTCTTACTTTGACTTTTTCCATAGAGATTCGAGCCACTTAAAAAAATTCTTTTTTGCTTTTTTGCCCTATGGATAACTTAATAACTTTTATTCCTTTTGAAAAAAACCTCAAATTCTCAGAATGTCCTGTTGATCCACCCTTGATAAAATTTGGCCAAGTAATTTTGCGTGTCGCAAAAGCCTTAATAACTTTGTTCCACTTTTCTCGATAACACTCAAATTCTGAAAGATTCGATGCCCCGAACTCACTTTGCATGATCACGGGCCAACGGAGCTTTAGGTAATTTTCCTTAATTTCATCAACCCACCTTTTTCCTTAACATATCAATATTTTGACTTTCACAAGCATATTTTGAGGCAATTTTATAACTTTAACTCTTTTGCAAAATCTTAAAGTTTTGAAAACAAGAAATAATCGACCCTCTCGCCTTGATAATTAAAATGGACCATGTGACTCCTTTGAGCCTCATGGAAAACTTTAATACTTTTCAACATTTTTCCTGAAAGATCTTCAAAACTCAAAATAACTCGATGTTCCGCTATTGCCTTATAGAATCAATGTTTTAACTTTTTCTTCAATTGAATTGTGATTCACGGGTTCTCGTGCCACTTCAAAACTTTAATTCTTTGCAAAACTTTAAAACTTTAAAAGGAAAACAACCCCGAACTTCTACTTTTCCACCTCTACAATAATAGTGCCATGTGTCCTCTCTTGGGCTTGTGGGTCTACAAATAAAATTTTGACAATTTACAAAAATTGAAAAATGATAAGTTAGTCAAAAAACCCACTTTTTCACCTGGGTTACGTAATGTGACTTTTAGTTTGCACCGATTCTGATGATCAATTTCTGAGCGTTGATTTTCTCGTACTTTTGATCTATGACCGTTGATCTCCAAAACATGATTAGGGTTTTTGACTTGCATTGAATTTGGTTGGTGAAACTAACCATGGTGGTTTGCAGCAAATTTATCAAAAATTTCGTGCCCTTCAATCTGTACTTGTTGATTTTGATTAGTCAATTTTTTCTAATACTTAACTCAGAGTGAGTTATGTTATTTTTGAGATTGATGAGTAAAACACTGGAACCCTAATCATTTCAGATTTTTACTCTTGAGCTCTAGGAAAATAAGCAAACTCTGTAAAATTTTACGCCCGCCATTGTTGAAATCTCGATCTTGGCCCTTTTCCATTTGAACCGCATTTTAAATTCCTAGAGCGTTCTATGGAGACTTCATGGATTCATGAGTTTACATCATGCTACCATTCTTTTCTTGATATGTGAGAGATGAGCCTTGTTCTTCTCTATTATTAAGGGATTCTATTTAATCATCGAGTTCAACTCTATCCAATAATGCAAGATTTGATTGATTTTGGTTGCATTGCTTTGAGTTTGAGATTTTCTTTGAAATTTGTGTCTGTATGTGAAGATTCAAAGGCCACCATTGTCGAGGTTTTGAAGCTTGATCATGCTCTGTAAAATAATCATCTGTTGCTTATTTGATCAATATTTAGCTTTCTCCTTTTACTATTGAATCAATGTTTCAGATCTAGCATTTTACATTGTGGGTATCATTCTTTCTATGAAATTTTAGCTTTTTATGAGATAGACCTAGATCTATTGTGGGTATTTACATTTTTAGTTCTTTCTATTTGATAATTTTGGCTTGCATAAAAAGTAAAGGTGCCATTAATGAACTCTCGAAGTTATGGTTTCTTTGATATTGTAACTTTAATTGAGACACATCTCCAGATATGCATATGCATTCAATGTTTTTGATCAAAGCTAGGATATGTGTTTTCCTTCATGAGACTGCAATCGCATTTTCTCATTTGAGTTGTATTGCAAAAAATCACTACTCATATTTTTAAATGTCCTGCATGAATGAGTTATTTTTTTCAAAAATATGTATATACCCATGTATTTCTCAATCTGTGGCTTAAGCTATCACAACCCAGATTTAGGGTATCTTCCTTTCGATATTGTTACTTGAAATTATCACTCCTTTTGATTCTACAATCTATTCTTGATTCATGAGATCTTTATATGTGAAATTCTTGAAACCGCAAGCAATTCTTTATCCATGTAATACCATTCTCAGGCATAAGCCTGGATTTAGATGCTTTGTTGAAATATTGTAATATTGTTTCTTTTACTTAGATAATTTATTTCTTTGATAGTAGTATTTTTGGCATGCTGGAAAATTTGTAAATGTTGATTTTACATGGCGAAACCCTCTAAAAAAATTTCTAGAATTCTTTCCTCTTCAGCTTGCAATCTGAAATATGCACTTTGTCTGCAAATCTCTTCTCTCTCTAGAATAGTTGTTGAACTTTGAGTTGCATTCTTTTTCACTCTGCTTCATGTATCATGGAATAGAAGTAATTGAAATCTGCAATCTGAAACAATAATGAGGCCTGAATGACTTGATTTCCTTTTCTGATTGCAACATGTACCTACACACTTGAGAAAATAGTTAGAAAATATTTAGGCTTTTGGCCTCTCTTATGTCCATGGTTTTTTTTTCTTTTCTCTTTCTCTTCTTTCTGAGTGAGTAAATCATGTATGCAGTATGATCTCCAAGTAATTTATATCTCTTGTTGTAAGAGATTCATATGCACGAATTAGGACAATGTAGGAATATGGATTAACCCTGAGCTCTTAACTGATGATTTTGTTCTTTTCTTCTTTTTAGGTACAATGCTTCCAGTGGTGAGGATTAAGCTGAAGATGAAGATGCATCAACCAAAGGAGAAGACCCAAGGAAATGATGGGTTCACTCATACTCCTTTATTTTCTCTTACATTTTACGTGTACCTCTTATTTTAGTAGTTGTAATTTATATTTTAGTTACATCCACGGCTTGTGTGGGAACAATTGAAGCTTCTTATGAATAAAATATTAAGTTCTAAAATTTAGTTGTGTATTTATTTCTTCATATCAGCTTTTCGTATGGATTGTATGATGAACTATAAAAATCAATAATATAATTGAATGTTTTAATCATGAAGGAAAGAACATTAAGAATACTTGTAACATCCAAGAATGAACTCCAATTTTTGCAATATACATTTATGTTTTTGTTACAATACTCAACATTTCACCTATTCTACAAGCGGATGTCTTAATCAAAACAATATAAGCTGTCTTCTTCGGGGATTTGTGTTCTTTTACTGAAGATAGTCAAAAAATTGTAGAATATGTGATTTGTTACGCTTTGTAACAGCACACATAGTTGTAGATTTCTTGTAATCATTAATTAATTCAAAATTAACCATATTATTTGAAGGAAGCTCCCCTAGATTAGGTATACTTCACCAATGCTATCCATTGTAACAAATTTTTGAGTTTCCCATTTTTGCACAAGTGTAAAAATTGTCAACGTGGTGTATCATAGGATTCGCTAGGGTCAACAATAACTAAATATATAGAGCTTAGTGGTCACATGGCATTATTCACATACTTACTATTCATGGAATGAGACAAGCAAGGTTGTACATGCACCACTTATGGGTAAAGATATATGTCTTTAGAGAAACATTTAGTTGTAAATATTCATAAATTTTAAATGGTGAATATTAAATAGTTGGTTACCACCCGGAGTTTTCCTAAAATTTCCACTTAGAAGTCATTTGTATGGATCAGTTTGCCTACTATTTATATGTAAAAATTAAATTATGCATGTATTTCGCCAATGTTTCTAATCAAAGTGTGTAATTAATCACCGAGTTATTATACATATATTGGGGGTTGCGTAAGGGGGTGTTTAATAAAAAAATCCAACAAAGAGTGGTTTTCCATCCAACTTGATCGGACGGATATCCATTATATCGTTGTCTAACTTGGGTTGAGCATTTGTCCATTTTTGGTGTACAACATGGGTTGGACATTCATCCAACTCAGGTTATAGCGATTAATTAGCCTTTAAATATAAAGCAAATTAATGGCAACCATGTGTCTTTTTAATTCATGTGCCGAAAAAGTGGTTTTTGAAGTGTCACCGTATAATTATAAATTACCATTTATTAGTATATTTTAAGGAAACTTAAATTTTTGAAGCTTAAAGCGAGAACATTGGCCTAAGATAAAAACTCGTAAGTGAAATAATCCCGTAAAATCTGATCATGGTTTGATTGCCGTAATTCTAAGAACGATTTATTTTCGGATGATGACAAAATATTATATGCATTGTCACCTTTTCTCCTTTCTAATTTTTGAAATTCTATGAATGTAGAATTTTTCATAGCCTTTTCAATGAAACCCTAATTTTCTACTTCGAGAAGTCAAATCTATCTATTCTTTAACACTTTTTGACAAACACTTCTCAAGCTGATAGGGGTTGACATTGTTTTGTCATTCTATATGATGATCCCTAAATTATTTTCTTGATATGTGTGTACCCCACTTGGAACTAACGTAAAACATGTTATGTGTATTTTTTGGCAAGAGGATTGAGATATGATTCATAAAATACCTAACATGGACATCAATGATTAATAAAAGTGAAAAAAATGGGTGTTTCTGTAAAGGATGAGGAAAACGGATTTTTTTAGTTAGGGTTGTTAATCATTTACGGCTTTTGGACTTCAGGCGGATGGTTTCTATCAACATTTTGTTATAAATTAAATTATAGTAATGAAATAATGATAGTAACTTCAAGTAGATGAAATAATAATAATAAAATAAATAATTGTTTTCTTGTTTACAATAATTGTTTGATTACATAAGTTAATTGTTGGAAATAAAATTACATAAAAACATATATGTGAATGCCAATGCAAAAATGCAATGATTTATATTTATGTAGGTTCCTCTTTGACAAATACTAAATTGGGGAATTATTAAAACTAATATTTGAGAGGTTAGGCTAAACAAGGTTTTGAATAATGTTTCACTTAGTATATAGTTCTGGAAAGACATATACAACATTTAGAGAATAAAATCACAAGCTCACGGTTATTTTAGTTAAATAATCTAATGATAAATCAACACTAAAAATTATAAGATGTCATGGCTTTTCTTTCTTAATGTGACAATAAGCATATGGAAAATTATAATTTTTAATGACAAGGTGGATTATACATAGGGTACAAAGTCTATATGTTCATACTAACACTACAAAGAGTGTGTTCAATATATTTATTAAAACTATACCATGACCTTTGAGACTTCATTTACCACCTAATAATAGATCACCATCAATTTTAAGATTTATTTTATAATTAAAATGTGGAAGTTTATATTTGTTTCAATAACTTATAGTAAATAGTATGAGCACTACATAAGGATTGATCCCTCTCAAGGGTATATAGTTCAACACTTAGCTCAAAAGAGTCATGGAACAAACTAATGAGAGATAAGAAAAGCATGACGCCTTTGAAGAAAACATGTACTCCAACTCTTTTCTCGGTCAATAATAGATGACGAGTGAATGATGCCTTAAAAACACTAAGTTAAAAGCATTTTGTTGATGCTGATCATAATGACCACTAAGCTTGTAAAATTTTTGTTGTGGCTGATCTTAGGGACCATTAGGAACAAATGTTTTGTATGTGTTGACTCCTCTTTGTGATATTTAATGACCTGGGAGATTATACAATTATAATTAATTAAATAGACTTCCATTGAATGGTGTTTACCTTACACTAAGTTAAAAATATTGTTTGAAGGTAGATGTTATTGATTAAGTAAATATATATATATATATATATATATATATATATATATATATATATATATATATATTTGTTAACGCATTAGTATTTTCTAGTTAATCCTTGTGGCTGATCATAGTAAAAATAAAGATAAGAGGTCTATATTTATTTATTTATTATTCTTATACACTTTCAATCTCAAAAAATATGTTACAACTGACCCTATGTTTGCACCCTCGTAGTGAAAGGATTGGCGTTATTTTTCTCATTACTGCAATAAGTGTTGTGCTTTGAAATAAGCCTAGATACAAAGAACGTCTAAAGAGTTCATTATGGCTGAACTTAGCAACCGCTAAGATCAACACTACATATATCTTGATTGTCCACTAGTTCAAAGAATGAAGAAATTCTTCTCATTCTAATAATAGTTGTCATGTGAATACTCCTAGATATTGCCAATCTCTAAATATTTCATTGTTGATCAACTAAGGGACCATTAGGATCTGAACTATGCATGACTTGAAGCCTCAAGAGTGCTTATATTGAAAGAATTTGGTCATTGCATTAATATGTTTACCTTAGTGACATCTAACAAATGTCATGGTTAAAAATATGTATATCTTGACCCCTTAGTGGTGCATGTACAAAATTTCTTCAATAATTCAATTAATAGTAAGTCTATGAATGATTCTGGTAATGAGATGTTTTCGTGATCCCGTAATGAAACAATCAAACCTACGTAAAGTTTTATCCCTTACGAATACACATATTAAAACATTTTTTTCAAGTAAATAAGAGATTTCCATTAAATGGTGCTTAGATAACACTAAGTTTAAAATATTTTTTTGAGGTGGAGATTATTCACTATTGTGCTTTACATATAATGCAACCTAGAATTCACCACTAAAAGCCCGTGTGTGTTAACACATCACTCAAAGCTTGATCGAGACCTCACCCAAAGTGTGAAAAGGTACCAGGACCCTCTTTAGGGTTATTTTTATAGGAAGTTAGCATGATGAAGACTTGTTACATTCAGATCCATAACTAATATATCATTCTATAGTGCATGTTTAGATCTAGATCTTAAAGTATCACGAATCAAACAATAATCATAGAAAAACCATTCATACGGTAATAAAATCTAACCATGATTAACACCTTGATTCATTTAATAAACCCCATTCTATTAAATACAATAATAGATAGAAGCTTCCTTATAATAACAATAACATATGATTATGCACATATCATATTTGATAGTATATTCTCGAGTAATCCATTCCTCACGTACTATCTCTCGTATATCTATGATACACAATTCACTACATATTTATGAGGATGTATACTTTCCCTTCACTGCTTATCTAATCCTGATATAGGTCACATGTTATTATTATTTACGCGATGTTACAATAGTAGCCACACATGAAAGTGCGCTAACAATATACTTCTTCTAGTTAACTTTTAGTATTAAATCTATTCTCATCATGTATCCATACAAAGATCTTCATATCTGATCCTCCAAAAATAGCCAATGTAGGTTGCACAAGTCTCTAACCAGTTTGTGAATTTGGCATGCTATCTCCAAATATAGGGTAGCATTGTGAAAATGGTGAAGTCCCAAATCGTGTCTCCACATGAGTGCATGATTCCTTTTCGATCCTCTTGTGCTTTTGAATTCATTCTTCTCTTCTACGTTAACCTTCTAGATGTTCTTATCTAAGTGATATATTTTGAATGACCAACATTATCCCACACTAGTTGCATTGCCACCTCAACAATGGTTCTCTCCAAAATGAATAAATATATAGAGAGATAGAAACATTTTTTATGAATAAAATAATGTCTTTACCCTACAACATCTTCTAATTCAACTTGAAGAATCAATTCTCGGATATTCTTCTTTATTTCGCCTCTAAATTCTACCAATCATTAAGTGTGACTTCTACCTTTTCTAGGATATCCACTCCAATTGGCTTTAGCTCATATTTTACAATGTCTCCTTTCTCATTCTGCAAGACCAAAACAATGTTGGACATTGCAGTCATTCTTCCTTCTAATAAGTCCATATTTTGCGCTATGAGTTTCCCAAGATCATCTAGCCTTTCCTTGTGTGGTTCTTGTGTTGTTGTAAGGGCCTTGTGCTTCTGCTTGACAAGTGTTAATCATTCTGCATGGCCCAAGGTCTCATCTTTCATGGCTTTCTAGACTTCATTATCTTCCAAAATGGTCCTGGTTCTTATAATTGTTTATGGGGTTGTACAAATATTCAATGCTTGATCTACTTTCTCCAATTCCTCTTGCAAGCTCTGAAGTAACCCCTCATATGATGCAATATTTCTCATCATCAAGCCTTTTCTCACCTTCTTCCTACTCAGATTCTTTGGTTCTACGATGCAAAGATATCCATCTTCAAGCACTAAGTCCACCAAGGTACTTACATAATGCATTACCAAAGGAAACATTTTGGGTACCTTTGGATCTATGTGTAGTTTTTATTTGATGATGTTGTCTCCAATCTCCTCTACCATGCTTTGATGAAAATAATGTTCCTCTTTTGTACCGAGTATTTTTATTGGTTTAGGCACGCTATTTCTACATCCTTAGTTTTGAGCTCTTCTCTTAGCACCATAATTATTGTAGCCTTTTCCATATTTCATTGTGCCACCTCTATCAAGACTTTCACCAAAGAAATTCTCACTTGTTCATCTGAAAGAATAGTAGGATTTATTGTTATGTGTCTGGCATTAGGTGTCTTCTTGAATCTCCTTGATACACATGACTCTTCACATACATTAAAATCTAGTTCATCCATGTGTGTGTGCATCGAACATGACATCTAATTCCTTGTGCACATGGTTTCCATATCTTCATCCATCAGCTCTGACCCATACAACTCCTTTGGTGTCACCGTGGTTTGAAAATAGGTGCGGAAAATTTTAAATGTTTCCAAGCATAGGCTATTACTAGTGGAACCTATTCTCCACTGGTTCTTCTTGATCTTGGGCCCTTAGGAATTTGAGCTTCAAGATTTGGAGCTTGTTATTCTATACCCTAAGCATTTTCTTGTGTTTTCTCATATGTCTCTTTTTCTCCTTCTTCTCCATCCTTCATATCTTTATCCTTTGGTTCTTCCACATTCTCTCGAGCTATAATACATTCAGAGCTCTTTCCTCAAACTCTTCTACCCCCTCATGTATATTCAATTTCCTTCTTCTATTCTCGTTGTCTCCTTCTCTCTGGAGAGATTTGAGGTGATCAGTACTTGATTGTGTAGTAGCACCTGGGTCCTTGTTCTCATGAATACTCTTTTGAAGTGGTGCTCTCCTCAGCACCGCATCCAGATCCTTATCATATCCTTCATGTGGTTGGGGTGGACTATTCATATGCTCAGCTACTTCCTTATTTCAAGGTTGCCTCTTGCCTCTCTCGCTCCAAACCACAACTATCTTCTTGCTCCTCTTCTTCATCATCTATTTGTAATGTCTTTTGGGCTTAGGTGGTGGAAAATTTTCCATTGTATGCTTACCTTTCGGTAGCCTCAGAAGCAAGAACTCATTCTCCACATACTTATTATTCTCCATCTTAGACATGAGTTGACGGTACATAAGCACTGCTCTGGTTTTCCCTAATGCCAAGCTTACAGGCTTCATTCTTATAATATCTAAGATAAGCATCTCAATGTAGGCAATTCCGTCCTAGATAGACATGTATTTCTCAGTGTATGATAGTCATAACCTACCTTTTTTGCATTAAAGGTTAGGTGGCATGCATCCGAGAACCCGTGAAATGATGCCTAGAAATATATTTCTGTGAAGGCATATGGCAGCTTGCACAATGGGATCCAATCCCCATCCTTCATCATAAATCACATGATGCAAAAATGTTGGTAGACTAAAAATGTACTACCTTGCCCACCGTCAAAGGTAACCCCATGGGTATGCACCACTCCTCTTTAAATGCCGCATGAGCCTGCCATACCACATCTCCACCCTTTTTTTAAATTAACCACCCATGTTCCCTTCACATAAGTATTTATTAAATATTTTAGTTAAAGATTTGTGTACCATGGGGTACTCCCAAATATTCTCCTTTCACCCATCGTACTCCAACCTCTATAAATACCAAAGATAATAAAATATTGCCAAAACTAATTCTTTCACCTATACGCACTTCTTCAATAATTGTCTTTTCTATGTGATTTGTGATATTGTAGATCACTCCTTAAAACATCTTCCTTGCAATGTGCAGCCATATTGTATTCACATGTGACCACCTTTCTTGGTCATTCAACTTTGTTACGAGATGGGAAACTTCTTGTATGATTAGGTGCTTCTTTATTTTTTTGATGTACATGTCGCACGGACCCTTGGATATACCCAACTCCTTCCTTGTCTCTAAGATTGCTGCTTTATTTGTTAGGTCACTCTCTAAATCTTCTCCCGAGGCCCTCGATCGGTCATTGTTTAAATCAAGGCAGATATGATTCTTACCCTCCGCTCAAAGTGAAGTAGAAGAAGTCCTCATAGACTCTCGCTCATCAACCATTGATACAATGGTTCATACTTTCAAAAGTATGGCAGCTCGTATAACCGATAGAATCTAATTTTTCTAATAAATTCTCATCAACATCATCATACACAAAAGTTATTTTCTGTTGTGTGCTTGTTCATTTTATTACTTAACAATGCATCTAACTCCTTATTATTTGATGTATGATGGTTTTGATATGTGATTTTACATTTCAGTGTGGGAATCCCATTCTTGTTCCATAAGCACACCCTCTAGATACTGCATTTCTAAGAAATTAGTCTCGGGAGAAATTTTTTCTTGCACTTCGACTTTATTTTTTCCTTTTAGTATTGTTGGGTGTGCTTTCTTCACTTCCATTTTAAAAGTATATCTTTTTTTCCCTCTATAATCGAGAAAGTTGAAACCCTAGTTAAAAATTTGTGTAGTAGACAAGATTGCATACCCTATCTCTTTTGTAATGCATCTTCTTTGTTCAAACCATTCACCTATAGGATCATAATCTTTTCCTACGCATAAATATTCTCTCCATGCCTGGTTTCATGCTCTTCAAACTTCAACACCATTGCTCATCTCATTTGCACTTATCTCCTTTCCAATTCTCTCAATTGCAACAATAAAAAGAACTTGCATCCCGTCCTTATATATATTTTCAAAAAGTTAGTGCATTTATTTCTCCCGCACCTACCAACAATCCTCTCATTAATCAACCATTTTCTTTCTTTCTATGTGGTACATCTTCACAAAAAAACTATAACCTTGTAGTGCTCCTTCCTAACTCCTATCTCGTGAACTTCTCTTCAAAGCATGCCTCCATGCGCTTGAGTACCTTTCCACTACACCTTCCCTTAGTATTTTCCATCACCTTTTCTTTCCTCACGTTATATGTTTTCTTCATTCATCTCCATCAATCGTCATTTATTCTAGAAGAAATCTCTTTTTCAATTCTCTAGCTTTGAATAGCTCCCGTAGTAGTTTGTTCCTTTCATGTGGAATTATTTTGAATAGTCTTGTACCTAGATATCAATAACCTACACCACACTAAGGGTATTTTCAGTCCTCTCGCATAGAAATTCTTCAAATAGTAATTATCTTCTAGTGTGTAAACATGCTTATTACACAAAAACACCAACTAAATTGACAAAGCTTAGTGAAAAAGAAGGAAATACAAAATTTAAAACCTACTCTAACCGGCAATCGCCTTATTATAAACACCAGGAAGACTTATTTATGGTAGGGATTCAACCTACTCTAATTGAAGTATCCGGGTAACCATGTTCCATCGAGCTCATCTAATTTACAAGCACTTGTTTCAAGTATTTGAGTGACAACATACAACCCCAACCAATGTACTCTAAAGTTTTCCGGATGGCGCCAAAACTTAGAATCATAAAGGAGCACCATCTATCTAATCTCAAACTTTTTATCCCTAATATGCCCGTCATACCATGCTTTCGCCTGTCCTTTTCTTTTTTACTCAAACATGTTATAGCTCATTTCTCATCCAGCTTGATTAAATTTTCAATCCATTCTTCTAATGCTTGCTCATCAGCTAGACCTCCAACGTGTGTAATATGTAACTAAGGTAACATAAATTCCATAGGAAAAACTTCTTCTCTTGCAAACACTAACTAAAATGGTGTTCGATATTCCTAAAGTACTATATATACTTTATCATCCCAATCCTTTCTTCCAACATCACATATTTTTGTCACTGTCTCTCGCTCAAAATTTTGTTGAATGCCTCAAATAGTTCCATTTTCCCGAGGATGATATGGTGTAGTCTTGTAGTGTGCAATCATGAATTAATCCTATAAAATTATAATTTTCTCATTAAGAAAATGTGTGCCCCTATCACTTATAAAAATCAAAGGACATCCATACCTTGTAGTAATATTTTCCCATAGAAACTTGGCTGTTGTAGCCAATGTACAATCCTTTGTAGGTGATACTTTTTCCCACCTTGTTAGATAGTCTCGTGCTGTGTGTAATGATATAACACGATCTAGTTCTACGCGTGGCTAGTTAAATAGGACCACAAAATCAATAGACCATTTCTCAAATGGTTATGCACTAGTAATATGTCTTAGAGGCATTTCATCTCGTTGACTGGTTTTCTAAGATGTCGGCAATGATCACAAGCCTTGCAATAATCCTTACAATATTTATAAAGGGTCTCCCATGATAATCCAATGATTAGAATCTTGTGAGCATTAGCATCACTTGCATAGTGGCCACTTGTAATACCACCATGAGATTCTTTTATAATATATGTGTTCTCATGTTCTAGTACACAACAATGTAATACTTCATCCCGACCTAACTTGTACAGGTCACCACTAATCAACATATAGGGTGCCACACATATAGCAAGTTGTTTCTTCTCCAAGGATTTCATTCCTTCTGGTGCCATACCTATTTGTAGAAAGACAACAATATCCTCTAATTCTGATGGCACTCATTGTAACCTATATAACTGTGCATCGGGAATGGTATCTTTAATGGCTTGTGCTTCTTCTCCTAACTATATTCTAGATAGATGGTCGGGTTCAAAATTACTTTTTCCTTGTTTTACCACAACTGTGAAATCAAATTCTTGAAATAAGAGTACACATATACATATGCGCCCATGTAAAATGGGCTTGTTTACCAAATAATTCAATGCCATGTGATCTCTATAAAAGATAAATGGTTTAGCTAGGAGGTACTGTCTAAATTTATGTAGGGCATAGATCATTGAAAAATCTTTGCACTTTGTAGTTGTGTAATTTTGTTAAATAGAGTCAAATTTCTACTAGAAAAATAGATAGGATGATCTATAATACCTTCTCCAGGTTGAGCCAATACTGCATTAATGGTCATGACAGAGGTGTCCACATGTACATGAAATGGTTGGTCCCACGAAGGAAAATGTAGAATAGGCATGGTAGTAAGTTTCTCCTTTAATGTCTCTAATGTGCACTTTGCTGTAGTTCTCCCTAGTAGGCATACATTTTCCTTTCAAGAACTCCTCTAAAGGTGAGGAAACCTTTCCATATCCTTTAATAAACTTCCTATAATATCATATATGGCCCAAAAATATGTGTACCTCATTGTGATTGGTAGGCTCTCTCAAGCCTATAATGAAGGCAACCTTAGGTGGATCAGCCAACAAACCTTCCTCGCAGATGATGTGTCCTAATAATATTCCAAATGGTGTAGAAAATATGCACTTCTTTATGTTCAAAGAGATTCTCAAATGTGTAAATATTTCAAACATTAAGCACAAATTGTCATAATGATCTTTGACAAGTCTATACATCATCCAATCGTCTAAATAAACCTATAATAAGTTGTGAATAAAGTTCTTAAACGCTTTAACAACTATGCACAAAAATATAGCAGACACATTTTTTAGAACAAAAGGCATCACAAGAAAGGAAAACCTACCCCATTCAAAAGTAGTAAGCGTACTCTTTTCTTGATCCTCCGGGAAATCCTAACCCGATGATACCCATATAACCGATCAGTAAATGAATATATTTCCCCCCGCAATGCCTTCTAGTATTTCCTCGGTGAATGGCATAGGAAAGGGATCAGTCAAACATGCAACATTCATTTCCCTATAGTCCACACAGATCCTAATCTAAACATACATCTTGACATTGATCATCATTGGACTCACCCATTCTCAATCATCCAGGGCTTGATGATTCCAAACGTCAAAATTTTGTCAATCTCTTCCTTTACCTTTTCACACAAGTTGCGGCTCATCCTGTAGGGTCTCTTTATAACTTGGCATGCACCCTATTTAAGATTTATCCTCATCTCCTCTAATGATTGATGTACACCTTTAATTTCATGGTACACCCAAGGAATAAGTCTTGATAATCCCTTAGTAACTCTATGATTTTTGCCACTTCATAGTCTCTAATTATGGCTTCCTTACGCTCGTATTTGATCAATATTCACTTTATTTGTCTTCATAGGTTCATTATATGTGCGCTTGGTCTTATTTGCACTTTCCAACACCTCATGCCTACCTGTTGAATGGTTTACATCCATATTTTCTACTTCTTTGTCATCCACTAAGTAGACCATTTTTCATTTTTCTTTCTCAAGGAAAGCGCATTGAAGTAGTATGGCATCGACCTTTCTTTCTTCAAAAAATGTGCTCTTGAGTGTCCTTCATCCAATAAATCCTGAAGGGGTTCTTCAGCCTTGGCACTATCTCCCATAGTTAAGCGCTTTATGACTTTTAATGCTTCTTCCACCAGAGGCTTGTTAGAGAAGAATTCAAACATCTGAGTTATTCCTGTAATTAAATCCTACCAATTTCTATTCTCTATATGGATTTCTACATATATATACCAAGGACGTGCGCAGCTTTGTAAAGTGGAATAAAACTTGTGCACCCATAAAGAAAGGTGGTAAAGATTCCCACCCCTCTATCTAGCATCTCTCACACTTATGAACATGGTGCTTTGAATAAGTTAATTACCGTGGCAATTCCATATTTGATTAGGTCCATTTATCCTGAAGAACCTAGTGACAAGAGCAATCCTAATTTCATTCCATCCTACAAGATTATCCTTGTCGGCCACCCACTAGTGTGCTATTGTCCTAAGTAGGGTATATCCTAGCATATTCCTTCTCTCCATGGGGTATATCCATTTTGTTGCCATGGTGTGTAGGAACACCATAGGATATTCTTCTCTAGTGTAAGAAGGTACCGATTTGTGACCTATCCTTCTAATATAACGTGGTTTTCTCTCCTTAGGAATTATACTCTTTACAACATTCCCTACCAACTCATAAGTGATATAAACCCAATTATCAAAAGAAACACTTGTAGTATCACTAATAGATTGTGCATCCTCCCACCGAAGGATTCCTTCTTTACATTTCTCAAGCACCTTTTGATCCTAGAATGCACGTACATAAATCCTATTTAGGTCTTCTTCACTCAAGGGTTCAACATAGGGTGCATATTTTCCATCTCGTTAAAGGGATAATAACACTTTCCTCCTTGTTTTCAAAACTGATATAACCGTTGTTTAACAAAATATCAACATTATTTTCATAGCACTAAAGACACCCCAATAAAATTGGGAAGCTATCTAACTCTACAACCGCTAAAACATCAAAATCTTGAGTGAACTTGGCTCCTTGTATGGTAATGCATGCATCTTTCAAGACTATGATGGGAGTGGCCTTAGTCCGATTAGTCATGAACAATACATTAGAAGATGGTTGCAATGGAGGTCTCCCCATTTTTACCCATGCATCTAAAGTAAGAAAATTAACTTCTACGCCTATATCAATCAATATATTACTCAATAGCCACCCATCCACAACAATATTTAGAGTGACTTCCTTCCCATAATCTGGGCTATGAGGAGAAAGATTTGCATGCAGGATCTCGCCATCAAGTCTTAGTATTTGTACATGGAGTGTTTCCCATTAACCAACTCCCTAATAGTGGAAAGATATTTTCCTTGCGAAAAATTTTACACACTTCTCTCAAGTCATCCATATCACTTTGGACCATCTCTGCTACTTTCTTTTGTTCCACCTTCCATAATTACTCCTTGTTATCCAAAATTCACCCCTCAAGGTAATTTTGATAACATGCATCAAATTCTTTAGTCCCAAGAAATTATATTGATTCAGGGTGAAAATTTATGTTTCTAGGGTCCCCTCAGATTTTTTCTAACTCCCCTATCCAAGTAGAAGAGAGCAAGTTCGAGAAAATGTAAAAATTGCAAAAAACAAATTTGGGCCGGAAAATCACGAAAAATGGCTAAGTCCTAGTCCAAAGGTCCTTGGGACATTTGCTGGGACAAAAGGGCGCGAACCATTTGAAAGGCCACTAGGGATCCGCGCATGCATTTGGGACATTTGAGCCAAAGTGACACGCGGGATGCGGAAATCCGAACTGGTCGAAAAGTTGAAAAAATTGACTAATTGTTGAAACAGCAAATGGGACATCCAGGTAATTAGTACGCGAACCGGCCGGATCGGCCGAAATGAGTCAAGGCAGCTCGGAACAGTTGGGCCAAAGGTACGTGAAGTACGTGAACCGGCTAGATCGGCCAAAATGAGAACTTTCAGTCAGGACGCACGCGAGGACAAAAGTACGCGAACCGGCCGAACCGGTGAATCGGGAAAATTTGTCCCAAACGCCCAAAGGCAAATAGGACATCTGGGCCGTGAGTATGCGAACCGGCCGGTTCGGCCGAAACAGGGAACTTCAGCACTGGGAAAAATGGGACAAAGGGACGCGTGGGACGCGAAAAGCTGAAGCGGCCGAAGGCAAAGGAGAAAAGTCAACATTTGACCCGTGGAACTTCAAACGGCCATAACTTTTGACTCCGAGCTCCGATTTTCACAAAATTGGACTTTTTGGAACGAGCACGATGTCCTCTACGCCACAAAAACTGGATTTCTTATTTTTAATGAGGGTAGATATATTTAAATAAGAGAAACATATTCGGCTCCAGTCAGTTGATGCTCATTCCCGTCAAATGACAGAAAACGCCTGCCAGACCCAAAATAGCTGCCCGCACTCAGAAGGCCATAACTTTTGCATTTCTCAACAAAATCGCACAAAATTGGAACCGTTGGAATCGTGTTTCTGATCCTGATACATAGAAATCAAGAAATTCTAGATTTTATTAGAAAATGATAGAGATTTTTAAGAAAACGTGGCAAGGTTTAATGAGTGTTTTATTTGGTAGTCTGGAGTGCAATTACGAGGCATGGTCATCATTCTTACTCTCTTTGTAGCACATGGGATAGTATGGGAGCCTTTTTCAAGTAATAGATAACCATTTCACTCAATTTAATGCCTCTTACAGGTGGTTGAAGGACAGATTTTGGGATTTCCATTTTTCCCTTCTCTTTTCCTTCTCATTTTTCTATAAATTGGAGTGTTGGGCTCATTGTAAAGGGGAGAGTTTTTGGGTAGCAAAGCTCTACCAAAATTGCTTTGTGAAGCCAGTGTGTTGCAGGCCCTTGTAGTGGACTCCTTGCATGGTGATCCAGGCCCTTATCTTGTAATAGACTGAATCGTGCATGCAAGGAAGTAATAAAATACAAGTTTGTGGATGTATCTTCCCCTGCTGTGTTTTCTTGCATTCTTCTTGCCCATTTTATCTTTCTACAAGAATATTGTGTCTTTTATTATGTTCTTTCAGGGATTCATTATCATTGTGTATGCTTGGAATATTGTTGTGAATGCATTTTGCTAGATTATGGTGAACTGTCATCACCTCTTCTAGTGTGCACTTTGCCTCTGTATTTCACATATTTGGAGATTACTCTCACATCCTCCTTTTCGGTGTATCACCGCTTTAGTGTAGGCTTTCATTTCATGCATTTTCTCTCCCTGGTCCTTGGAAATTTAGATTAGAATAGTTAGCTTATCCGCATTAGAGTAGATTATGGCAGGTAGTTTAGGAGCAAGAACCAGCTTTCTCTAGAGGTCTATGTCAAGTAGCAAGTCCCACGACTTGGAGATAGTACCCATGTTATCCAATCACACCGTGGGTTCAAGTGTGTGCACTTGTACAAACATAAGGGTGCTATGATTCGGTGATAACACTCCTTTAAATATTGTATTTCACCATGAAGATTCTTGAGTACGTCCATGGTTTCCTGTTAAACTTCCTTCTCATGGATGGGATCTGGGTACCGTGCATGTAGAACCTTCTCCTTAGTGATGGTAGGCTTCTACTGTAATGCTTCTTTAGCACATGTTAGCTCAGCACCGTTAGTTATCCTTGTAATGCATCATATTCTTCTTCCAACTTAAGCGTCCATTGATTTTCCACTTCGCGTTGTATTCTAACCATCCCTATGCCTTTGTTCTCCTATTTATGGTACTTCCTAAGATGCTCATACAAATTATAGAATTCCTAATAACTATGATTCTTTCTAAAGAAAGAATATGTAATATTATGAGGAAATTCACACCTATAGTGGACATTCCTCATAACTCACTTCTTCCAATGCCACGACCTCATCCTCTCGAATCCAAAGATGGTTTCTCGACCTATGCCATAACCATTTTTAAAACTACCTTCATTCTAGCAAAAGCACACCTTATTGTGATCCGGATCTTGATGTTCATTCTTTCCTTTAGAGTTATCTAAAAATCATGTCTTCTATACACCAATATCAATAGCATCTTGGATTTGACCAATCGATCCAGTCTTCTATCTCATGAGTCGTAAACTCCGTAGATTTTATAATAACAAGAGAATTTCTTCCTTATCATGAGTTGTAGTAATGGACATCATATACAATCATGGTTTAAATGGAATATTTCATAGTCCAACAATAGTGAGTGCACTAATATGTGAGGAAAACTATCCTTTGTGTGGCCTTCAATTTCGTAATTTGTGTAGTAAATCCTGTGCACGTCTCACGTGTTGAATTTTCCGATAGTGTCTCCAAATAATTTTCCATAGCTAAGATCTCGTGCTTTTAAAAATCAACTCATCAAGTGTCTATACATCCAACCTCTTTAATACGCAAGGCTGCTTCAAGTGCTTCACGTGGATCAGTGTATGTCTTATGTGATAATTCCCTCCTAAAAGGGGTAATAAGGCCTCCAACAAACCATTGTGCATACTGGCTTGCGTGACTATAAAAATACAAGTTAGGTAACAACATTTTGAAATGGGAACCATACTCTCGACACTCTTAGTAGTGCCTTGCTTAATATCCTTGAGCGTACTTATAATCTTCTACTCAAACTCAAGGATCTGAAACTCTTTAAGGAATGCATCTTTTATAGTTTTATAGTCTAAGAAATTCGCTAGGGTCAAACTTTCTATACCAGCTATGTGCATTCCTTGTAACATAGTATAAAATTACCTTGACCTACGCTCATAAGCCATGATTCCTTTTGTGCGCCATAATATTTAACACATGTGTACATGTTCAACAACATATTCTATGGCCCTATACTACTGGAAGAAAAGATACATATCCATGTAAATATTCGGGGTTGGTGAGGACCTTGCCCACTCGATCTAGAACCTCATGTGTTTCTCCGCTTCTAGAACTACTAGATCCTCCATAACTAGAGTCACCTACTCCTCTAGATCCCAAACCTTTACCTATATTTGTACGGTAAGACGTACTTCCTTGTGTCTCAACAGTAGAACTGAATTGTACCCCGATAGTCTACAAAGCCTTACTACTCCAAGAATAGATTCTAAAAATTTGTTCACTTGAATTCTATGTGGATGATATAATCAAAAACGTACTCCCATATAACAATGAAGCCATTTGTGCTGCCATTGTTTTGTCTCTTATAAGACTCACTCCTACTCTCCCACTAATTGAATTAGCTTGTTAATTTTTTGTTGTACTAGATGTTGGAAAACAAAGCACAAGGGAAATGTTGTCAGGTGGATTCAGATGCATGCCCACGGCCCAGGTAGTCTCTAATGGCACGCTTCTATGTGAGGCCGAGGAGGGTTCCCTATCATGCTTTCCTAAACGGGGGAGTTCCCGATTCTAGGGTTCCACGTCTTCTACGTGAACTTCAACTCTTTCCTGAAATATCTTTCTCCACAATGCCATTTCATCTGCAACCTCCCACTATTTTTCTACCTCCCTCTCGTGCACCTCATTATACTTAATCTACCTTTCCTTTCTCTACCTCTATTCCTCTAGGTCTTCCATCTTTCACCAATCCTGCTCCTACCTCTGCGCATGGTGGGGTTTAGTTTGCCATCAATTTACTCTCTAATTTTAGGGTTACCATAAAATTTTTATTTCCATAGGAATGCCTTGTAGGTAAGTTCCTCCGTGATATCATAAATACTGCAATTTAGCTACATCTAGGCATAAATAAGTGGAAATTGAGTATTCCAAGATATAACTATTCAAAACACCATGAAACCACGTATCTACAACATAAATCCAAATCAAATCAGCATCATACAGGTCTAAAATTCCTACATCTAAATAAGTGTGTAATACCTCCAATTCAATTTAGATGCATAAATAATCAGCCACTTATACAATTATACTAGAAATTAGCCAAGACGGTCTTATATAAATTTTCATATAGATTCTATTCTACCCATATGCATGCGTTAAACTCATATCCAAAGTGTTGAACCTTCGTGCATATTCTTCTTCCAAGTCATGTATCCACTCCTCAATGTCTGCTAGGGTCAACCTGGTATTTCCTCATCACAAACCATCCTAAAAACAAATGAAAAAGAGGTCCCAACAATGGAACCAATGATGCATCCTAGAATTCACTAGTAAAATCATAGACGCGCTGGCACATCACTCAGGCTAGAATGAGCACTCAGCCGAAGCACACAAAGGTATGATGCCTCTCTTTAGGGTTGTTGTTACAAGAATTTATCATGATGAAGACTTGTTTCATTTAGATCCATAACTAATATCTCATTCTATAGTGCATATTCAGATCTAGATCTTAAAGTATCATGAATCAAACAATAATCATAGCAAAACCATTCATGTAGTAATAAACTAAAACCATGATTAAAACTTTGATTCATTTAATAACCCCATTATATTAAATACAATAATAAATAGAAGCTTCCTTAAAATAGCTGTAGTATACACTCATGCACGTATCATATTTGATAGTATATTCTCATAGTAATCTAGTCCTCACATACAATCTTTGTATATCTATTCTACACAGTTCACTACATATTTATAAGGGTGGGTACTTTCCCTTCACCGCTTATGCAATCCCAAAATAGGTCGCATGCCATTACAATAGTAGTCACACATGCAAGTGCACTAACAATAGACTTCTTCTAGTTAAATATAAGTCGTAAATCTATTCTCATCTTGTATCCATGCAAAGCGCTTCATATCCGATCCTCCAAAAATAGCCAATGTGTGTCACAAAAGTCTTTAATTGGTTTGTGTGTTTGGCACACTATCTCCAAAAATAGGTCATCATCGTGAAAATAGCTAAGTCCCGAATCTGTCTCTGTCCTTAGCGTGTGATTCCTTTTTGATCCTCCCATGCTTTTGAATGTGCTCTACTCTTCCACGTGAACCTTTTGTATGTTCTTCGCTAAGTGCCATATTTTGGTGACCAACAAAATATTTCTTGTTAATGTATTAGTATTTTTCTTATTACATATTTATATCGTTATATCATTATATCGTTATAGTTATATCGTTATGGTTGATCGTAGTAATAACTATGATCAGAATTACATATTTATTTGTTAATGATTCTTATAAATCATTAAGCTCCAAAAATATGTTTTGGTTGACCTTAGCGATCACTAGGATCAGAAATACGTATGTTTACACCCACTAGTAGTGCAAGGATTGGCATTTTTTTCTCATTACAATAATAGTTATGCTTTGAAATAAGAATAGATACAATGAAGCTCTAAATAATACGTTATGGCTAAACTTAGCAAGCATCGCTAAGATCAACACTACATATATCTTGACCCCTACTAGTGTAAACATTGGAAAAAAATTCTTAATATTTAAGTATTAAGGTATAGTTATATCGTTATGGTTGATCGTAGTAACAACTATGATCAGAATTACATATTTATTTGTTAATTCTTATAAATCATTAAGCTCCAAAAAATATGTTTTGGTTGACCTTAGCGATCACTAGGATCAGAAATACGTATGTTTACACCCACTAGTAGTGCAAGGATTGGCATTTTTTTTCTCATTACAATAATAGTTATGCTTTGAAATAAGAATAGATACAATGAAGCTCTAAATAATCCGTTATGGCTAAACTTAGCAACCGCTAAGATCAACACTACATATATCTTGACCCCCTACTAGTGTAAACATTGGAAAAAAATTTCTTAATATAATAATAGATATCCTGTGAATAATGTATAAATATGGCCAATCTCTAAATATTTCATTTTGGCTTAACATAGTGATCGCTAGATCTAAAGTACGTACATCTTGAAATCTAAAGTGTGCTTGTATTAATAGATTTACATCATTGCATTAAAATATTTTTATTAGATTTATTCCTAACAAACTCCATGGGTTAAACTACGTACATGCTTTACTTTGAGACCCCCCTCTGAAAAATTAGTTTACAATGGGTGGCGAATCACCAAAATTGACTTTCCAATCGATGATGAATTTCTTGAAAAATGTTTCATGGCAAAGGTGATTTTGTAGGGCATAATTTTATTATATTTCACATAGTTATAAGGGTGTTAGATGATAGAAAATGGATGGTCATCTAACACCCTAACAACTATGATAAATCTAAGAAAATGGTTCCATACCAAATCTCAATTGCTAAGAAACATTTTTTCATAAATTTGCCATCAATTCGAAAGTCAATTTTGGAGATTCACCACCAATTGTAAACTATATTTTTAGAGAGGGTTCTTAAACTCAACCATGTACATAGTTTAAACCATTTCATTCACTACGTGTAACTCCAAAAAAAATATTTTAATGCAATGATCTAATTCTCACAATACAAGCACTCTTGAGGCTTCAAGACTTACGTAGTTTAGATCTTAGCGATCGCTAAGTTCAACCACAATGAAATATTTGGATATTGGATGGATTTATACATTATACATAGGACAAATATTATTACATTGAAAAAAAATCTCCAATCTTTGCACTAGTGGGGGTTCAAGATATATGTAGTCTTGATCTTAGTGGTCACAAAATCAGGCACAATGAATTATTTATAGTTTCACTTTGTAGCTAGTCTTATTTCAAAGCATAACTATTACTTGAATGAGAAAAAGAACGCTAACCCTTGCACTACTAATGAGTAAAAATATACGCATTTCTGATCCTAGTGATTGATAGGGTTAACTACGACATTTTTTAGAGCTTAACCATCTATAAGAATAATTTAAAAAATAAATATGTACTTCTTATCGTAGTTGTTGCTATGATCAATCAAACGATATACATTGTAGCTTAGTGGTCTCTAGACATCATTAATAAGAAAATATATAAATCTTAGTGGTCAATAACATTTGACTCGACAAAATTTTTTAAACTTCGTGTTAGCTAAACAACATTCAAAGAACATTTATTATTTACTTGAGAAAATTATTGTAATACATGTATTCGTAAGGGATCAACCTTTACATAGGTTTAATTAGTTCATTTACGGATCTTGACTACATCTTGTTGTTAGGAGTAATTCATAGAATTACTACTAATTAAATTATCGAAGAAATGTTGTACATACACCATATATGGGTCAAGATATACGTATTGTTAACCACGAGGTTCGTTAGGTGTCACTTTAGTAAAAATATTAATGTAATGAGAAACATTTTTTAATACAAGAACTCTTGAGGATTCAAGTCTTATGTAGTTCACATCCTAGTCGTCATTAAGTATATGAAAAATTAAATATTTAGAGATTGGCCGTATCTAGGAGTATTAATAGGAAAACTATTATTAGGATGAGAAAAATTTCAACATTCTTTGAACTAGTGGGGGCATGGATATACGTCTTGTTTATCTTAGTGGTCGTTAAGTTCAACCAAAAATAACTATTTAGAACTTCTCGTATCTAGGATTATTTCAAATCACAACAATTATTGTAATGAGAAAAAGAACACCAATCCTTGCACTAGAGAGGGGTATAGTCATAAATTTTTCTTTTCCTAGCTGTCGGTAGGGTCGGATGCAACATATATTTTTGAGCTTGACGGTGTATAAGAATCGTTAACAAATAAATATGTGCTTCTTACCCTTCTTGTTACTATGATCAGCCATAAAGTATTACCTATAGCTTAGCGGTCACTGGATTCCTTAACTAGAAAAAAATTGATGGATTAACAAGAAAATATATAAATCTTATTGGTCAATAACATCCGCATCAACAAAATATTTTAAACTTAGTGTTAGGTAATCACCATTCATAGGGTGGCTCTTTAAATAATTATAATTGTATAATCTCCGAGGTCATTAAATATCACAATGAGGAGTCAAAACATATGAAATTTTATTCCTAGTGGTCTTTATGGTCAACCACAACAAAAAAATTACAAGCTTACTACTCAAGTATGATCATAATCTCAAAACTATTTGAGATTAGTGTTTTTGAGGCATCATTCATTGGACATCTATTATTTAGCGAGAAAAGAGTTGGATTACATATTTTCTTTAGGGGTAACACTTTTCTTAGCTCTCATTAGTTTGTTCGATGATTTTTTTAGCCAAGTGTTGCAAAGTACATAACCTCGAGAGGGATCAATCCTTATGTAATTCTTATACTATTTACTATAAGGCTCTAAAAAGAATACGAAAATTCCACATTTTAATTAAAAATGAAATCGCAAAATTGACGGTGATCTATAAATAGTTATTAAATGAATTCTCAAAAGTCACTTTGTATAATTTTAATAAATATGATGAAAACACTCTTTGTAGTGTTAGTATGAACATGTAGACTCTAAACTAAATGTATAATCTCCTTATCGGTAAACATCATAATTTTCCATGATATCACATCTCTCTATTTCCTATGCTTCTTGTCACATTAAGAAATAAAATCCATGACATCTTATAATTTTTAGAGTTGATATATCATTAGCTAATTTAAATAAAATAACCAGAGCCAATAGTTTTAATATATAAGTGTTGTACATGTCTTTCCGTAACTAACAAAAAAGTGAAACATTATTCAAAATATTGTTTAGTCCAACTTCTCAAATAATAGGTTTTATAATTCTCCTATTTACTATTTTTCAAAGAGTAACCTACATAGATAGAACTCTTTACATTCTTTTTTGGTAGTCACATATATGTTTTTATATAGTTCTATTTCCAAAATTTACTTATGTAATCCAACAAATACTCGAATAGGAAAATAATTGTTTGTGTTATTATTACTATTTCATCTAATGGAACTTACAATAATTATTTCATTACTAATATTTAATTTATAATAAAATGACTATAGAAACCATCCACTAGGGGTCAAAAAGCCCTAAATGATTAAATACCCTAATTGAACAAAATCAATTTTCCTCATCCTTTTTAGAAACACCCATTTTGTTCACTTCTATTAATCATTGATGTCCCTGTCAAGTATTTTATGAATCATTTATCATTCCTCTTGACAAAAAAACACCCATAACATGTCTTACATTACTCATAAGTGGGGTACACACATCTAGAAAATAATTTAGGGTCGGAAAATAGAATGAAAAATTGATGTCAAACCCTCTAAGTTGAGAAGTGTTTGTCAAAGAGTGTTAAAGAATATATAGATTTGAGTACTAGAAGTAGAAAAATAGGGTTTTGTGGAAAAGGCTATGGAAAATTATACATTCATATAATTTAAAAAATTTGAAAGGAAAAGAGGTGAGAATGCATACTAAATTTTGATGCCATCCCGAAAAGAAACCGTTTTTAGAATTTTGGAAATCAAACCATGATCATATTTTACAATTGATTATTATGCTTATGGAGTTTTTCTCTTACGCCAATGTTCTTGCTATAAGTTTCACAAATTTAAGTGTCCTCAAAATATTTTAATAAATTAAAATATATAAAAACATTCAACCCACACTTCCAACCGCCACTTTCTTCATCACAAGAATTAGAAAAGACACACGATCGACGTTAATTTATTTTATATTTAATGGATAATTAATGGCTATTAAATGCCACAGATATTTTTAATATCGCGTGCACTTTACTTTGTTGAGTTAGTGACCAATTAATTTTATGGGAACCAATATAGTAACCATTTATGCCACAAGTAAAAATGATCAATATTAATAACAATATCATCAAAAGAATGCCATGCTCGATTGTCAATATTATCATCTTTTAATTACATAACAAGTATATAAGTATTCCATACTTTTACTATACTACAAATGATATGGTTCAATTGTTATCTCACATTTACAACTATGATATTTTTAACATCCCAAGAACTTTACATTATTCAGTTTAATGGCACACATAAATATTAACCATATATGCCACACACAAATATTATCTCAATTATCAACATTATGAACAAAATAACACCATTACCATTGTCAATATTATCGTCTATAAATTACATATAGAGTTTGTAAGTATTCCATACTTTGACTATACTATCAATGATATGTGGTGCAATTGATGTATCGCATATTGAATTATCATATTGTTCTAAAAATAATGTGTATGTTTAAAGACGTCAATTTTAAATTGTTTTCTTACAAAAAAATATCTTCGGATGTGTGTGTCAATGATCTTGGTGGATCCATGATGCTAATAAGTTTTATAGTTCTAAAATAAAAAGGAAGAATGCGAAATAGATAAGTATTAGCTAACTCTAATGCATGATGTATTTTCTTACACAATGTATATTATCTTTTGTAATGGAATCAATGATGCAATACTAAATTAATATGGTTTAAAAAACTATAATTTACCTAGGTAAAAAGACTTGCGACTTGAAGTTATACATCCAATATTTTATTCATTAGCTTTCTCTCTTGTTCCATTCTTTCACTCTCAAGTTGAAGCCTTCCACCGCTCAATTTATTTCAATGTCTCGATGAATAGATGCACGATATTTTTATTATCTCTTTCAAATATCCATAAGAGTTTAGTTTTATCTTTAGTCCTTTTCTCCGAATTCCATTTTTATTCAAAGGGGTTTCTATATTTTCTTATTTCAAATTTTCAATGTTGATAGAAGAGATTTCTTATTTCCCTCTCATGTCCTTTTCGTAAGTAGAAGTGGTTAAATTATCCCTAAATTTTCCATTAAAAATGATAATATTGTGTCTTTTATGTGTAATGTGATCCATATCTTCATAGAAAGTCCATGTCGAATGTGTTTCCAATGTTGTTTTCCCAAAAAAAATCCTTCTTGAGGGTTTTCTTCAACTTGTTCATCTTAGATTTGCATTTCATCCTAGTGAATGATTTTGCACAAACTTGATTCAAAACATCTACTATATTATCCCAATGTTTCTTTTTTATTTTTCCAATTTAAATGGTCATTCACCTCTTCATATTTGTAAATAAAGTTTTTCAAATCATATTTTGACCACATGTTTTCTTTGTATTCTTCATTCGGATCCTCATTATTTCTATCTCTTTCATGTGAATGGGTTACTTAAAAAGTTTCTTCTAATTTTGAATCATCAACAATATATGGATAATTTAGATCTATTTTTGAATGTGGAATACAAGGACACAATTTATTTGTGCCACTTATGTTCTCTTGTAAATTTGAGACACTATTTCAGTCTATGTTTTGCATGTAGAATTACTTTACATAGAACTTGCTAAGTTGTTTTAAAAAAACCATATTTTCGTCATAGTTTCTTGGAGTTGATTTGAAAACTTGGGACTCAAAATGTGAAAAAAAGGAAAATGGTGATATTTTCATGTTCTCGCAAATTTATTAGTTATTATAAACATTCACAAATGAAACTATTTACATACTTTGTCTTTTATATAAACTTCATTTCATTTTTCATTTTCTAATAAAAAAATATACAAGGGCTCTTAGTTTGTAAATTCACATACTCAAAACATGTGGAGAAACATTGAAAATTGGTTAATTACCTACTAACAAATGAAATATTTACAATCACTATGAAATGGGTGTATAAAATAAAATTCTTCAAAATAAAATAACAATGTTTTACCTCTTTTAATTTTTTGTAAATTTTTTCATCCCCCATTTGTATACGTGCTCTATTTTTGGTGCTTCCGCCTTCAAATGAGTATACATTTTCCCATTTTATTGCATTAAATACAAATGTAAAAAGAGTTTGTGTGGATTAAAATTTAATATAGTACCACTTAAGATTAAATACAATATGAAAAAATAAGAAAATATTGTCAAGTGGTGGGATTTACATTATATGGTTTAGTGCCCATTTAATGTTTATTGAAGCACAATATTAATTAGGTAATATTTGACCTTGCAAAAAAGTGTAATTTTTATTGTAAATAATTAAGGTAACATTTTTATAAAATAAATCTTAATGTATGAAAACTAAAATTTGACATTGTTTGAAACTTAAATTTCACATACATATATTTAATTTAAATTGATTCTTTAATATTGACAATTATTAATAAAAACTACGAGATCATGGGTTACTTCTACTCAATATTATATATAATTACTTAAAGTAAAATTATATTTTTAAAATATTACGTAAGATTTAAAAAGCTTAGAAATAATTAATACACATAATTGAATCAAAGCAAATACCAACATCGTTAATCAAATAAAGACTAAAACTAAAATTGAACTCTATACCATAAAATAAACATAGCTATATAATTATAGAAGTAAATACATGAATGATTTACTTGACACAATATTAATAGCCCTTAATTTAAGTCGAAGAGGCTGCTTAGGCTAGATAATTTTTACTAGAATGGCAAGTGAAAATATGCCCTTTAATATGCGAGTGATCGCTATTCCAAGTGTGAATGCTCGCACTTCATCATAAAAATTCTCTAAATTTCTCATGTGAGGGATCACACTTCGATATGTGAGGGATTACACTTTGACATGTAACAAACCACTTGTCATTGTGAGAGGAATCACACTTCATAGATGTACGAGGCTAGAAATTTATTGCACTACGATGAGTTATCAATGTCATGACCAAGTGTATGTTTTTCAAATTGGGCGTGCTCATTCACACATTGAAATCAGATCACCAAATTTTGGTCTCCCATTCTAGTCAATATTTGAATTTTAGTGTGTAAGGAAAATAGTTACGTCACAGTAGCCGCTAGGCTATACAAATTTTGAAAGCCATATGAGAAAGATGCCAATGACTTCACATAAGCTAATTACTATGAGTGGTAATATAAAATATATTAACACCGGTTATAAAATCGAAGTCAACATTTATAACTTTGATACTAATTTTTTTTTAAAAAGGTAGCGATTAACTTAAGTAAAAGTAAGTCACATGCACAAATCATCTAATAAAATGGTCACACATCAATTATCGGAAAATTTGATTTCATTCACAAGCAAGGTCCAATATTGATTTTCTTCTTGAAAAGTACCTATTTTAAATCTCTTAGAAATAATTTTTCAAACAAATTTAAATTGATAAAAGAATGTGTGCATTATAAAAATCTTACTCTTTTAAAGGGTATTTTAAAAATATATATATGATAGTTAAGTAACTCTAATAACCTTCTACATTAAGATTCATAATGATTGCATCCTTTCCCTATACTATGTGAACTATGGATAAAATTATACACACAACAACGGGATCTAAGGGTGTAGTATAATTTTTATATGTTTCAAGATTTGGATTAAATGATTTTTAAATATGTTCATCTAACATGTATATTTTTATTTTCTCATTTTGATTTCAATTCCTCATACTAATGTTAAATATTTAGGTTTCCTTAGTACTAATTTTCTCTTTTTATTGTTGGATATAATTGAAGGGAAATCCCTTTTTAGAGATGGAGCACATGTAGATTTACTATCGAAAGGTGTGACGATTGCCGAGGGACTAGTATATCCATCAAAAGATAAATTCGATTTCAGATACATGGGGTATAGCTTATTCGTTGAATAATAAGTATTTTATTCAATGGAAGAGAGAGACTTCCATACACAATTGATGATTGTGAAACCTTGGTAGAAATATAAAACAAGAGATAATTTATCCCATGGGAAAGGAAGCAACTAATTAAGCACACAATTTCAAATGTTTGGCATGTGGGAGGTGATGGAATTGAAACATCATGAGAAGTGAATCAGAGGATACATTTAATGAGGGATAGGGTTTGAATTCTAATAGTGATAGTCATTGTTTCATAAATCCTAAAGAAAGGGATGCATTTTTACAACCTCCATGGTGCTAAAATCTAATTTTCCTCGAAATATGGTGACATGGCTAAAGCGGTTATATCCCTAGTAAAAGAACAAAATGTGATTTCAGGAGTAGCGTTGGGACCAAACAGTTTGGTTTTTGTGGAGAATATTATATTTATATGCAATGATTCCTATCCAAATCTACATTGCAATAGATAAGTTGATCGACAATGAAATACCTAGTTTATCTAGAAACAAGAACTAGACTTCATGTGAATGGAAACCTTGAACTCTAAGAAATAACTTCCACATAAAACACTAACTTCAATTTAAAGGTAAATGGATTTATTGCCAAGTTGATACATTTTTGTTTAAAACAACAAGAAATTGTTGCGAAGCAATAATTCCATATATCTGTGAAGGAGCCATGGTGGAGTTTAAAAAATTAGATGGTAATAAATTCGGGGTGCATGTTTATAAATTAATTAATAATTTTAGCAAGGGTTTCTCCATATACGAAGGATCTCTCATCCAATCGAATGCTAGCGATTTGTCCCATCAAGATGGTTCCGTTATTGAAATAAGGCTAAAAGAAATTCTAGAAGACTTGTTGGTAAACATGTGGAGTGCATTTGAAGATCCACTTCTGGATTGGTATACCAAAATTTATATGAATCATCCATATGTGGTAGTAATGAAAACTTAGTAAAATGACCTTACAACACATGAAAACAACAAAAGGTAAATTCTAATACTTTTAGTATACCAAAGGAAAGGGAAATTGATGAAAATAAAGAGAACAATTTGTTTATGAAGGTGAGAAAAATCTTGCTGCAAGGATGGATGTCTCTCTAATCTATCTCTAAGTGCTTTCAATCATAGTTGGAATTTAACTATAGGTATGAATGAACTTGTCATCAATTTTTTTACTTAAAACATTCACCGCAAATGCTAGTAGTTGTTATCAAGGTCAACATTTTGAACATACTATAGATAAATTGAAGTTATGTGGAATAAATGTATGTCATAAAAAATATCAAAGATGTCATGGAATCTTGAAAGACACATATTATGGATATATGAAACTTTAGATTAATGGTGAGAGGAGGCAAAGTAATTGGAAATAAAGGGGAAAAATTGCATAAAAATTCACAACTATTGCATTGATATCTATAATGGTGGGGAAGAATTATCATATATCCCCACACATGTCTCGTTCAATGGGACAAGATGATACTAAATTAACAATGATATTGTTACTTGCATGTCATAGTTTTTCTTACATACTACAAAAGTGTAATGAGTGTCTTTCACTATTGGACCTTCCTTCAACATCAAAGTGAAATATCAAAAAAATATGGAAACAAAATTTCTCCCATGTTTCAATCACAAAGAAAAACTTCCTCATAAAATTTGATAAGTGCACAGATCTTAAGAAAACTGCGTGCGGTGACATCAAGTCTAGACAAATTGGAAAAAAGATCAATGGCAGAAATGGTACAATGCTTATATTAAAAGTTGTTGTGAAACTTACTATACACATAGAGTGAAATCACAACAAAATCGTAATAGCTATTTTAGCATTTTGCATGGAAAAATAGAAAAGATGAAAATAGTAATACCAAGGATAACAAAAAAATCTAAATAAATAAGCAATTCTATTAATCTCCTATTACCTTGTATGCGGTATCTTGACACATGGGCACAAAATGGGGTTTTGGGAACTTTGGTCTCCTTTTTTTTATCGAGGAGCATACTTCACAATAACATCATTAACACTATGTATCCGAAGCTAGAAGAACTATCGATGCTAAATCACAAGTACCTTCGAATGTCCTCAGATCCGAGTGGGGCATTTGGTGTGACTACAAAAACATGGGACCATATCTCAAGCTATGGGAAATGTGAACTTGAGATGGCCCTAAAGAGAAATTCAGGTTCTTCTTCCTAATCCTAATGCTAAACTACTTCTAAGGAAGTAAATGCTATTATCTACTCCTAATCTAACAAAGCCAAGGAGACAGGAGAGAGAGAGCATGAAATAAAGGAATCCTACACTACATAGGGGATAGCACCAAGAAATGAGGGGTTTCTTGTCACAATCTCATATGCTTGAAGTGGTTAGAGGTGAGTAATATAGAGGGTGGACAAGATGCATCACGGATAAAAGATAGATTTCACATAGAACACCACTTCAAACGCATAAAGAATGGCTCTCAAAACCTAAAATAGACATCGAAGTATGCATAGTACAATGAGAGACGAGAAGAGATATTAAAATAAGAAAGGATGGACAAAATCCATCACAAAACAAATTGTATTTCTCCATGAGTTCACACGGTACATCATCGGTTGGTAAGGGTAAGAAGATTCCATTACAGAGAGCAAGAGAGGAGGCTTAGACTCCACATTCTACCCTAAGAAAGAAAAGAGAGGGGAGCAGGAGAGAAAATATCATCAACCTTTAGAAATATGCCCCTCCTTTACAATATATAGAAGAATGAGAGAAGGAGAGAGGGAAGAATTCAAACTCTACTCCAACCACCCTGGAAGAGCATTGAATCCACCTACTCCAACCACTCTAGAAAGTATTGAAATCTACCTATAACAATGATGGGATTCACTGCAAGACCCATGCCTCCATGTGTTGTTCCTTATTGGGAAAGAAAAGAGTCTATTCTTCATCATGGAAATATGTGAGAGACTTGATAGCCTTGAAAATGGCAGACTAGTTCATTAGTGGTGGCAGGTGAGTAGCAAGCATCGAGAGCTTTCCAAAACATCCTTTCCCATTCAATTCCGAGCTCCTCTGGTTGAAATACATGGTTATCAGAAGCCGAGGGTTGGGCGTTTAATGTGGACTTGCAATATGTGAATGATTCTAACCATATAGGGTCCACGTGGCAGCCCCACGTCTGTTAAAGATTTAGCCCCCTCTTCTCACTCTTATAGTTACACCAAGCTAACACATGGTGGCTTCTATGGTCCTGCTCAGTTTCTTTGTGTTCTACCTGAGTCCCTCTTGTTGGAGGAGACCCTATACCTAACCCTAGAAACGTGGAGGCTCGGTGCACATTTAAGACCAACCTTTAGATTTTTCCTTTGAGGTTGTGTGGATGAGCCATGTGGAGGCCTTTGCAGGCTTTTGGACTTTTCAATGGCTAGCTCTACCCCCTTTTGATTCTGACCACATGGCGAGCCCATGCTCATTTATGAACCCGCTCTTGATTCTTCCTTTGAATTTTTTCCGAGATGACACATGGAGGCTTCCGCTGGTCCTTTGACTTAACCAATTCAGGCCTTGTCTACCCCCTTTTTACTCTAGCCATGTGGCAAGCTTGCGCTTGTTTGGGGACCGCCTCCAGATTTTAACCTTGAAGATGTGTTGAGTTCATGCATGGAGGGTACTTTTATCCTATCCCAAGCTTGGAATTTTCAATGGCCAGTGTCCCCTTTTCGGACCTAGGACACATGTAAGGCTGGCATTAGTTCAAGTTCTCTCTTTAGGACATGCCTTTGAAGTTGCGCTGATGACGTACGTTAAAGCTTCATGCTCATTTGAGGTCTACCTCTGGATTTTAACTCTAAAGTTACACTAATGATACACGTAGAGGATTCAGCTCACTCCTTTATACTTAGCTGATTCATGCCTGCTACCATTTTAGGAATGACTATTGGACCCTAGACATGTGGAGAGTCTGTGCACTTTTGGAGACCCTATTTGGACTCGACCTCCGGAGGTGCGTCGTTGAGACACATGAAGGCTTCCGCTAGCACTATTGTACTAAGAATCTTCAATGGCCAAGTGTTTCCTTTTAGACTCGACCACGTGGAGGGATGGTGCTCATTTAGGACCCCCGCTTTGGATTCTCCCGCCTTGGAATTACGCCGATGAGTCATGTGGCTCCTTCTACTAGTTCTTGATGGTTGGCCCCGGGTAGAATTGTATGTGAAGTCCAAGAACATTGAGACCCTTTATTTAATTATTTCCTGTTGAACATTCAGACATCATTGGCCTCCTTCGCTAACCCTGTCCCTCCATTGTTGGATTTAAAATGTTTTCTCGCATGATTGAACTAACCCTTATGAATTTCTTCTGCATGGGGTTGTGTTTGATAAATTTTTCCAGGGGGAAAATTAGGATAGCAGTTTGGCGACTCATGAGGATATCTACTTGCTAGATGAATAGACCAGTTGCCTTCTTGCATCCATTGGGCATGCAGTCACAAATGATAGCCTGGTACTGATCTTGTCCCTGAAACCTCGAACTTGATTGTTTGCACTTGGTGACCTTGAACTCGCCCCACTATTCACACTCTAAATTTTTTTAGGAAAATCATGGGGATGAAATTTTTGATAGTATCAAATTGTCTTTACTCGGGATTTAACCTATTCTGGAAATGGACTATGGGCACACTAAACGGCATAGTGATACAACCTTGAAGAAACAAAACAACAAAACACTGCTATATACAAAAATGAAAATTATACACACCCAAGTGGGATATGCAAAGTGTACGAAAGCACTTCTTTTCTAAAGGAAAACCTACCTACTCTATGCTAACTAGAAGCAAAGGGGACTCAAACAAATCTTACAACTGGTAGGGAGAAGTAGCTCCCCTTCCTCACAAATTGTGACCATGTAGTTGATTTGGCACTGAACATGGTCAGAAATGAGAGTAAAAACCACATCCCAAATTGTGTTTCTCCCTCATCATAGTGTAAACAAATAGAATGTACACCTCTTGGAGATGTTTTGCTATTGGATTTGGGAGGTGTTTTTGTTGTCCTTTGGTGCTTTCTAGCTCAACCTCATGCTTTGAAATGAGCATGACTAGTGGCAACTATTCGGCGGTAGGTTCTTGTGGTCAAAGGATGAATGATGGGGAAATGAAATTACACCTACATCATGTCATATCAACTATATCCCTGCTTCATCCGAATACCCGTCCAATCACCACAATTTACCAACATTCACACTTCTTGTATGTACCAACAATAAAATATGTTAATCCAACCTCAAGAATCCTATCAAACATCTCCTCCAACTTTAACATACCAAGCTTCCTTATATCCTTATCTATCCACTCCTTGTGTTGTACAACCAAGACCATCTTATACCTATCCTACACACACACCAACCATAACTACAGCCTCCATGCCTATCACATCAATTACTGCTACTCCTCATCAGCTAGCATGATCAATACCTCATGTTTTTCTCTGTCTATCCCCCTTTACAACTAAATAGTCCTACTCTATCCCCGTCACCTTATGCCAATGCTACCCCTACTTCATTTACCACACTTCATGTACCTCAACAATCTCATCCATCCTATTATGTCCCTACTTCCTAACATTAAAAAAACTCCCAACCAATTCGATCTCAACTCGTTGATATCTTCCAAAAACCTTCCCAAATCCACCATTGGAAAATCCATTTCTACCTTCCACACCACATGATTTTGATTCTTATTCAATTAATACTATACATCTAGCACCTCTTTCAATATTCATACCCACATCCACCATTGATTCCACACATGAATATACCTCATCCACTCCATCATCCACATCTATTCCATCTTTACCCATAATACCAACCATAGATCCAATCCCAGTTCCTACACCTACCACATCAATCATTGAGACCACATCCACATCATCCTCCCCTCCTACATCATTTGAAGAACCTTTGAAATAACTTCAAATTAATTGAACTTAAAATAATCCTTCTACCTCATCATCGCAACACAATCAATTTCAACCTTCCTTAGATTCCAACGAATAAATATTCCTTATTATGCCTATATAAGTACAACCTTTAAATCCTTCGGTGGACAAATTTTTCGTTCCTCCCAAGGACGTAAAATCTCAAATATTTCCTCAAATTCATTATACAGAAATTAATATTCCTTCCTCTAAATAATCCAACCCGACACCCCTTCAACTAAAACCAAAATCATCCAACACTATAAAAACCAAAACTGAATTCAGGCCATCAAGATATAAACATGTGTAAAATTTACCTCAACATCCGAATTATCTCAAACATCCAATTATTCTTCAAATAGCAAGAATTCTGCATAGACAAAGCACCTCCTAACATTTTGATTGAATCATGTACGAGAGGTCTTTTGACAATTGTTACAAATTTTTACAATCACACTTCTACCTATTAGGGCCTTTGACCCCAGTATCAAGAAGCCATCGTGTTTTAATTCTAGCCTTGTTTGCGCATATCATCATACCCATAGATATGATATTTGACATTATAGGGCATTCCAAGCCATTCTTCATGACTTCATTAAGGAAGGATACCTTCTTCCCAAACCAAACAAATCTCTTCCTTCCACTTCAACATCTGCACCTTCAACCTCATCTTTCCATATGTAAGTGTCCCCTCATTCTTTAGAAACTTCCAAAACCATGTCACCTCTAAATGAAGAATTTTTTTACAGAGAATCCTTTATTGTCCATCAAATTTATTCAAGTAACTACTTAGTTCATTCCGTGTAACCATGCATCACCAACCAACATCGAAATTGAACTTAAGTCACCAAAGCATACATATACTCAGGATTTGCCCAAAACATCCAAGATAGCTTATAAGGAATCTTCTAGCACATTAGTTGGATCATATATGAAAATATTCCAACATTTATTACAAACTTATACGATCATGCTTCCTCCCATTATACATTTTGATCCTTATAGTAGGAAATCTCCATTGTTCAATCCTAATTGTATTTACACCTATCATTGTGTTCCAAGTCATGACATTGAGAATTGTAGGGCCTTTCAGACCATCGTTCATGACCTTACTAAGGAAGATGATTTCCTCATTCATGGGGAACATCCTTCCCCATCCACAACTAATACAACTCATATTTGTACATCCTCATCCACCGGGTTTCCTAAAAATCCCCCATCCACATCTATTCCACCTTTACCTATCATACCATCTATAGATTCTATCTCAGTTCCTCTTTCCACACTTCTACCCGTACCAATCACATTAACTATTGTGACCATGACCACATCATCCTCTTCTTCCACATCATTTGAAGAATATTGGAAAACACTTCAACTTGCAGCAACTTCAATGCCCCTCCTATCTCATCTACAAATACTTCCACAACAAACCAACCTTCACCAGAAATCATCATGAAAACACTAATCCTTCCACCCGTGTCAACTACAACACAACCTTTAGACCCTCCGGTTGAAATCATTGTCATCCCTTCTAAGAATTCTCCTTCACAATCCAAATCCAAGAACCTTGGTACACATCCACAACGATCTCTTGTGCGTCCCCAAAATAAGATAGACATTCCTAAAAAAAATACCGAATATGCATCATCTATTTTGGGAAAATATTAATTTATTTTAGGGCCACCTTCTCCATCTAAGGCATCACAATCACTCCACCAACCAAAATCAAAACCATCCAACATTCCTTCAAGATCCGAATCTTCCTCTAAATCTTCAAGTGTCACTAAAACAGAATCAAAATTGTGGAATGACATGACTCAATCCTCTAAGACAGCTCATACAACCACATCCCAAGAATTTGCATCCAAATCCAAGTCTAAAGATTCCAAAGAAAATATATTTACTAATGTATCAATCAAATCTTATACAGAAGCCCTTTAACACTTATTACAAATTTCTGCCATTATGCTTCCACCTGTCAAGGCATTTAACCCAAATAGTAAGAAGATTTCATGGTTTGATTCTAACCTCATTTGTGTCTACCATTGTCTCTCATGTCATGAAATGAATGTTGTAAGGCCCTTCAAAATGTCATCCATGATCTCATTGAAAGAGACGACCTTTTCAAGGATTGTCCCTCTACCATTTTATCTGAAATTAACTCCACATCTATCGAAGTTTCTAAGTCCCCTCCTCCATCCCCCATTAACATTTCTCCTTCACATATTATTCATCGTATAGCGGGTCCTTCCTTATTCCTCAACATTGTTTTCCTATGATCCCCAACTCATCTACCTAATCCAAATCTAAAGTTATCACCAACATTCAATCAATCTTAGCCACATATAATTTTCTTATAGTGATATAATATCTTTCTCTAGGGTAGTAGCCTCCCCTCTTCCTTGAGCATATAACTTGTCTCAACTATATAAATAACCCCCTTGACACTAGGGAACTTCACTCCTAGAAATTGTTTTATTTACCTCAATCATATCTATCCAATCTAAACTAACCTTGTCCAAATTTTCATCTCATTTTAAGCCCACTATATTCGCCATGTTATTCCTTCTTTTAAGGGACCATATTTCCATCTTTTTCATCGAATTCCACCTTTGTGGCCATGATTGTGTCATTAAAGTCCTCCTTTGAGGCCATATTTGTCCTTCCATTGAGGGACCATATTTTTCATCAAATTCCACCTTTGTGGCCATGATTTTGTCTCTCTTGGAGGCACCATATTTTCATCATAATCCCACCCTTGTGGACATGTTTCATCTCGTTAGGATGCATATCTTTTTCTTGCTTATTCACTTTTAAAGGAAACACATAGATTCCATCTTATCTGTCTTGTGATGTCTTATCTAATCTTTCACTTTCATCATAAACTCATCGTTGTGGTCATTTTCGTCCCTCCCTAGGGGACCATCTTCTTGTCTCATTAGGGATGCATATTTTTGCTTCCTTAAAGGGTAGCGCATATTTGTTTTTCCTTCACTCATCTATCTCATCCTACCAAATTCTTCTCTTATCTCGGATGTGATGTTAATCAAGGAGCCAATGTTGAAAATTCACTCCTAACTGAATTAAACCATATATTATCACACATAAGTATGGATCTGAGGCTTATCGCTTATCTTCCTTGATGGTAAAATAGAAAGTGAACCTCTAAATTCATTACACTTACGGCCATTCTATTGTTAGTACATGCACCGATTAGCATAGTCATACCTTTAGACCAATCCTCCATCATTATCCCATTCCGTCTATCATGGTAAAGATATGAATTATGTGGTCTACCGTCACTTCTTTGATATGACCTTTAATATGAGAACCATGGATCTACTCATAGCATATTTATTATGGATAAGTTCTCCCATTTGGTGAGAACTCCACAAGCACTACATCCATTACCCTATCATTCTCCTATTGTAGTCATATAAAGGGTCCAAGGGTGTTCCTTGTAAATTCATTATCCCCTCCTAATTGGTCTACCTAGTTATACTCATCTCTTCCCCATTAAATAAAAAGAAAATACAAAAAAAAATAGAAAAGAAAGTATCAATTATGGATTCTCTTATCTCATGTTATCTCATCCTAAAAACATATTGATCCCTCGAAAGACAATTGTTCATTAAGAAAATATAACATAAGAATAGACTGATCCCTGAAACGAAAACTATCATGCATATTTTATAATGTATTCCAAAAGTAAAATTCAAGTAGAAATCCAAAAGCAAAAGTAAAAATTCCAAAATAAAAATAAAAATTAGACCATACCTTGAAGGATGGTTACTCTTTTATCATGAGAGAAGAGGCTTCCCACTTTAATTATCCTTCTATATAACATCACATCCTCGGAAGCTTCCCGAATTGATCATATTTCTTTTATTATTGTTCTTCCCCTTTCCAAGAGCTAGGGCATAGACTAAAGGAACACCATATTTGGAGAACCCTCTTCCCGCATACAAGTTACATCTCAAACCCCCTTGTCATGTCAACATTAGGTTGATGAGAATCTTTCATTTATATCTCCTTCAGGGTATTTTGGTATAATCAACTATCATGGGTTATGTACTAACACCTGCTATTGGTTGCAAGTGCAATTCCTTGAGTAGTACCTTTTCTTGTTTACCTCCTATCCAGTTTGAAGAAGAAATTTCTTGCATACCCCTTGTTATGGTCATGTTACACTTGTCTCATTAATTTCATATTTTATCACAATTGTATTCTTTGAAATCAAATTTCAAATCATGTATTTGTATCCATATATTTACTCTTAAGGATGTCCCCTATTAACGTCATCCATAAATCCATGAAATCATTTACTATTTCTAAACACTCTCTTTAATGCACTATTCGGTTTGGGAATTCTACTTGATCTACGTTGCATTTTGTGAATTCTACTTGAGGATATCTCTCAAGTAGCATTCATTATCCAACAACTCATCATCCCCCACCATGACCAATATGACCTTTCTCCATCCATCCTCTCGCATCATCCTTTTCTTCTCACGAATTATCCACCCATTACCCTTCTCATCATTCTTATTCCTATCTATCACTCAACACAGACATCATATTCTTCACCATCCTAGGAATTTAGTCCATAGCTTGGCATGTCTACGTAACTAGCCATGAAGCATGGAAATCATACTCGAAGTAGACCTATCATTATTGAAAAGGTCTCATTTGTAATCACGTCCGTTGAGCATTCCTTTCTCCTTGTCTCCTTTGTTGATCAAATTTTCTCCTAAAATTCACCCCATCTCATTCTTCATTGCTCATCTCACCCATTTTTCCTTCTCTATTATTTCTTCGATCCTTCACCTGTCCTCTATCCTGATAAGTATTGTTGTGTTTTTCCTCTAATATCCTTTCACTAGCATCTATATTATCATTTAGTTTCCCTTTTCATTCTTTCAACTTTCATCTTGATGATCTTACTTAATCACCCATTTTGTGTAGGCTTCTTAATTGAAATATATCCCTTTCCTAAGATCTTTCCATTGTAGAAAATCCTCCACCATTTTCCATTCCATCAAACAATAATCATCACTAGAAATGTCTTCCCACTCCATAACTTCCACTTAACTCTTTGGAATCATCACTCTCACAGCATGGGCATCCTAATTAAGGATTCCCTCACACTCTCCATCGTACACCTGCATACATTCCTCCATCCATTCATGTTATATTCCTTTGTTTCCTTATTTCCTTATTATTATCTTAGTATCCATCTTCTCCTCGATCACTTTACTTACACACTTTTGTAGTATGGAAAATGTACTTGAAGGTTCCCCTTTAGTCCATTTTTTCATACACTCTTACCATCAACCTTTCCAACCATCCACTTCTTTTCATCATTCTTCTTCTTCTTCGGTTTAACGATATTACTTAACCATTCTAGTAGCATGGCGATCTTACTTAAGAGTCTCTCTTAAGGATGATCTATCTCCTTGCCTTTCCCCATCGCTCCACATTCCCACCATCCACATTTTCTCTTCATTCCCCATAAACACATCCTCTTCCTTTCTCTTTCTTCCTCGCACAAAAATCCCCAACTTTCCTAAATATCATCTCCATCATCCCTCATTTGGAAATCTCACTTAACCACTTCATACCATTTCTTACTATGTCTGGTTTCTTCATCTTTACCTCGTTCATCCTCATCCATATCCTCATCCACTACATCCTCTCCTCACCTTCATCTCTGCACAAATCGTTATCCCTCCTTTCTTTACTCTTTCCACTCCACCTTCTCGAGTTCTCCCACATATTTACCACCTTGTTTACCCATCATTGTTGTTAGTATTCCTCTAACATTCTTTCATCATCATCTTTTGTTTCCATGTTAATAATTATCAGTGGACTTCTCCTAAAAACACTCATCCCCATTCTGCATGGTCTTGTTCCTTCTCTTTTCCATCCTCCATTTTATCTTCATTCCTTCCTTCCTCTATGCCCTCTAATCATTATGGGGACTTATCCTAACATCCCTTCACTAGCATTTCCTCTTCTATTCTTCCCTCTCTTTTTCTTCACTATTTTTCCATCTTCCCTTCACCTTCTTCAATATCTCTATTGTCTTCCTCATACATCCTTCCTCCATTTGTTCGTCATCAACTTATCCTCATTTCATGCATCTCCACATTTCTTCCAATCCATACCATCCCTCCCTTCCAACTCCTCTTTACATTCCTTATACTACTCACTCTCCACTGTATATCTCCCATTTTGGTTTCCTCCCTTTTGCATCATTTTCTTTGTTGTACTCTCTTCATTTTTCTCCTAGTTTTCTTTCACTTACTCTATATCATATTCATTTCCGTTTCCCCTCGTGCTTTCATATTACTTCCCCATTGATAACCTGGCTCACCAACATTGTCCCATCTTTTTTATCATTCAATTATCTACATGCATTTCCATGTAGTCTGTTTCATATTCTTTACCTAGGTCTTACTCCTAACACCTTGGTTCAATCTTCTTCCCATTTCTACTCTATCATCTCTTCTTTCCCTATTATTTTCACCTTCCCATTACCAAACCTCTTTTTTTCTCTAACATCCCTACCTTATTCCATTGTTATATATCAGTTTCTTTTCCATTCTCTCATCTCCTCTACAGCCTCCTGGCCCCTCATTGTTTCTTTCTTTCTCTTCTCTATTCTACCTCCTCTTTCATCTTCTTTAACTTCTTCATCTTCTTCATCCCCTTCATCTTTCCATCCTTCTCTTCCTTTTTCCTAATGTTATCCCCTACCCTCATCTCGTCTTCTTGTTCATCTCTCCTATCATCCTTCTCTAATATTCTTCTACCTATTTATGTCTTCTTCACCTCTTCCTTTTCTCAGCTCTATCATCTCTTTTGTGATCCATTCTTTCTCTCCCTTCATTTTTGATCTCCATCTCACTTTAACCCTCTCTTCGTCATTTTCTTGTCTTCTTCTTGTTTTTTCCTTCTTCCCCTATCATCCCTATCTCTTATATCCTTCTCCATCTTTCATCCTTTGTCTCCTTCACTCTTGACTTTTCTTTCTCTTCTCATAATCATATTGTCTATTTCTTGGTTTCCACTACTTTCATATTGCACATCTTTCTTCCATTTTCACCCTTTACTTTGTCCTCTTCTCTCTTCTCTTTCCCTTTTACTTTTCCTTACTCCTTCACCATCTGTTCTATCATTTTCTTGTCCTCTTCTTCTTTGTCCTTCATCATTTCTTTCTTTCATGATCTCCCATCTATATTATATATGTTTCTTCTTTACTTTATCTTCTATGTTTTTATTATCTCCTATAATATCTTCCCTCTTTTCATATCATCTTCTTCTTGTTTGTTCTTCCTCCTTCCATTCTTCTCCTATTCTCTTTCTCTATTTTCTTTTTCTCCAAGCCCATCATGCCTTCTCTATTTCTTCTCCTCTTATATTTTCCCACTACCTTCATATTACCTATCTTTCTCCCTCTTCTATGCTTTCATCTATCTTCTCTCCTCTCTTATCATCCTTCTCTATTATTCTCTTCCTCTTCTTTCCATCAAAAACAAGCACGATTTACACTCATCATTATCCATGAACGATGGTTTCCTTGTCCTACTACACCTCATCCCCTTTATCCTCTTTCATTTTTTTTTCTCCTCCCGCACCACGTCTTCTCTACATTATTAAATTTCTCTTCCTCTTCTCTATGAATTTTATCTCTTCTCCTTTTAGGAGTGTTGTTGTCTCTTCCATTCTTGTCAACCCTCTCAAGGAGACATCATCATATATATCCCTCATCACATCTTCCCATGGCATTTTTTTCTTGGAGGATACCATAACGGCCACTAAATATCTGATCTTGTTCTCTTCCATGAATGTTTTCTCTTCTTTTGTTTTGTCACAAAAGTATTTTGACTTCTTATCCTACTTGCCAAAGAAGTGGGACCACTTTCTCTTTTTCACATACTAAGTTTTTTTCGACAATTATGAATCTTTCCTATGATATTTTCTTATCACCATATGTATCACCCCTTTAGTGCATTTTTCTCACCCTTATATCATATCTTCTCATCATGTCCATAGTTATGATTACATTCATTTCACTTGGGGCATTTATTTACATATACACCTTCTATATCCTGCCATGTGTTGGGGCATCATTATTTTCATCCTCATCCTTTTTGTGAATGCATGATTTTTCACTTGATTCCTCACATAAGAAGGATTTGAAATACTCTTTGCATTCAGTTTCACATATTTTGATGTTTTCCAATGACCCATTCATCATCTCGGTTTACATCCAAAGTGCAATGATCTCCACCCACTCAATGCTCCATAGAATGTTTTCATCTGTCTCCCTTAAGACCACAATTTTCCTCTACCAATGTGATATTGGAGTCACTACCATATTTTTCATTGTTATTATGATCCTTTTTCCTATGGCATCTTTCCTTTGGTCATGTATTTATCCATTCTCAGAACATGAATTCATCCAATCTTTTTTTTTTTGTGTGGCTTGCTATCGCAAACCACTCAACAAAAAGGGGAAAATGTAGACACCATTTTTGGTGTAACTCCTCTCCTTCATCCTACATTCATTCTCCTTCATTCAAATTTCCCTCTCACTTTTCTAAATTTGAGTAAATTCCATCTATTTACTCACCCTTAATTAATTAATTAATGGGCTCCATGTAAACCCATTTGATAATTAAAATTTGGCATTATCTCACATATCCCAAATTTATTCAATTTATGGGCAATAATACACATATCTGACATCCGACTCCTAAATTAAAAAATTAGATGCATTATTGAACCTAACCATAGATATAATGCCCACCAAAGAACAAAGCAACAAGGCACTGGTATGCAGGGGCAGAAGAACAATTTCAATACCAACAAGCGAGTAGCAGTAGTGGCATGCTCCTCCAGTGGATCCTCAGTATGCTCCTCAAGCATTCAATCCTCAGAAAGGGCAACATTACCCCCTACCTCCTCCTCCTCCGCAACGGCCTATGCCGCCCCATCAGGTTACTCACATGTATGCTCAACCGGATCAGGTGACAATCTTTTCACAATGATGGATTTCTTATTAACTTGACTCTCGCTTCCGTTTATGCATAGTGGTTTCTGGTTTTATATCCTCTTTAGGGTTTTGGACATGGACTTTGTTATTGGTTTTGGCAAATGGTAATAGAGGTGCTTTATGCCTTGTGATTCTCCTTGCCTTCAATCAAATGTTCTGAAATAATTACAAGTGACATATCTGGCACGGACATATCTGGATGTAAATATGCCCATCTTATATTTTAAAATCCAGTTGTTCCCACTTGAACTTGCAATAAAAAAACAATATTAGCACAGTTATGTATTTGTCAAATTGTGAATTTGTGAAATGAATTAATATTTTTCCCTAAATTGACATATCCCATGTTGAGCGGTTTGTTCCACCGTAGCACCAAAGTATATGCACAACTTGGAATACATAAAATTTGATAAAGCCCCGCATTGGCTGGCTTTAGCGTCGGGAGTTGTCTTTGCAAGCAGATGGGAGGAAGAGATAGAATGGAGTTTTTGTAAAATTTTGAAAGAAGTCTAAAAATACAAATGTATCCTGCTTCATCCAGAATACCCGTCAAATCACGAAAATTTACCAACATTCACACTTCTTTTATGTACCAACAATAAAATATGTTAATCAAACCTCAAGAATCCTATCAAACATCTCCTCCAACTTTATCATAACAAGCTTCCTTATATCCTTATCTATCCACTCCTTGTGTTGTATAACCAAGACCATATTATACCTATCCTACACACACACCAACCATAACTACGGCCTCCATGCCTATCACATCAATTACTGCTACTCCTCAGCTAGCTAGCAATATCAATACCTCGTGTTTTTCTCTGTTTATCCCCCTTTACAACTAAATAGTCCTACTCTATCCCCGTCACCTTATGCCAATGCTACCCCTACTTCATTTACCACACTTCATGTACCTCAACAATCTCATCCATCCTACTATGTCCCTACTTCCCAACATTACACAACCTCCCAACCAATTTGATCTCAACTCCTGGATATCTTCCAACAAACCTTCCCAAATCCACCATTAGAAAATCCATTTCTACCTTCCACACCACATGATTTTGATTCTTATTCAATTAATACTATACATCTAGCACCTCTTTCAATACCCATACCCACATCCACCGTTGATTCCACACCTGAATATACCTCATCCACTCCATCATCCACATCTATTCCATCTTTACCCATAATACCAACCATAGATCCAATCCCAGTTCCTACACCTACCACATCAGTCATTGAGACCACATCCACATCATCCTCCCCTCCTACATCATTTGAAGAAACTTTGAAATAACTTCAAATTAATTCAACTTCAAATAATCCTTCTACCTCATCATCGCAACAAAATCAATTTCAACCTTCCTTAGATTCCAACGAATAAATATTCCTTATTATGCCTATATAAGTACAACCTTTAAATCCTTTAGTGGACAAATTTGTCGTTCCTCCCAAGGACGTAAAATCTCAAATATTTCCTCAAATTCATTATACAGGAAATTAATATTCCTTCCTCTAAATAATTTAACCCCACACCCCTTCAACTAAAACCAAAATCATACAACACTATAAAAACCGGAACTGAATTCTGGCCATCAAGATATAAACATGTGTAAAATTTGTCCTCAACATCCGAATTATCTCAAACATCCAATTATTCTTCAAATAGCAAGAATTCTGCATAGACAAAGCACCTCCTAACATTTTGATTGAATCATGTACGAGAGGTCTTTTGACAATTGTTACAAATTTTTACAATCACACTTCTGCCTATTAGGGGCTTTGACCTAGTATCAAGAAGCCATCGTGTTTTAATTCTAGCCTTGTTTGCGCATATCATCATACCCATAGATATGATATTTGACATTATAGAAATCAAACTCTTAGATGTCCATTTGCAAATGGCATATAAAATATTCCTCCAAGTCTAATAGGAAATCAAACTCTTAGATGTCAAATATACACATATCTAACATCCGACTCTCCCTTAGTTAATTAGTGTAAATGGCATATAAAATATTCCTCCAAGTCTAATAGGAAATCAAACTCTTAGATGTCCGCCGCAAGTGTGGATCGGATGAGGGGAATGAATTGATGACTGCACAACTTCATAAATGGCAGAAGATGGAAGATGTCGAAAGATGAAAGGATGAAAATGGATCGGATAAGGTCTTCAACTTAGAGGATGGGTTGTTGACCAGATGGAGTCACCAGATGTGCTTGAAATTACCTCCAAAGGCTGAAATCTTCACCAAGAACACATGGAACTTGATGAAGTGAAGTGGTAAGCTGCTTCATACTTGTCCCACCAAGCATGCCAAAACTATTGATGTGGTCACATGGTGGCCTAATATTTTATGTTTGATAATGAAACACCTCAGAAATATGAGAAAAATATAACTTCAGGGTCCCACCGAGTGTGCCAAAACTGTTGATGCAGAATCACACACCCCTCAAATGGCCTCAGATCTAAGTGGGGCATCCGGTGTGACTACATAACATGGGACCATCTCTCAAGTTATGGGACTTGCAAACTTGAGATGGCCCTCCAAAGAAATTTGGCTTCTTATTCCTAATCCTAATGCTAAACTACTTCTAAGGAAGGAAATGTGATTATCTACTCCTAATCTAACAATGCCAAGGAGACAGGGAGAGAAAGAGCATGAAATAAAGGAATCCTACACTACAAAGGTGATAGCACCAAGAAAAGGGGGGTTGCTGGTCACAATATTAGGTTCCTAAAGTGGAGAGAGGTGAGAAATGGAGTGGGTGGACAAGATGCATCACATACCAAAGATATAGTTCACATAGACCACCACTTCAAACCCATTAAACATATCTCTCAAAAATTGCAATAGACATCAGAAGTATGAACAAAATACCTTACAATGATGAGAGGTGAGAAGAGATAATAAAATAAGAAAGGATGGACAAAATGCATCAAAAAACATATTTTATTTCTCCATGAGTTCACACGTACACCATGAGTGGGCAAGGGGTAAGAAAATACAATTACAGAGTGAAGAGAGGAGGCTTAGACTCTACATTATACCCTAAGGAAGAAAAGAGAGGGGTGAAGGAGAGAAAATATGACCAACCTTTAGAAATATGCCCCTCCTTTACAATATATAGAATAATGAGAGAAGGAGAGATGGAAGAATTCAAACCTTGCTCTAACCACCCCTAGAAGAACATTGAATCCACTTACTCCAACCACTCTATAAATCATTGAAATCCACCTATAATGATGATGGGATTCACTATAAGACCCATGCCTCCATGTGTTGTTCCTTGTTGGGAAAGAAAGGAGTTCATTCTTCATCATGGCAATAGGTGAGAGACTTGACAACCTTGAAAATGGCAGACCAGATCATTAATGGTGGTAGGTGAGTAGCAGCACTAAGAGCTTTCTAAAACATCCTTTCCCACTCAATTCTAAGCCTATGCTTGAAAGACAAGGTCGTCTCAAGGTGAGGTCAGGATTTTAAAGTGGGCTGGCTATATGTGAATGTGTTTGCCCATACAGGGTCCATGTGGCATCCCCGCGCGTGTTGAAGATCCATCCCCCTCTTCTGGCTCTTGTAGTTGTGCCAAACTGTCATGTGGCTCCCCCTGGATTTTGAACTTTTCAACCGCTAGCTCTGCCTATTTTGATGCTGACCACGTCACGAGTCCGCACTCATTTGGGAACCCATTCTTGATTATTTCTTTGAAGGTGCACCAACATGACACATGGAGGCTTTCACTTTGGTCGTTTGACTTAACGATTTGGGCCTGCTCCGACCCCCTTTTTTACTATGGCAGCGTGGCGAGCCTGCGCTTGTTTAGGGACCTCCTCCAAATTTTAACCTTGAAGATGCGTTGAGTTGACGCATGGAGGCTTCCTTCGGCCTATCCGAGCTTGGAATTTTCAACATCCAAAGTGTCCCCTTTTAGGCGTGGTACATGTGGAGGGTTGGCACTAGTTTAGGGTCTCTCTTTGGGCCACACCTTTGAAGTTGCGTTGATGAGGCACGTGGAAGCTTTGTGCTCATTTGGGGTTTACCTCCAGATTTTAACTCTGAAGTTACACCGATGAGACACGTGGAGGCTTCCACTCACTCCTTTATACTTATTCAATTCAAGCCTACTACCCATTTAGGAATAACTGTTAGACCCTAGACACGTGGAGAGTCCGCACACATTTGGAGACATGTGGAGGCTTCTTCCGGTCTTGTTGTACTTAGACTCTTAAATGGCCAGTTCTTCCTTTTGGACTCGACCACATGGAGGTTTGGTGCTCATTTAATGACCCCGCTTTGGATTCTACCTTGCATTGCACCGATGAGGCACATGGATCCTTCCGCCAGTGCCGACGTTTGGCCTCGGGTAGACTCATATGTGAAGTCCAACAACTTTGAACCCCTTTCTTCAATTCTTTTCTATTGAGCCCATGGTATCTTTTGACGCCATTGGCCTCATTCGCCAAAGACTTGTCCCTTCATTGTTGGATTTTAAATTTTGGCTCAAGTGGTGAACCAACGCTTCCAATTTTCTTCTTTGCGGGGTCGTGTTTGATCAATTTTGCAAGGGGGAAAAATTGGGATAACAAGAAAAACTTACATATCAATATGGTGATTTTTTATATAGTAGTGGGACATCAAAACACCCATTACATTATGCACTATTACAAAATTATTCCTGTCACAACCGTAAGGAATATAATAAAAAAATGAGGGTGCTCATACAAACAATATTGTAAATATATGTTCAAGTTCATTTAGAAAACATCCACCAATTCTCTACTTGAAAATATATAATGTTGTAAGTGACAAGAAAAATTGCGCATTATTTGTGTTGGTATCTATGTTGACATCTGGAAGGGTTTTCAACATAGTGTATGTGATTTTCCTTCCATTGGGCACACACGCATGTAGACATAGATGGGACATTCGGTGACTATCAACAACATTTTGCAAATTGGATACATTCTCTTTGCAATATATAATGAACACTTATAGAACATGCCAATAGGATTCCAACACATTCACTTCATACCTTATCAAGGATGTCTATGAATTCAATTCCTTTATGGATCCACACCTTGTAGATGGTAACCATGACATTGTGGGTATTAGCAAACAAAGTATGTTTAAATTCCACGTCAAAGAAAACATTTCCATCATAAAGTTCAAAGTATCAATCATGGAGTCCAATTGGTCATGATCGATTAAGATCTGGAAAACATTAGATGAGAAATCCTTCTTTCATAAAGGGGATCCTCCATTGGCACCCTTCAAAGAACTAAAAGAGATGACATACATGGAGAGAGAATTTCAAAAATACATCAGACAATGGGGAAAGAGTTCAAATCATGGTGGAGAAGAATAATGGGTTATGAAGATTGCATATTGTTAAAAAATTCCAAGTTCCCTAAAACAATTCTAGATAGTGTTATGTATGATGAGATAGTGGGTGCACCACATATTTTTCGTTGATAGATAATATAGTCAAAATTTCCTTTCAAATAAGATATATATGTTGGGCCAATTTTGTATAGACCTCGAGAAGAATTGAACCCATTAGTGGATGTGAATTTTTGGCAAATGATACCAGTAAGACAAGATGAGGATAATGTACCTATATGGATGGGCAAGGTAGAACTAAAACTAATACATGAAAAGATAAGCGTACATGTGGGGGAACCCACTGGAAAAGTAAATATGGAAAAAAAAGGTTCCAGGAATGCTTAAAGAAAAATAAATGGTGGCAAAAATTGAGGGACACATCAGATATTGATATAGAAAATGTCATCTAGGCATGGAGTCCAAAAAACTGAAAGGTGATCAAATTAAAATACCGAATCGAGGTCATGAAGTTATCCAACAATATCTTGCACAAATTCAAGAACAATAATTAATACACTTGTGAGGGGTCAATGCTTATGTAATTTTCTCTAAGGATTGATTGGCTATGGAAATACATTTTCAAATCCATTTCCTCAAAACAACTTGATTAATGTAATTCTTAATTCTTTGTTATTCTTTATGATTTAATTAATGGAAAAGCATAAAAGTAGTTGACTTTATCACATGTAACTTTCATATTTAAAATATCACCGAAACTTTGTATATAGATTTATATAAAAATTATATCAATATATAATATACATAAAATATTAAATAAATATAAATTTTAAGTATTTAAATAAGTACTATTTTATACTTATAAAGGAAAATATTGTAAAATTACCATCATCTAAAATTTGTTTGATAGACATAGGTGGCCATCAAGTTTAACTTGTAGGCTAATGTAACTTTGTGGCACCTAAAGTTATGTAACTTCGCATTTATTAGGATTATTTAGCTTAGCGGTGGGTATTCTTATGAAACTTGCTCTTTGGTAGGCTAGTGTAACTTTCTAGCTATTAGGATTATTTCACTGGAAGAATCTACTCTTGTGTAAATTAGAGGACACTAAGATTATGTAAGTTAACAACCTATATGTTTATTTAAGATAATTTTTGTTAGGCTTATGTAAGTTAACATCCTATACGGTATGTATGATTGCAGCCTCTAGGCTTATCATCCTTTTATGTCATTTAGAGGCCACACGGCTTATGTAACTTAGTGGCTGCAAGGCAAAGGTAACTTATTGGTCACGGGGTAGATGTAACTTTGAAACCACTAGGCTTATTTCACCTGGCATGTGCTTTCATCATGTAAGTTAGCAATCGCTAGGCTTATGTAAGATAGCGGTCATGAGGCTTATGTAAGATAGCGACCACTTGGCTTATGTGGGGATTCAAATAATAACAAAATAGAAATCCTAAAATAGCAAAACTAAAATCCAAAAATTGGGATTTATAAATTAGATTACAATAGTGGTGAAATTGGAATCCAATAATATCACTATTGGGATCATATATTAGCCAAGTCGAATTCAATAAAAGCGATATTGGAATCCAATAATAGCATGATTCGAATCCAATAATAGTGAAATTAGAACTAGAATAAGTTCAATAATTATAGTATTGAAATCCAATATTGCTACTATTGGATTCCAATAATAGTAATAATGGAATCTAGTATAGAAAAAATTGAATCAATATACGCAAAAATGGAGAAGGATTTCTTCCAATATTTGAAATACTAGAGTCCGGTTTTTGGAATATGTCTAGATTTAGCAAAATAAGTGTTAGTATTATAAATTACTAATATATTATATGATATTATAATCAAAAAGATATTGGTAATTATAATTTATAATTTCTTATAATTTATAATATTGTATTATAATTAATTATAATAAATTTATTATAATAATGATGGAAATGTGGGCAGGTAAAGAGCTGGACATAGAAAACAACGTCAAGGATGTGGATGGACAACAGCCTACGAGGAAGGGAGAAAGCACTAGGAACTCATGAGATTGAAATTTATTCAAAAATCAGCCAAAAGAGGTCTTAGAAAAACTTAACCCTGAGTAGATATAAGAAAATCCCTGCTTAAAGTTCCAGAATCGATGATCTAGAGAGCTCTGGGAAGATTCAATTTTGCACTAATGGGAGATTTTACTTGGATAATAATGAATATAGATTAAATTAGGAACTATAATAAGAAGAAGTGGAATATCTTGGGGTAGCTAAATCCCTTCACATTATCTGAAAAAAGATTTCTATTTATTTTCACTCTTCATGAAGAGGATCTTGTCCAAGTTATGCTAGGAGGGCCTTAGTTCTATGGAAGAACCACTCTCTCCATTTCTATACGCCATGTTTAGATAAATCTACCAGGGCTTCCACTTGAGTTATTGGAATTTGATGTGTTGGCAGGAATTTCCAAAGCTATTGGCGATCTGATTGCTCTAGATAGAACTACAATGGCTAAGATAAGATTCATTATAGTAAGGATGTGTGTCAACATCATTTTTGGGTCCTCTCCTTTTGGAGTTTATTGATTTTGAGACCAGAGACAAGATTTGGGGAAAAAAATAGTATACGAATAATAACAAGTTTATTACAGAAGTTGTAAGAAAGTGGGGAATAGAGACAACAACTGTAATGGAAAAAAAGATGTACTGTAGCAAATTGGCCAAGATTGGAGAGTGTCGTAGTCCCCTAGTATATACTTGGTGGTAGATCAAAACCATAAAATGTAAATGGTTTCATTGGGTAATGTTAATCAGTCCCTCGATGTTGTGAATGGAGGTTCAAACCCCATTAACTTGGTTGTGACCCACGTAGATTCCAAGGTGGACTACCAAATGGAAAAACCATTAGAGAAGAAAGAGGAAGCATTGTTTGGAACATTCAAAATGGTTGAAGTGGTACTATGGAAAACAACGCAAATGGTTAGAGACATTAATGGTGAAGAAATCCTACCTAATGTGGAATTTCCAATGGGAAAAACTTCTACGCAGATTTTGATTGAACCGTTTGAGCAAGAAAAGAGTGTGGATGTAGTAATGAAGAAGTTAGCACAAATAGTTGGCGACATTAATGGTGGGGGCAACCCGCCTAAATCAAATTTGAACGAGGAATTAAATGTGGCCAATTCAAAAACAACAAAACTTTCATTATTTGTAGAAAATTCCCAATCTCCCACTGATCGATAATTATCCCATCATGGGTCATCTAAACATGGAGATGTGAGCCCCTCTTTAACTACAGAGAAGGTTGATCCAAGTGTGAGAGTAGTTGTTAACTTTGAGGCACCAATGGTGGATTATTTGCTTAATGAACTTGAGTGGAAACATAAATAAATTAATGAAATAGTGGTTCAAGTGGGTTCCATGGTTAACTTAAAAAGTACTACCAAGGAAGCTAGTCCTCTCACGAAGAACAGTAAAGCTATCTCGTTCATTTCTTAGTCTCTAGGTAAGATGGATATTACTAATTCGTTTGCAAATGATGCCAAATGGAAAAATGTTAAAAAGTAATTTCCAAACATCGTCCATCCTGCCATGACCCAAGATCATGGTAAGTGATTCTAGTTGCTTATTACTGATGTCGTTTAACTATTTTGTGGCTTCAGTAACGTTCTATTGGGGCTTCTTGACGACAGATTTGTCTTTTCTTTTGTGCTTCAATCTTCATTCCGGCTTATAATATTTTTGTGTTTGATCTTCATGTTTCTTCTTTGCTTTTGATCCGCTTTGTCAGTCGAGTTATGCTCCCTTCAAAAACACCATTTACCCTTAGTAAAAAATTAGTTAATTTAGATCAAATTTGTAATTTATTTATAATTTAATATACTATAAATTAAAAGTATTTTATAATGAATTTATTATATTATATAATAAATTAATTATAAATTTATTAAAATATAATATTATAAAATTTCTTATAATTTATAATGTTCTATTATAATTAATTACAAAGAATTTATTATTATAATATAATATGAAATTATAAATATACTATTTAATTCATAATTTATTTATAACTTATTATATTATAAATTATACATGATTTAGCATAAATTATTAAAATATAATATTATAAAATTCCTTATGAGTTAGAATATTTTATTACAATTAATTAAAATAAATTTAATATATTTTTAATATGATAATTTAGATAAGGGCGGAGGACAGGTTGAGTCAATGATGAAGGAGTGTTTTGATGCGTGATGCTAGGCTTGTGATCCCGTTGCTACGTCTCTAGTTTGAATCTCACCGTGCTTTAGCAAAACCCTTTTAGACATATCCAAATAAGATTGAAGGATATATGGTCATTAAGAAAAAAAGAAAGACAAAACCTCTAATTCTCCTCTTAAAATGAGACTTAGATCTCAAAGAGTGATGGACAATCGAAGAAAGGATTTCTCTTAGTGGGTGGTCAAGTTGCTTTGATCTTCTTTCTTTGTGGGGGATTTTTTTATTTTGTGTGTCTTCTTCCACTTCGGGGCTTGGTTTTGTATGTTGCTTCCTTTATTAGCCTTATTTGGCCTTGTTCCTTGTTGATTCTCAATAGAGCCTCGATGCTTATCTTTTTGTTGTACATAGTTTTTGATCCCTTCAAAATCAACATATTTACCTAATCTAAAAAATATATTATAATTTAGATCAAATTTATTTTTATTTAGAACTTATTATACTATAAATTATAAATAATTTTCAATAAATTTATTATATTATATAATTTATTAAATTATAATAGTATAATTTATCATAATATTAATAATAAATTTCGTATTGATAGTTCCTCTTTTTATCTCTCCCCTTACATTTTCACTAACCTTAACCCTAGCTAAGGTTCCAATTACGTTGGCTCTCCATGATTTTTACCACATGTACCTAATGGCATGCTCTACAACAACCTCCTTAGTGTCTAGATTCAAAAACTCTTCCTAGATATCGATGGCGATGGTGGTTTAGGTAAGATTGTGTCTACCTTTGAGAGGTGATGTATCTTTCCAAGTCATGGTAGGGGGTGAAGCTGTTTAAAGGTGGATTTGGGGTAGTTGTATTGTAGGTTGCCAAGGTCGTAGGTTGTTTTGTTCCTATAGATATCGACCAAATCTAAATTTAGGCCTTGTCGGTCGGGTCTTGAGTGGGAAATGAGGGTAGGAATGCGGGTTTTGTTGGGGGATTCTCTGTTCATCCCTAACAAGCCGCTTTTAAGAGGTGTTCCTTTTATAATGTGGTATTTAGGACCTTCGTTTCAACTAGCTAGAGCATTAGACAACTTTATCTTGCCAAAACCTCTCCTTCGGTTTCTTTTGGGGAGATGGTGTTATATGTTGAAAATTAATTCTGTAGCAAGGGTTGATCTTCTATTTCAATGGCCTTTTTCTGGCCCGCCACTTCTTTATTCGGTCTTTAATTTTTTTGAAGATAGAGATGTTATCTTCTCCAAGTTATGATAGCTATAAAATCATCACTTGCTAATGAAGTCATGGTTTCCATCTGTTAATCCAATTCTTGAAAAATTTAGTGTTAATCCTGTATGCGATAAATTCCCTCATCTTCCACTATAATTTTGGGGGAGGAGAGTTTTATTTCTATTGGTAATTAATTGGTCGGTGTTTTGCATAGATTTTAAAATGGAATCAGCGTAAAACCACACTATGTATGCTCGCATTCTAGTGGATCTAGATACCTTTTTGATCTACCGCTTCTATTGAAATCAAAGTTTTATATAAGATATGGACTCAACCTCTCGACTATGAAGGCTTTCCCTTCTCGGATAGGAAATATTTTTCCTTGGGTAACCTTGCTTCGATTGTCGAAAGTGGCGAAGGTGAATGATGAAGTTTATTGCTCGAAGGATTCTAAACTCAACCTATTGGTTGTTGGGAATGTCATAGATACTTCGTCGATAGATACAACACGGGATGTTTAGGAGGTTTTTGTGTTTGAGAATCGGGAGGTGTAAGAAAATGATAAAGGGAAGATTTAGCTACCGGTTGAGACTCATATTCCCACCGATGGTGGGCTCGGTGGGTTCGATTCTTGTCAAAAAGTGTTGGCGTTGATACTCTCTTTTGGATCAGACTCTAGTTATACTAAAAACATAATATTGAAGGAGGATTCATTTTTTGGAAACAAAGAGATCTTTGAAATCTGGAATCCAATCATGCTAGATGAAAAAAAAATCCTAATAGGTGTGAGGACTGGACATTCATGACTAGAAATAATAAGGGGAATACTTTTAGTGCTCCTCCTAAAATGATCTTACTATCCCATGGGAGGGATATGTTATATGATTTTTTCCCTTAGGAAAAATTTGACAAACATTACTTCACAAAGAGAAAATGGAAGGATCGATTCGGCCATGGGAGCTCGCATTGGCAAGTTAAGGCTCGAATCGGTGGGCAAATGACACAAAATTATCACTGGAGGTCGGTCTCGGTTCAGTAATGACTCGTTGAGCCAAAGGCATGAGGATTCAACAATGTAAAAAATGGCCGAACAATGGAAGAGAGCTCAAAAAGTGACTCACCGAAGTTGGGGAGTCATGTCGGCCATGCGAGGAAGGAAAAAGAATAAGGGTGGAGCGAGAAAGTAATTCAAAAATAAAAAGGTCCAAAGTCTAAAGTTTTAGGACTTCAGGGATCGAGCGATTCAGAGTTATTTCCACGCAAAACACAAAAAATGAGCTGAAAAGCCCAAAATCCCAAAATTTTGAAGTTCGAAAGGGCTCAGGAAATTTTTAAATAAACTACCCTTTTGGGATAAACTCCAAGTTTAGAGTTCAATGGCACAATAAATTTGGAGACTCAGTGGAAGGAATTCTAAAAATGGGGAGAAAAAAGGTTTGAAATCTGAATTCCAAATTTTAAACTTCGAGGTTTCATGAGCTCATTTGAATCAACAGTACCACAAGCCCAAAAAGACAAAGGTCAAAAAACCAAAGTAGGAATTTTGGACTTCAAGCTTTTGGGACTTCGAGAGAAATCCGTCACCTAGAGCAGATGAAAAGTACCTAAACTCCCAAAATACTTAAACCCAAAATGCCTAAAATATCGAAAATAAAACTCTCGAAATCTCTAACCTCTAAAACATGAAACCCCTAAAACACAAAGGTATGAAACCTGAAGTCCTAATTTTAGACTTCTAGGTTTAAACATTTCGAAAATTGAAGCCCCAAAGTGCATGAAAATTGTGACTTGAAGTCGAAACCCGATGTCCAAATTTTAGATTTACGGGTTTCGGTATTTCGAGGTTTCATGAAATCAAAAAGACTAATAGTGACAACAACCTCCAAAGTGGAAATGCCCGAAGCTTTGAATCCAAAAGGTATAAAATTTTGGATTTAGAAAGGTGTAATGTAGGGTCAAAGCTCGAGATAAGGCGGATCAACTACTTGCATTTATTGAAGTATGGCACCCTCATCTTTAGATGGCCATAACTTTTGACTGAGAGCTCATATTTACACAAAATCTAAGTGTTTAGAAATCTCTCAAGTATCTTCTACAAATCATGAGGAAATCCTAAATGAGGAAATCCAATACAACATTTTAGAGGAATGTTTCCTAATTCCTCACCTACCTGAAATGATGACGTATGGGCTTCTTTTCTTCTCCTACAAGGCAAGGTAGTCTGATGGAGTATGGGATTTCTATACTTGCCCATCAACACTCCCATAAGGACAATGATCGATTTTTGAGGAGATAGGAGTGCATTTTAAGATTTTCATCCCTCTTTCTCTCCTAATTTTCTTCTGTATAAAATTCAAGTGGTTTGGATGTGCAAAGGGTTGGTAATTTCCTCCTCCCATGTAACCCCTATTTTTGGGGGCTTTAGTCCTTCCTAAAAAATATATAGTAACATTATGCCTTCCTCTACATACAATGTACTATGTAATCTTAAGGAGTGATAAAATTATGTTTTGTGTTTATTGTTCTTACCTCTACATGATTTTACTATTTTTGGCTTGCCTCTCATTTCAAACAAATGATTGTGTATATCCTTGTTCATTAAAGATTTGGATTTTTTGTGCTCATTTCGGGAATGATGTAGTGGGTGTGATCTAGTTTCTAGTGAAAGACAACCCTTTCTAGATTAATTTATTAGTCATTGTTAAAGGTTGGGGAAGTGATCAACACTCCTTTCTTGGTGTATCACTGCTCATATTGTAGGTTTATTTCATACAATCCTTTGATCTTTTTCCCCTCGGAAGCATTAGATTAGGATTATCTATTCATTTACAAACATTAGGAGTAGTTAGTGGTAGGTGGGTTAGGAGCAAGAATCAGCCTTCTCGGAGAGCTATCCCATTTCACAATGTCCCACACTTAGGATAGTTCAATGTTATGCAATCACGTCAAATGCCCCATCTCAAACCGGGAAATTCGAGGGGTGTAGTGATTTCCACATAATAGGATCCTCATGCGTAAACCGATCTTTGTTTCTACTTAGGCTTGTTATATAGAAATCTTGAGCATTTCTTCGGAAGGTCAACCATGTTTGATTGGATTCTTGGAATATTCTTTTCCCTCTTTTGTTCCTTCCTAACTTTAGTTGTGGGTGGTATCTCTATTTTCATATGGTGAAAAATCTTCAATTTGTTTCTTGTTGTGCTCGATTCCTATGTATCACCTATACAAGGTTCTTAATTCCTTCAAAATCACTCTTTTTACCTTATCTAATTTTTTTGATAAATTTAATATTACCTATAATAGAATATTATAATTATTATTCATTATCAATACAAATTCACTTATAATTATTTAAAAGTGTGTGCCCTATTTTTTCTTATGCAACTATTGAAGCGCAACAAGAAAAAAATATATTTTTATTTTTTTATATTCATTATTGTTATATATTCACAAAATCACATATATCTATTTTTCTTATGTAACTATTTAAAGTGTGAGCCCTATTTTTCTTATGTAATTATTTAAAAGTGTGGTACTTCTTTTTCTTAGAAAGTGAAGTAAGAAATAATACATTTGTATTTTCTCAAAGTTGCGTACATATATTTTTCTTATGGAATTATTTAAAAATGTGTGACCTACTTTTTCTTTTGTAATTATTTAAGTGTAGCAAGTAAAATTACATTTGTATTTCTTTTGATTTTAAAAAGACAACAATAACTACTATGATAATAAAACTCTAATAATAATATTTAATTATTATTTATTATTTATATTAGTAATAATATAAATGGCTCGGTTGGAGCGGGATGACTGTTGGGAGAGATCGGGATTTGGTTTTAAATTTTGCAGACATGTGGGAAAGCGACCCTATCTGTAGGTGATCCCCTTCTCCTCCTCACACTCTAGCTGTAAAGAAATCTTGGTCGTATTTTTGTGGCGTGCACTGGTGTTGACCCTCTCCCTCCCCCCTCTTCCTAGATTCCTCCCTCCTATAATGGTGAGTGCCATTCTCTCTATTTTCCTAATGAGATGATAGACATAGCTGCAGCTAGATAAATACATATAGTTAAGGGCAGGTTTGTGTGGAGCAAGCCGAACATTGAAGCTATGAGAAGCTGGGTGCAAAGAAAATGGAGATCAAAAGGTAATATGGAAGTGATTTCCTTTTCCCATGAATCATTTATTTTTAAATTTCTGCTTGAAGAAGAGTCTCATAATGTTTCTCAGGATGGTCCACGGATCTTTGGAAGAACTATCGTGAATCTACCAAATGGCCCACGGGAAATTCTCTGGTAGTCTCTTTCCTAGTTCTTTCTTGGTTTGGTTGATTTTTCCTTCTCTGTCCTTGGATTTTTGCAGCCTAAAGTATTATTATGCAATGCTAAGGATTTTTGACCCGCTTTATTTTTATCCTAGCACTAAATATTTCATCAGGTTGACCCGTGCCAGATTATGCATTTACATGACAAATAACAAGCCCGACCCTACCTCCATCAAGCTTGAGACCATGCATGGTGCTGGACTGGAAGATCTTGTCTAAGAAGACACTAACAATTTTTGTGTGAAGTATATGCATGTTGGATATGGTGTAGGTCTCTGTGATGCCCTGAAGGCTTTGGTGACGAAAGAGGAAACAAATTCCGTTCAGATTCCTTCCATCTCTGTTGCGATTGGGAACAAAGGGTCTTGTTGTGGCTTTTACCGTTCGTGTCCTGGGTCTTTTCTCTCGTCACAATCATTGTATACTACTATGGAAATTTTTCGGTTGGGAAAGATTGAAGTCATTTTGACCTACTTCACCGGTTATGAGAAACAAATGGGAGTGAATATGTATGGACCCGTGTCAAGGATTTTGTGTGGCTAGTCTGAGGTTAAATCCAGTGAAATATTAAAGCAGGTATGGATGGGATTGTGCCCAAACACATGTCACAATAAGAGACTAGTACTCCTGGGGTAGGTACCAATGTGTCTGCTATTGTTGGTCTACCCTAGGTGGCGTCATCCTTTGTTGACCACCGAATGGATCTTCAACCATGATTGGAGGATAACGTTGAACCATATTTTTAGATTGAAGTTGACTCAGAATGCTCTGATTTTTGTCTTGGATTTGTGGATAAATTCCGACCGTTGGCACATTCCAAATTTATCAAGATGAGGAGGAACTACTTGAAGAGTTCTTAGAATAATCAATATTTTAAATGGAAGAAGAGCACTTCTTGAAAGCTAAATTAAGAGTTGTCTTGAAATTTTACACTTAATGTACCCATACCACTCTCGAGCTCTGCGGTGAGATGGCCCCCATTCCAATTGACCCCGATTCACTCAAAATCCTTAGTGATTGGGAAGACCCTGTGTATAAAAATTACTAAACGATAACCTTTGGTTCGCAAGAGGATCCGTGGTCCCCTATGAGGAAGACGGTTTGAATCTCATCCAACATAGGAAGTATAGGGTGAAATGATTCCATAGTCCTTGGTTTTGTTATGTTCTATCCATTGGCCTTATTTCGCTCGTTTTCTCTTGGTTGTCATTGTTATATCTTAGCACTTTGCCTTTCTGTTCCTAGGTACAGGTCGGTCAAAAAACCTTTATCCTTAATTAAAAAATTAATTATTACAAACAAAATTATTTTAAATTAATATTAATATATTATCTTATATTATAATGGAAAAACATATTTGTAATTATAATTAAGATCAAAATTTATAATTTATTTATAACATATTACGCTATAAATTATAAATTATTTTTAATAAATTTATTAGATTATATAATTCATTAATTATAAATTTATTAAAATATAATAGTATAAAACTTCTTATGATTTATAATATGGTATTATAATTAATTAGAATAAATTTACAATAATTTATAATATAATATAATATTACTATTACAATATTATAATTTAGATCAAATTCTAATTTAGTGAAAACTTATTATATTATAAATTATAAATAATTTATAACAACTTTATTATAATATATAAGGTTATTAAATTTCTTATAAGTTATAATATTGGATTACAATTGATTAAAATTTTTTTATAATTTATAATACTATATTAAATTATAATTATAATATTATAAATTATAAATAATTTATTATTACATATAATATATTATTATAATTATTATTTATTATCAAAACAAAGTCACCGAGAATTATTGGAAAGTGTGTGACTTTTACTTTCTTATGTAATTATTTAAGTCCAAGAAGGTAAAATACATTTGAAATTTTTTATTTTGACGGTGGATATGTATTTATCTTATGTAATTATTTAAAAGTGTGGGCCCTATATTTTTAAGTAATTATTTAAAAGTACATTACCTATTTTTTCTTAGTAAAAGTAGTAAACAAAAATATATTGTGTTTATTTTTATTTTACAAAGACACATATATTTTCCTTATGTTGTTATATTAATGTGTGGGCTCAATTTTTTTATGTAATTAATTAAGTGCATCCGGTAAAATTAAGATGCATAAAAACATTATTCCCGCTACAAACAGGCTCACGAATTTTGTAACATTTTGTCATGCTTCCCCGTTGACACCTCTTATTGTTCTTTTCCATTCAATGGTTGACAGCTATGTTGCCCTTCTCTATTGAATCATTGACAACTATCAATATTGCCAATAATAAATAAAATTAAATTAAAACAATAAATAATAAATGGTTCGTGCATGCATTTCTTGGTAACGTACAATGATAATTTCAGAGGAGAGTAATTGTTTCAGTTAAAGTGGCTGCCACCGTTGCCATTGATTTGGGTTTAATTGTGGCGCTGGGGATTGCTCTTGTTGTTACACCTGTTAATATTTTTTGACTTTTATTCAGGCAAATAGGTGAATAAATCGCTAAACCGACATTTGAACCTCGAAGAGACAAAACGACTGCTTAAGTAACATTAGATCTTTGTTACTTTCAAACCGATCAGAATTGCAATTTATAGTCATTGAATTTAACTAAAGAAAAGGTAATTTTATCTCTTTCAGTTTCAGTTTTCATTAAAATCTTCATTGTTTGCTTCAACATGCTAAGAGCCTTAACTATGTTCTATCATCTATAGTTTTTACCGTGAATAAGGGAAGGAAGAGCAAGAGAGACCACTAGGCAGCATTTTATTCATGGGGAAGCTATCAAGGTCGATTCTGTATATCTTTCAGTATTTTTTAATTTTTAATTTCAGAGCTATCGTTATTTACGTAATTCACTTTGATGATGGTGTAGTTAATTAATTAATTTAAAAGTAAGCCCGTTGAAAGAACCGGTTAAAAGAATTTTACATTGAAAAACTGAGCTCATCTATTTATGTGACCATATCTGCTAATTAAGAGAGATGAGTTAATCCACATACTTTTGTCAAGAAAGACTACTAACGTTAAAGAGAGACGAGTCCATATATCTTCTCTGAAACATTAATTGATTTGATCCAAACACTTTTGTTTATCAAAACATAGCCAACCGTGGAAATTACCGGGATTTTTACGGCTCTAACGAGAGACAGGAAAGAGCTAGTCGAAAAACGCGACTATGAGCGATCATTTCAGGATCATAAATATTTTTGCAGGTTAACGACTCAATTTGTGGTGAAGGGAGGAAATGCCAATAAAGCTTCCGAGGTAAGTGACAGGGCATGGCACTATTTTCACAATTAAAATTTTCAAACCAAGATACCGTTATTCCATTCTTAATTTGGCATGTACGAGTTAGTAACAAGAAACCGTTATTCCATTCTTAAAATATTACCGTCCTTACATTTTAGACATGCATGGTTAGATGTTTTAGTAACGGTTTAATTTTGCAACATTCCTATAAAGTTCTGGTCGGAGCAATTTTATGCTTCTCGCCTACCTTTGAAGTGGACGTCATCCACAAAGACGCCGAACGAACTGATTTACCAGGTAAATATAATCTTTGAATATCAAAAAGAAAGGTGCTCCACCCTGAATGGATACTATTCCGTGGCTTCTCTTACATTTCTTGTTAGTGTTGATGCTACACTCCACAAAAACCAAGGAACCTGCATACCATTCAATTTCATCATTCTTTTCTTGATAGTTTCCCATCATAATATTATCAAAACTAATTAGGAATGCATCATCTCATCTAAATTACCTTGTAAGAAGTATGTGGAGTCGAAGAATGGGTTCCCGGATGCATATCATAGAATATTGAACCCTTCACCACAAAAGGCTTTTGGTAACTGTCACTGTTGGATACCCCAATGAAATAAGACAGAAGAAAAGGAATTGTAAGAAACATTGATACAGCAAAGTTAACTATCTATGATGTCATTCTCCTTAATGGGTAGTGCGCGAAGACAATGCTATGTAATCCTTAATCTTTTTCCACTGTTTATGGTTATATAAGAGTTGAAGGCCTGTAGATATTATCGAGAAAGAAGTTTGTTTAGATAAGTAGGTGGTACTTGTCTTAGATGCGGTTAAAAATTGTTATAAATGAAATTGTTTAACAGACTGAGTCTGTGCTGAGACTAAAAGACACCCGTGCATTTGGGTTGACTGTGCATTTGTAAACAAAAATGCATGCGATGGGGTTAAACATTGACTGTAAAAAAACCAAAAAGGGTGGTTGGTCAAACAAAATAAATATTCATGGGTATTTGAACTTTATTCCCATCTTTGAATATCACTCTGCGAAGTGTGGGATCATATCGATGCTATTTGAGTCAGAAAAGAAGAAGAAAGCATTGATAAATAGCCTGGTCACTTCACTTTCTCTAGGGTGACATCCATCATCAAATTTGATCCCTGTTTGCAGTCGTCCTTATTAGATCAGTGATTTCTTAAATGTTCGACATCATTCAGCGAGTTAAAATATTTATATTCAGATTGACTCTTTTAAAGCTATATGGAATGCAAATTTTAAAGTATGATTTCATCGAAAATATTTTTTTAGTGAAGAGACACCTAAAACAGTAATAAGTATTACAACATAAGGACCCATCCAAGTTATAAATTAGAAACCATAAAAATCCATCCCAAATATCTAACAAAAAGCTATGTCAGAGGAGGATAATATAGGAGATATTAAATGAATAAGTCAATCTATTACAATATTATCGTTTTGGTATATAATTGAATTATTGTTTATGTTAAAAAGTCACATGGCGGACTCGGCACTCGCCACCCCCCGGCGGTCACCGTCTGTGAGTACACGTCAGAGAACCACCTGTCATAGCCACGGCTCTGCTTCCTCTCGAGCTCGCTCCACCCCATCCACTAGTGGACTGGCTAGAGTCTCCCGCCGAGGGGGTATGGCATTTTCAGCACTCCTCGGTGGGGATCGCCACCCCTTGGGTAGGGAATTGTAACACCCACTAATTCGGACACATAAGGCAACATAGCAAAGTACGGGATAATTTTATTGTTGACTTGTTTGTAGTACAACATGACACAAAAAGGTGGTCATAAAGACTACAACTAGCTCCTTGAACAACCCGACATAACAATGACCTTAAAGATAATTAGAGACACTCCACACCCAAGAAGGACATCTCACTTTCCTCTCCAATGAGGCACAACATCAAAGACAAACCACAATACATAGTTATAGTTTAGGACATCCGGTTATTTATTTTACTGCAACACACCCTTAAAAATTTCAAGTTACGTTCTAGGAGATTCCGGTTATGAACCGTATAATCCTTCTTAAAAGGTTAGACTCTTTTCTTTTATACTAGAGACATAAGGCTTAGATAAAATTTCCGAAAGAGGATCATCTTACTTTGACAATTATTTGTTTAATTAGTTATTAGATTAACGCTACAATAGGGGTGATGAAACAAATCCCACAAGCTTCATAATTTCTCTTTCAACCTCCATTACAAAAGGAGACGAGTGTAAGCTCCAATTGATGGAGGTACCGTTTTAGGTTTGGAACGACAATCCCCTTTGAGAAAGGATCAAAATTTTACCATTACTTAAGAAAAGGGGTACAAAGTGCTATGGCAATGGTTAGAGTGAGAAGGTCAATTTATTTCATTATGGTCTATTTAGTTATTAACCGGTCTTTCAAAGAAACTTAAGAGTTAAACTGGATTTTGGTAAAGGCTTCATTTAGCAATCATCTTGATTAAGTTCGACAATGGATACACATGGGGTTCCTAAAATGGAAGCACAAGACTTAAGGTTTCACAAAAATGAGAATAAATTTTAATCCGTAGTTAAGGTTAACGAGGGTAGGTTTCTTTACACTGGTAGAAAACTCATTTCTTTCCAAATTAAGATTCTTAAATTTCTCAACAAGAACCCAATTTCATTGTTATTTTATTTATTTATTTATCTATGAATTCATTTTGTTTTATTTTTGTTTAACTTTAAAAGAAGGGTTATCACTCACTAAAATATACAAAGAATTGCATTGATGTCAAGACCATGGAGGGTTATTAAAACATGAGAGTTTTATAACTCGAAAACAGAAACTACCATTGCTAAACGAGAGAATTAAACACGGTTATAACATTTCTATTCATCATGGCACACATAACAAAGGCACCAAAAGAATCAATAGAACTTTGTTGGAGAACAAGGAGGCAACAAGTTGGTCTAGCCATGCTACGACATTTTCACGACTGATAAAAAATGATATTACTAAAAGAATACTCATAACAAGGTGAATATGGTAAATTATTTCTCACAAATATAATTACAAGTTTCACTACAAAAGGACAAGACAACTTTAATTCACAAATACCAATAGTCCAAGGCAAGAGGCCTTCTAAACTCCTTTACAAGCACCATTACAAGATTTACAACACATTTGACATTTGAACAAGAAACTTCATAAATCAACCCGATGAAACCTTCACAACTCTTTCCTTTATCAACATACACAAGCCATCTGCACAAAGTACTAACTTGAGTCGGTTCACCACAACCGAGCATGTGAAGGCTACACATGTAAATAGTAAGATAACATTAAAACAAAGCCATGGAATGAATGTTCTACTTCATGAAAGGGTCAAAGCACAACCACTAATCAAAATTTTCACATGAGGTAAAGATCTACACCAGCCAACAAGGAGGAAGTCAAACATTCTAGTAAGAATGATATCACAAAAATAATCAAGTCAAGAACTTATTGGATAGGAACGAAAGGTCAATAGTATTGAGAATTTCGATCATGCAACCCTATGGATTACGTGATTTAAATCTAATACTCAAACCATCCATCTTAAAAGGAAAAACCTGAGGTGTCAAATACATACTAGTTACGATCATAGATGTAAAACAAAAGAAAGTTATCCACTCCTTCCGGAGGGAGGTTTCATAGCAATAAAGAGATACGTAACCCCGAAGGAAACATTCCATCATTACAGTCTAAACAAGAAGTGTACCACCTCTTCCTTACAAGGTCTTCAAAAATTAGTACTTGATAACATAATCAAAACCACTCTTCAAATGCATTTTAAAAAGACACAAAAAGCCATTATTCTTCCAATAAACCTCATCATGATCGTCAACTTATCTAAATAGAATAAAGGAAAAGTAACCCGAAATGTCATCGATAATTTTTAATGAAAGACTTATTAGATCCCTATATACTCATCGGACAACAATAATAGATCCCTCACAATGATCGATAAAGGCTCAGATGATTCCTCCACTTCATGCACAAACAGGGACATTCAAAAAGTTTTTCCTCCTATTTTCATTGACGCACGCTCTTCGGGTTTTTGTTCACCCCTCATTGTTATTTGTATTGGTTTCTTTGCCACTTGTGGTAGTGGCACGCTACTCTATTTCATCTTTTGTACTTTATTTCTTTGGTTTGTAACTAGGATTCTCTCTTCCTAGAACTTTCTATTGCTAAAGGTTGTATCCTTAGTCCCATTGATCTACTTTCGGTCATTTGAGGACATTAATGAAATTTCCTTATTTCTTTCCTAATGTCTAATACCAAATTAGATTATTGGAGAAACCACAGCCGCAAGCCTTATTAGGAAACAAGCCATATAAATAGCTCATAAACAAGCTACACTCTAGGAAGGTAAGCATGAAAACCTTTGAATGGAAAGCCTAAAAAAATTCATCCGTAATCTTCAAAAATAGCTAAACATACTATTATCCAAGCCAATATAACACTACGTGTTAAATGTTGTACAATAGCAATTTATTCTAACAGGACTCTCACTTACGCAACAATTACATTCTATAAAAAGGTAACCAAGGAGTAGTGTTACAACTAATAAAACAAGAGCAACTCAGATAAGAACCTAGATTTCCATATTTTTAATATTCCCTGTCTATAATGACAAAATGCCACAAAATAAATATACAAGGATTTTTGTTTTATCAATTGGAAAATCTACATTTAGTAGAGCTGAAAGGTGATAATTGTCTTGTCGGCACAAGAAAGGGGACAAACCAAAGAGGGAAGAAGCATTCGAGGGGACAAAATTACTAATGAAGGCAACCCCTAAGGGATCAAAATGCAAGAATTACCTACTATCAAGTGAAAATAAAACCCAATCAATCATGAGCCTCTACTAATTTTATTTTGCTTAGGGTAGCCATAACCAAGCATTTTGAAAAGTAATTTTTTTCGGAAGCTTCCATGTTTCATAAGAATGCCCTTTTCCCATTTCAGATGATTTGGTCCAAAACAAAAAAAAGCAAGTAAAACATTGCTCCCAGCCATCTAAATCTAACAGAGTAAAAACAACAACAATTTTCCCCTTTGCAAACCAATCATTAAAAAAACAACGATTCGGGGAGAAGGAATAGGGAACAAACCCGGTGCAATCAAGAAAAAAAAAATTAACCACAATATCCCATTTCAAGACATTATTTCACGTAGGAGATCATTTATTTCATGAAATTGAAAAAGGATAGAAAAATACTTCAGGGGCTAGACTTAGCATGCCTGCATTTAAAAGCTATTTCCCACAGCCATGCACTGGCAGACCTCCTTCTCCTAGCAATCCACATGGCCCACACTTTCTTCATTAGCATTCTCATCCAGCCCACGAACAACTAAAACATGTGTTGGTCCAGATTCTGATCCTTTCTTTCCACTTGGTGTTGGATTAGAAGCAACTACTTCAGCTATAGAAGCATCTTGACGTCCCTCATTACACCGAAACATGCCATACAATGAGAAAAGTTTACACAACCACGAACAATATAGATCCAATCAGCTACACGCACCATGAGTTCCTTTGATGATTCCTTGAGTTGACCCTTTTGTTATGTTTTCATTCCCTGTTTGAGGTGCTTCTAAGCCTCCAATTGGCTTAATGCTATACTCAAAGAAGAGCCGTCACACAACAACAACCAATCCATCATCTCCAACCCCTTCTAGCATGTTGCAAGTTACTTCAATTGAAGGAAAATCAATAAAAGAAAAACCCTGTGATATGCCTGAGTTCCTCTCCTTAATGACACGAACATGGCGTAGGGGACTCCACTCTACCATATCCTTATACAAATCATCCTCGGTATTCTTTTGTGACAAACCCCTTCACAATGAGTGTAGCAGATGGTGCCACAGGTGTGCGCTCTTGGTGGTGCTTCTCATCACGGTCCCTCCACTTTTTAGAACCAAAAAAACAAATGGAACCAAGGAGGAAGAAAGCAACATAGTGAGGAATGACCAGGAAGAAGAAATAAGTAGATAGAAAAAAATTAATACCCAGCAAGTGGCAGTCAAAGCCATCATTTGCAGAACCACATAATGGTCTGAGAAAAATTTGGTGAAACAATAAAGAAAGGAAAGGCGGTGGCCAGATTCAAAGTAAAACGCATTTCCAAGAAGGCCAATAGGTCATTAAAAAAACAATAAAAGTGGCACATGTAGCTGCATATGGGTTAAGTGGTGGGGTGTTAACAAAAGTGTCCAAATTTGGAAAATGCATCAAAAGTGTATCATAAAAAAATAAAAAGTTATAGAACAAGGCACGAGAGGAGGCTTGGTCGAAAATATGATAGAAATATCAATACACCTTAAATGGACAAATAAAACAAGTACGCAAGTAAGCTTGGTCGACTAAATAGGAAGCGGTGGTAGAAGTTTCAAAATGAACACAGGACAATGACCAACCACGACGTCACAATAGGAGACCCTCTTCTTTGTGTGAACTCGAGGCTCGATGCGTGAAGTGACCAACCAAACAATAAAATCATTTATCAATAATTAACAATAACGTTGATAACAATCGATAATAAGATAATGAAGTTATCATCGATCGATAATTAAAATAATAATTTTTTTTTTTTTATTACTATTATTATTAAAACTTAATAATAATTATTAATCATATTAACAATGACCAACATACAAGCTCAACAATTCGAGAGCATGGTTTTCCTTTAATAGGGGAAAACGTAATGGACGAAGCGAGGCTAGCAACAAAAACATTGACACCAACATAAGCAGGCACGATGAAGAGGGAGAACAACTGATTATCCTCTGTGACAAAGGTGAAGCCACTAATGTTCAACGAAAATGCAATGACGTTCAACACTTAGAAACACGGTCATCGAAGAAGAAAAAGAGCAACGATGAATGGGGCATTACATTCTCCTCCCCTTAAGAAAGCATTGTCCTTGATGCGACATAACACAGAGAAAAAGAAATGGTAAGCAACAAGGAATAGATAAGGGCGAAGGTACGCTCTAAGGTTAAGATTTTAGACATTTAAAGCACAACCACGAGGTGGTCTTAGATACATTTAGTAGAATTTGAACTTTCATTTTTGTGAATATTGACAGTTCTCTCTTATTCTTTATTTCATTAGTCTCTTTCCATTAACATTATTCCTAATTTTAGTACATTTTTTTAAATTTTTGTAGAGTTTTAGCTTATTCATTCTCGTGGGTGTACAACACAAAAAGCAATCACAACACCCCACTAGGGTCATATACAACTCTAAAGGCTCACAAGCATGCTTTTACATACTTTCACGATGCTACCACACCACAAGAGCTTAACCACAATATTGAAGGGAAACAAGTATGGTCCACATATCATAGTACACTGTCACACAACAACTACTCGACATATAATGCTAAGAAAAAGAGTAGTACAACAACCTGAAATTTCCACAGTCTCACAGATGAAGTTTTCACATAACTCAGAAAATAGCTATATGTACATAGGGTCAACAAGGACATCAACACCATATCACAACATCACAAAACAAACCCAACTAACATGAGTAACACATATATCATAACACCATAACCAAAACATCATAACAAATTTGCATACCTCCTAAAGCATCAGTCACACACACACACAAATATCTTATGCCTCCCTCAAGTCTCTTATGCCTCCCTCAAAGAGGTTGGTTTCCCTATGGCCCTAGGCACATAGAGTCTGAGTACCCCTAATCCAATTTACATAATAATTCTTGGTTCAATTACCCCCTAGTTATCTATAACTCCTTGGGGCGTACCCTCATACAATGAAGCGTGTCCATAGGTCCAACCATTCCATGGTGCATCCCATGACCCTATTCCACACATCATGACAATAGAACCAGCATAGAAATCTGATCCAAATGCCAAGTGGCAAAGTACAAGCCTTGGGCAAGGTGGTAAAATTTAAAAATTTAAAAGAAGATCCAAAACCAAGCAAAAAAATGGCCAAATAGCCATAGTTAGTGTCAAAATCCACATGTTAGTACCACAACCAAGGAATGCCCAAAATGTAAAACATGACAATCAAGAAAAACTACTTATCCTTGTAGAAATAGATAAAATTCCATTCATGAATAAAATACACATATAATAATATCACATTACGATAACTGTGTGGCCTTATCTGGCCACCAAGGGGGGTACTCAATGAGTTGTTGGCACTCGAAACATCAAGCCTCAGCTCATAAAAATAACATATCAATAGTACAATTTTCATCATCTCTATCTGAATCATCCCACCACCACTTCGACAAGGCTAAACATAGTCATAGCTATACTTAGGTTACGTCCATACAACAACCACAAGGAGAGAGAGAAGGAGGAGCACGGGTCATCATCTACTGAACCTAAGGTTAGCCCAAGTTATTGGCCCATGGTGCACATCCCCTCACTCCAAACATACACTTTTACTGATTTCCCTCAGGGTCGGTTAGCGTAAGGTTCACAACATAACATGCAACTACATCACTAACATAATGGTGGTTCACACACATTAATCATAACACCTTCACAAGGTACATATACAAGGTATATCACATACATTACAATCACAGTTACAACATATCACATCACCACATGCTGCACCCAAAGTGCAATCACCATATGATAGGGATCATGTACTCACCATATGTCCCAATTTTATGACATTACTCATTACATATCACATGAATTACAATTATGATGAGCACAATCACAACATACAGTCAACTACCATATAACATGGAAATACACATATTTCTACACAAATGGTAATGACATCCTTAAGAAATCCAGTTCCCTACAACCAACCTAGTTACACAACATATCAGCACACCCACACATCATGAATGCCAAAGGATCCAACAATCTGGAATCAATAATCACATTTCTTCTACACACACAACAAAATAGTGTTTCACACTCAAATTCATGTAGAATTCCTGAAAAGGAGAGATAATACTTTCATTTTTAACACATCAGCATCCCATCAGTTACGCACTAAGTGACTTACACAACATGTGTGCTAACAATATCATAATTACGACATAGTTCACATCACACTTAATTCAAATTACTCTTCTAATAAAAACCATCATCATGTAACACCATCACCATCATGCAACACCATCATGTAATATCATCACAACTCCAATCGGCCTAGAGGTTTGGGAGCGTGAACCTACACTCGATACCAAGTGTAACACCCACTAATTCAGACACATAAGCCAATATAGCAAAGTACAGGATAATATGTTTTTGACTTGTTTATAGTACAACACAACACAACAGGTGGTCACAAAGGCTACAACTAGCTCCTTGAACAACCTGACATAACAATGACCTCAAGGATAACTAGGAGACACTCCACACCCAACAAGGATAGCTCACTTTCCTCTCCAATGAGGCACAACATCAAAGACCAACCACAATACATAGTTACAGTTCAAGACATCCCACTATGAAAATATTCTTAGGGTTATTTATTTTACTGCAACACGCCCTTCAAAATTTTAAGTTACGTTCTAGGAGATTCTGGTTATGAACCATATAATCCTTCTTAACGGTTAGGCTCCTTTCCTTTAAACAAGAGACATAAGGCTTAGATAAAATTTCTAAAAGAGGATCATCTTACTTTGACAATTATTTGTTTAATTAGTTATTAGATTAATGCTACAAGGGAGGGGGTGAAACAAATCCCACAAGGTTATCTAAACAACCACAAGCTACATAATCCTCATTTCAACCTTCGTTGCAAAAAGGAGATGAGTGTAAGATCCAATTGATGGAGGTACCATTTTAGGTTTGGAACGACAATCCCCTTTGAGCAAGGATCAAAATTTTACCATTACTTAAGAAAAGGGTTACAAAGTACTATGGCAATGTTAGAGCAAGAAGTTCAATTTATTTCATTATGGTCTATTTAGTTGTTAACCGGTCTTTCAAAGAAACTTAAGAGTTTCACTAGATTTGGGTAAAGGCTTCATTTAACAATCATCTTGATTAAGTTTGACAATGGATACACATGGGGTTCCTAAAATGGAAGCACAAGACTTAAGGTTTCACAAAAATGAGAATAAAGTTTAATCCATAGTTAAGGTTAATGAGGGTAGGTTTCTTTACCCTGGTAGAAAACTCATTTATTTCAAAATTAAGATTCTTAAATTTCTCAACAAGAACCCAATTTCATTGTTATTTTATTTATTGATTTATCTATGAATTCATTTTGTTTTATTTTTGTTTAACTTTAGAAGAAGGATTGTCACTCACTAAAATATACAAAGAATTACACTGATGTCAAGACCATGGAGGGTTATTAAAACATGAGAGTTTTATAACTTGAAAACAGAAACTTCCATTGCTAAACGGGAGAATTAAACATGGTTATAACATTTCTATTCATCATGGCACACATAACAAAGGCACCAAAATAATCAATAGAACTTTGTCTGAGAACAAGGAGGCAACAAGTTGGTCTAGCCATGCTATGACATTTTCATGACTGATAAAAAATGATATTACTAAAAGAATACTCATAACAAGGTGAATATGGTAAATTATTTCTCACAAAGATAATTACAAGTTTCACTACAAAAGGAAAAGACAACTTTAATTCACAAACACCGATAGTCCAAGGCAAAAGGTCTTATAAACTCCTTTACAAGCACCATTACCTGATTTACAACACATTTGAAATTTGAACAAGAAACTTCATAAATAAACCCAATGAAACCTTTAGAAATAGTTCCTTTATCAACACGCAAAAGCCATCTCGCACAAAGTATTAACAGGTCGAGTTCATGAGAACTGAGCATGTTAAGACTACACATTGAAATAGTAAGCTAACATTTAACAAAGCCATGAAAGGAATGTTCTACTTCATGAAAGGGTCAAAGCACAACCACTAATCAACATTTTCACACAAGGTAAATATCTACACCAGCCAACAAGGAGGAAATCAAACATTCTAGTAAAAACAATATCACAAAAATAATAAAGTCAAGAACTTATTAAATAGGAATGAAAGGTAAATAGTATTGAAAATTTTGATCATGCAACCCTATGGATTACATGATTTAAATATAATACTCAAACCATCCATCTTAAAAGGAAAAACTCGATAATTCTAAGACATACTAGTTACGATCATAGACATGAAACAAAACAAAGTTATCCAATCCTTCCAGGAGGGAGGTTTCATAGAAATAAAGAGATACGTAACCCCGAAGGAAACATTCCATCATTATAGTCTAAACAAGAGGTGTACTTCCTCTTCCTTACAAGGTCTTTAAAAATTAGTACTTGATAACATAACCAAAACCACTCTTCAAACCCATTTAAAAGAGACACAAAAATCCATTATTCTGCCAACAAACCTCATCATGATCGTCAACTTATCTAAATAACATAAAGGAAAAGTAATCCCCAAATTTCATTGATAATTTTTAACGAAAGACTTATTAGATCCCTATATACTTGTCGAATAGAAATAATAGAACCCTCACGTTGATCAATAAAAGATCAGATGACTCCTCCACTTCATGCACAAACAGGGACATTCAAAAAGTTATTCCTCCTATTTTGATTGATGCACACTCTTGGGGTTTTCTTCACCCCTCATTGTTATTTGTATGAGTTTCTTTTCCACTTGAGGTATTGGCACACTACTCTATTTCATCTTTTGTACCTTATTTCTTTGGTTCATATATAGGATTCTCTCTTCCTAGAAATTTATATTAGTAATGGTTGTATCCTTAGTCCCATTGATCTACTTTCGGTCATTTGAGGACATTAATGAAATTTCCTTCTTTCTTTCCTAATGTCTAATACCAAAATAGATTATTGGAGAAACCACAGGCCGCAAACCTTATTAGGAACATGAGACATAGAAATAGCTCATAAAAAGTTACAATCTAGGAAGGTAAGCATGAAAAACTTTGAATTGAAAGCCTAAAAATCTTCATCTATAATCTTCAACAACACCTAAACATATTATTATCCAAGTCAATATAACACTACATGTTAAATGTTGTACAATAGCAATTTATTCTAACAGGACTCTCACTTACGCAACAACTACATTCTATAAAAAGGTAATCAAGGAGTAGTGTTACAACTAATAAAACAAGAGAAACTCTAGATAAGAACCCAGATTTCCATATTTCTGATATTCCTTGTCAATAATGATAAAACACCACAAAATAAATATATAAGGATTTATTTTTTATCAATTGTAAAATATACATTCAGTAGAGTTGAAAGGTTATAATTGTCTTGTCAGCACAAGCAAGGGGAAAAACCAAAGAGGGAGAAGTGTTCGAGGGGCCAGAAGTACTAATGAAGGAAACCCCTAAGGGAGAAAAATGCAAGAAGTACCTACTATCAAGTGAAAATTAGACCCAAGCATTTATGAGCCTCTACTAATTTGATATCGCTTAGGGTAGCCATAACCAAGCATTTTGAAAAGTAATTTTTTCTAGAAGCTTCCATGTTTCATAAGAATGCCCTTTTCCCATTTAAGATGATTTGGTCCAAAAAAGCAAAAAGAAAGTAAAACATTGCTCCCAGCCATCTAAATCTAATAGAGTAAAAACAACAAAACATTTCCCCTTTCTAAACCAATCATAAAAGAAACAATGATTCAGGAGAAGGAATAGGGAACAACCAAAGTGCACTCAAGGAAAAAAATCAACCACAATATCCCATTTCAAGATGTTATTTCAGGTAGGAGATCATTTATTTCATGAAATTGAAAAAGGATAGCAAAATAATTTAGGGGATAGACTTAACATGCTTGAATTTAAATGTTATTTCCCACATCCACGCACTGTCAGACCTCCTTCTCCTAACAGTCCACACAACTCACACTTTCTTCATTAACATTCTCATCCAGCTCACGAACAACTAAAACATGTGTTGGTCTAGATTCTGATCCTTTCTTTCCACTTGGTGGAAGATTAGAGGCAGCTACATCAGCTTCAGGAACATCTTTAGTACATCCCTCATTGCACTAAAACATGCCATACGATGAGCAATGTTGACATAGCCATAAACAGTACACATCTAGTTAGATTTAGTACTAATGCTTTGGTGCTTCCTTGAGTCGAACCTTTTGCTTTGATTTCATTCCCTGTTTGAGGTGCTTCTAAGCCTCCAGTTGGTTGGCTTAAAAGAAGAGGTGTCACCCATTAACAACCAATTTATCATCTCCAACCCGTTCTAAGCATGTTGCGAGCTACTTAAATTTAAGGTAAATCAAAGAAAGAAAAACCCCGTGATATGTCGGAGTTCCTCTTCTTAATGAAACAAACATGACATATGGGACTCCACTCTGCTAGAGCCTTATACAAATCATTCTGGTAGTTTTTTGTGACAAACCCCTTCACAACGAGTGTAGTAGATGGTGCGGCAGTGTACACTCTTGGTGGCACTTCTCATCATGGTCCCTTCACTTTTTAGAACCAAGAAAACAAAGTGACCAAATGAGGAAGAAAGCAATAGGCGAGGAACAACTAGGAAGAAGAAATGTGTGGATACAAAAACAATTAATACCCAAGAAGTGGCTAAGGTCAAATTCGTCATTTACTGAGAACCACATAATGGTCGATAAAAATTTGTTAAAACAATAAAGAAAGGAAGGGAGGTGGCCATATTTAAAGTAAAACACATTTTGAAGAAGGCCAATAGGTCATTAAAAAAACAATAAAAGTGGCACACGCACGCCGCAGTGAGATGGGTTAAGTGGTGGGGCGCTAACAAAAGTGTCTAAATTGGGTGAATGCATCCAAAATTTTATCATAAATAAATAAATAAATTATAGAACAA